>JANAVB010042619.1:3170195-3499238 GCA_029216955.1 Iris pallida | reverse complement strand
GATTGAAGGAGGTGGGGAGTAGCGCCCCAAATAACAACACATCTTCTGGCGTTCGCATTCACGATGTGGCGATACGAGGGCCAGTACCACCAACAGGCAGCAGCAACAGCAGCAAGGAAGAACCAGTAACACCCAGCGGGCTGCACCTATTATGGAAGGCAGGGCACACTAGAGGTGTGTGTCGGGCATTAAACGGACAGTATTTGATATGTGGAAGTCCAGATCATCGGGTTTCCACCTGTCCCTGAATTCGAGATCAGGGGCCAGTGCAATAATTTTTTGCTCTGCCAGCTCTAGGGCATGCCCGTATCAAAGACCAGCGTAGTAGTGAAATCGCTGGCACAACGCCCGTTGATGGCACAGGCTCAGATGTTTCGGCAGCAGGATCGCCGATACAGCAACAACAACATAACCCCCCAGCATCACCAAGGCAGGAGCCAGCAGCAACATCAGCTAGGTCGCAGCATTAAACCAAAAAGGAGGCCCAAGGCAGGCATTCAATCTATCTTTGGAAGAAGCATTAGCATCGGGAGATGTTGTGGCAGGTAACATTCTCGTCGCCTCACATCCTGCAGTAGCATTGTTTGATTCAGGAGCATCACACTCATTTATATCTGCACAATTTACGACACGACTAGGAATAGAATTCGGGGCATTGCCAGGGAGGTTGAATATACTCATTGGTAATGGGCTCGTAGGAGTTAGTAGAGATATTCTAGCGTGTAGAGTTGTAGTATACAGGCGTCCCTTACCCGCCAAGTTGATAGCATTTCCTATGAGAAATTTTAACGTTATCTTAGGCATGGACTGGCTGAAAGACAGTTGTGCCATAATAGATTGTCGTAGAGGGAGTGTATCTTTTAATATCCCAGGCATGGATTACTTCAACTTCGTCAGATCAGAGGTAACTCAACAAGAAGAAGGAGTAGTAGCGGCAATGGAAGAAGTTCATGTCCCGAAGATAGTTGAAGAGTTCATTGAAGTATTTTCCGAAGAACTTTCAGGTCTACCCCCGGTTAGGGATATTGAGCTCAGTATAGAATTGGCACCTGGAACTAAACCGATATCAGATCGAGTTTACAGAATGGCGGATTCAGAGCAGGCCAAGGTGTATCAGCACATAGAGGAACTGAAGGCGAAGAAGTTCATTCGAGTTAGCGAATCACCATGGGTAGCACCAGTGGTACTTGTAGGAAAGAGAGATGGGTCATCGAGATTGTGTATTGACTACAGAAAGCTCAATGCGGCAACAGTAAGTAACAAGTACCCACTCCAAGGATCGACGACTTGTTTGATAAGTTGAACAGAGCAAGAGTTTTCTCCAAGATAGATCATCGATCAGGGTATCATCAAGTTAGAGTTCAGAAGGAGGATATTCCCAAGAAAACATTCAGGTCTAAGTACGGGCATTACGAATTCTTAGTAATGCCATTTGGTTTAACCAATGCTCCAGCAATATTTATGGATTTGATGAACCGTATCTTTATGCCGTACTTAGATCAATTTGTCATTGTGTTCTTCGACAACGTTCTCGTATACTCAGCTAGTGATGAAGAGCATGAAGGTCACCCCAGAAAAATGTTACAGGTTCTGAGAGAGAACCAGTTGTACGCCAAGCTAAGCAAGTGTGAGTTTTGGACGCATTGTATCTCATTCTTGGGGCACATCATATCAGGGGCTGGAGTAGCAGTGGATCCTAAGAAGGTAGAAGCAGTAGAGAGTTGGCTAATACCTAAGACCGTAGCTAATGTGTAAAATTTCTTAGAATTGGCAGGATATTATAGAAGGTTGTTGTCAGACTTTGTAAGACTCTCAGCACCCATGCCCTGCTTGACACGAAAGGATGTGCTATTTGTCTGGTCGACAGAGTGCCAGACATCATTTGAGAATTTAAAGCAGAAGTTGATCACGGCACCTATTCTTACATTTCCGGTTGGACCCGGAGGTTTTACTGTATATTGTGATGCTCAGAGAAAGGACTTGGGTGTGTCCTCATGCAACATGGGAAGGTGATAGCATATGCATCTAGGTAACTTCGAGACCACAAGAAGAATTATCCAACTCATGACTTAGAATTGGCAGCAGTAGTATTTGCTTTGAAGCTATGGCGGCATTACTTATACGGTGATCGAGTGGGCATATACACAGACCACAAGAGTCTGAAGTACATCTTTACCTAGAAGGAACTGAATATGGGATAGAAAAGATGGTTAGAGTTGATCAAGGATTATGATATAGAGCTTCAGTATCATACAGGCAAGGCTAATGTGGTAGCAGACGCTCTTAGCAGGAGAGGCGGCACATTTATGTTGACATCACAAAAATATATCTTTGAAGATCTTCAAGAGATGGGCATCGAGGTTATACTTCCTAGTGATATAGGAATTCTGGCAAGTCTACGAGTTCAATCTGACTTGGTAGACAAGATCAAGGCAGCTCAGGCACAGGACCCAAGGATTCAGAAGCTTAGGACAGAATGTGAGTCAAGACTCAGGAAGGAGATAAAAATTTACGAAGATGGTACACTTAGATTTGGATCACGTCTATGTGTGCCTAGTGGAGATATCAGACAGGTGGTTATGACAGAAGCCTACAGTTCTCAGTATTCTATACACCCCGGAGGGACCAAGATGTACCAAGATATCAAGCAGCACTTCTGGTGGAACGGAATGAAGAGAGAGATAGCTAGATTTGTTGCCCATTGCTTAATATGTCAGCAAGTGAAGGCAAAATAACAGAGGCCAACTGGATTATTACAACTGCTTTCTATCTCGGAATGGAAGTGAGAACATATCACAATGAACTTTGTGACCGGGTTACCGAGATCACCAAGTGGTAAGGATGCTATTTGGGTGATAGTGGATCGGCTTACAAAGGTGGCACATTTTCTTCCTTTTATAATAGGGCAATCTACAGAAAAGCTGGCAAAGTTGTATATACAGCAGATAGTCAGGCAACATGGGATCCCTGTCAATATTTTATCAGATAAAGATACTCGTTTTACATCGCATTTCTTGAAGAGTTTGCATCATAGTCTAGGTACCAAGTTAAGATTTAGCACGACTTACCATCCACAGACGGACGGGCAATCAGAAAGAATAATTCAAACTTTAGAAGATATGTTACGAGCTTGCACCCTAGATTTTGGAGGGTTTTGGGAGAGTCACCTGTACTTAGTCGAATTTTCGTACAATAACAGTTATCAAACCAGTATCCAGATGGTGCCATTTGAAGCACTATATGGTAAGAAGTGCAGGTCGCCACTGGCATGGGATGACATCGGAGAGAGGAAGATGTTAGGCCCAGAAATGATTGTTCAGACCATTGAAGTGATTAAGGAAATTAGAGAGTGATTTTAAGTTGCGCAAGATCGACGTTGGCATTGGACGGACCAGCATTGTAGGCCGCTAGAATTTTTGTTGGGGACCACGTGCTTTTACGGATCTCACATACTCGTAGGGTCCTTAGATTTGGCGTTCGCGGGAAGTGGAGTCCGCGATACGTGGGCCCATTTGCTATCCTTGATAAGGTAGGCGATGTTGCTTATCGTTTGTCCCTTCCACTTTCGTTACGAGAGGTGCATGATGTGTTTCATGTATCTCAGTTGCGTAGGTATGTATCGGACCCAAGCCATATCCTCGATCATTCTGAGCTAGTTATTGGCACCAACCTATCTTATGAGGAACAGCCGGTGTCCATTTTGGACCGATGGGAGAAGATACTTAAGAACCGAACAATTAGTCTTGTCCGTGTTGCTTGGGGTCATCGCCCCTTAGGAGAGTCAACGTGGAAATGTGAGGATGATATCTGATCACGGTATCCGCACCTTTGACTCACAAGGTATATTTCTTTTCATGTACCTTGATTGTCTTGATTCCTCATGCTTATCACCCTATGAGTAGAAATTGCTTGATATCGTAGATTGATAAACATAGATATATTACTTGCTATTGGTATTGTAAGATGATTGCTTGCTCGCTAAAATTGTTGTACTTAGATTAGTTTGGCCCTGATATTTCTGTTCTGCTTGGATTTGAAATTCCGAGGATAAAATCTAAGAAGGGTAGAGATGTCCCTCCCCGTTCCCAGAATACATATTTTAATACGTGTACTGCTTGAATGTATTTGTTTAATATTTATCATATATTTTTCTGTATTTATTCCTTTAATTTTACGCTAATTATTTTTTTGTATTTTATTTTCTGCTTTAGTTTTGCTCTTGGGTTCGGCTTGGGTTAGTTTATTTTCGGATTTGGTGGTTCATCATGAACCCAACCCAACCCCCTACCTACCACCATATTCATTTAAAGCCCCAATCCTTTCTCTCTTCATTACTTCTCCTTCTCATTTACTCTTCTTCTTCCTCATAACTCTCTCCATCTACCAAGAGATTAGGCAAGTGCATCTTGCTTTCACTTGGAAACCCATTTTTGATGGTTCCAATGGCTTCCTAGCATGTTTCTAAACTATATTAGAACTTAAAAATTTTTATCTTGATGCACAGATTTTCGTAGATCTAGGTTTTAGCTTTTTTTCATCTTCATGGTTTTGATCTACTAAAATGGCTTGTTTTTGAAAACTAGGAGTTCCATGTAGTAGGCATTCTGATTTTATGCAAGTTTGGTTTTGGAATGGTTGGATTTCATCGAGTCTTGATCGAAATGGGGCTTTCTTGAGCTCTTGAGCTTTTACGCCTGCTTGTCTCGGCCTTGGGGAGAAGATGAAGTCTTTATGCACACGTTCTTACGTGCCAGAGTAGTATTTAGTTTTACGCCCATATTATACGTGCCAGCGTAATATCAAGCTCTACGCCAACGATCATTCATGTCAGCGTGAATTCGGATTACGCCAAGTTTACTCTGGCTTGGCGTATTCTTTACGCGTACAATGTGTTATGCATAACGTCATTCTTTATGCATAACTCTATCTTTTACGCGTAATATTATTTTTACGCATATTCATTCATGCGTAATTCTTTACACGTACAATGTTTCACGTGTAACATTATTTTTACGCATATTCATTCATGCGTAATTCTTTACGCGTACAATGTTTCACGCATAACGTTACTTTTATGCATATTCATTTATGCATAACTTTATTTTATTGAGCATACTCCTTTACGCGTACTTCTCTGGCTTGGCGTAAGACGAGTTTTACGCGTAACTTTATTGAGCGTACTCCTTTACGCGTATTCCTTCACGCGTAAATTTCCTTCACGCGAAAATTCCTTTATGCGTATTTCATTGGGCGCACTCTTCTGGTTTAGCTTATTTTATTGAGCGTACTCCTTTGGCGTATATGGATACCCAGTATGACTGGAACTAAACCCTGAGAGTTATAGATTCGACCATACTAAATACTAGTTGACTTTCATGCCTTATCACAATTGATAATGATTGTTACCTCGACTAATGATTGATCATGTGTTCCTAGTTGGAACTAAGAGACTGGCTAGTCGTCTTATTGAAATTGAATGAGACACGTTCATATTAACCATGAACCATTGTGATCGACTAGCCGATCCCAAACATTGGCATATGGATACGTGCAGGCTTCAACTGGTTTATATAAAAGTAGCACGTGTACCTTACAGTCAAGGCATGATTATTCTGTGGCTAGGTTTGATTGTTGCATTTCGCTATGTAGGACCTACAACCTAATCGCACGAGCATTGTTATAGAGTTATGCATATCGTACTCTGTACGACAGTACTCATTCTGAATGACCATGATCCACGGCATGATATTTCAATTAACATAGGAACTATTAAGTTAAATAAAATTACGATTGCATGGAGAGAATGGATTTCCGAGTTCTTACATGGCAGCCATCTCGGGATAATTAGTGCCCCGACATGCCGACTGGTTTCCACGGATACTGTAAATCTGCCACACGGGTAGAGAGTGGTATCTGTTTATATTTCTCTATATATTGTTGACGGGCATCCCGCCGGGACACGTCTAATTCATGATTGGCGCAATTGATTATTGGGTAGACTAGCCTTGCGTTACATTGTAAGAACTGAGGAATCCCTTATTGCATATTTTCAGGACAACTTGGAACTCACAATTAGCAAGCCGTAGTAGTTGTATTGCCGTTTAAATTGATTTGTTTGTGTACTGTTCCTGCTCTGTTAACTATTGAGATGATCAGAATGTCAGGACATGACAGGTCAACTTATGTCCTTGTTTGGTTGGAAAGTTGGCTTGAAGTGTCGTGATGTTGTGTGAACCCCAGTAGCAAGCAGAGACTTATGTATCATATTCTTAACCCTTACCACTGGTTTTAATTCTTCATGTCATGCTTCCTTGTGGTACTTTCTATTAGAGGTCTAACCTATCTGGTTTTGTATGGCTAGATTTAGAGCCAGTTTCCGAGGACTCAGCTTACTTCCACCTCCAAGATGGTCAATACTAGAGGAATGATCGCAGGAGGACACGAGTGGGTTCCTTGCTTCCCTGCTCGTTTTGTTACTTACTTTATATTTTGCCGCTTGGCACCTACATGTTAAGTCGGATTGTCTTGTACTTACTTTTACATAATTGTAACTAAGTTAGACTGCAGCTGATAACGATTGTGCATACCTTGTTATATCCTCTGGCTATGTTTTGTAAAGCCATATCTCAAGAACATTTTGACTGAGCGTTTGGGACGCCTTACTGCTTTATCTTACATGTTCTCTATTTACTGTTTCTTGTTTGAATGATTGAGACAATAGATGTTGAGTAACCCTAGTGAGACTTTTATGTAGTATGCACCCCCTTGTCTTTTAGACAGCATTGATCGTATTATACGGTATTCATCTACCAGTAATAAAATAGCTGGCTGAGTCATTCCTCCACTCTCCAGTATTCTGGTTCTGGGGCGTGACAGTATGACCTAGAAATTAGTAAACGGACTAGTTGACCAAGAATTTGACCAGAGTTGACCAGGTTTGACCAAAGTTGACCAATGGTTGACTTTGACCTAGAAGGACCTAGAATCATGTAGAATTGCATCGTAGGCATTCCTTATGATATATTAGACCTTGTTGTGACTTGTGGTTGTTTTAAATAGGTTTACATCACTCCAGTTCAGTTACACATCCTCATCAGCAGCTCAGATTGTCAGGCGAGTACATTCTCTGACCGTTTTATTCTTGCTTGGACGTATTTACTTGTTATAGACTAGTTTACTTGTTGCTGTCACGATATATCACGGATTAGTACTATATGGATCTCTTTATGCGATGTTATCCCCTCGGATACATCGGGTATATTGTGCTCATGTACGTTATCATGAGCATCGTCTACTCATTGTATTCGTACCTATTCATGTATACTCATGTGACATTCATGTACACTCATGATCATGTGAGCCTTCATGTATAATCCAGTGTGCATGTGGACTAGCCATCCATGTGACGTACTACTTTCATGTGCAATAACATAACCTGGACAGATCCTTGTGTACTAATTGGGGCAGGAAGAGTATTTATTTGGTTATGTGATCTACACACTTTTCATATGCAACTCCAAACTAGATTTAAGTCATGTATAACTTAAGCTAGTTTACATAACCAGATTGTGCTCTACATCACGTAGTTAGTTCAGTTCTCTTATTTTATCATGTATATCTATTTCCATATATCATGTTCTCTCTTTTACAGTCACTTTCCTTATCAGCAGTTCATGTATATTATTCTATAACTTGTTTCATATTTTCTTTCACGTTATGAACTGTGTGAGAGATATGTATTCGTTCCTGTCCTGCCTGGAACTGTTGAAATATTAAAGATGATGAGGATTGCTGCGACACTTACTATGGAGCAGGCCTAGTTAACATAGGTGACCTGGACCCTCAGCAGGATCCAGTAGTCGTTGAGGACTTGCCATGAGCTAGAGTAGACTGATATTATTATCTACTTATGAGACTTTTTGATTGCATTGGGATTTATTATGGTGTGGTTACACGGGATATATATTCATATTATAACTCTCTGTTGTGATTATCTTTCTTCCATTCTATCTTAGTTTTTGTGATTGAGTTGTACCATTTGTATATCATTCTCCAATCGAAGTATTTTCTGGATTGTGTTAGATGTTGGACCTAGGACAGCGTTCCACCGCCGACACTGCGGCGTAGGCTGGACGTACCCACGTCTCGTGCCCTTACACTGGGTGCAGGTCGTGACACGTTTTTAGTAGTGGCCCATGCAGGTCCAATCACAACTAGTGTGATTTTGTAGTGGTACTCGAACTAGAGTATCATTATAGTCTGCAGTAGGATATATGATATAAGTTAAGGTACTCAATAACATTAGGATAACTCTTATCTAATTCTTGTTGTTAATTGTCCTCTTTTGAAAACAACCGTCCTCTTTTGATGATTTTGCTTCTTTTTCAGTAATTGATTCTTTGTTTGATCTGTCTTCAGGATGGTGGAGACACGATCGCAGTGCTCTGGTCTTAGGAATACCGCTGAGAGGTCTACCACTTCTCGTCCGACTCAGCATGACCCAGGGACCACAATACCTCTTGTTCCAGCTCAGATGGGCCCGTCTGCAACTTTTAGGGGTGCTCCTCCATCGGTTCCGAAGACTTCCCCAGGAGTTCAGGGGATGCTACCACCACTGCCTCAGGGGACAGTTGATGTGACATAATTCTTTGCCTTCATGCAGCAGATGATGGAGACGCAGCGATGCCAGGCAGAGGACATGAGACAGGGCATTGACAATGCCCATCAGTTAACGATGGTGGCAGTAGAGAAGGTGGCTGTCCAACCACAAGAAGGGCAGATCCAGCCATACCAGCCGAGGACTCCAGGTATTCAGGACTTCCAGAAGATGCATCCGCGAGACTTCAAGGGTACCGAGGGTATCCTATATGCCGACGAATGGATCAATCATATAGAGGAGATCTTTCGCCTCGCGAAGATACCGGCTAGACTCCAGGTGGAAGCCGCGGGCAGTCAGATGCAGGACCTTGCCCGCACTTGGTACCAGACCGACCCCAGGGTTGGTACTATAGGGCAAACTTGGAAGACTTTTAAGAAGCTTTTCAAGAAGAAGTTCTTCCCCGACACAGCACTTGGCGCGTTGGAGACGCAATTCGAGAACCTGGTTTAGGGGAACCAGACAGTAGAGGAGCCGGAGAGTTCTGCCGCCTGGGCAAATTTGTGGAGGGCCGTAGCGAGATAGCGAAGGCTAGAAGGTTCAGAAAGGGCTTGGTTAAGGAAGTTAAGTCCTTAACCAAGAGCAACAGGAATGCTACATTCGAGAAGATTTTGATGGGAGCTATGGCAGCGGAGGATGATCTGGAACTGAAGACGAAGCGAGGTCGAGATTCACATGGAGCTAGTGGCAGTGGGGGCTCAGCTAAGAGGCCTCATGTCACGCCCCAGAACCAGAATACTGGAGAGCGGGAGCAGACATAGCCAGCTACGTATATTGAAATGGAAACCACCTCGATATACGGTCACGGCTGTCTAGATATGTGAGAGTTTTCTACAAGCCAACAGTCTCTTATGGTCAAGAACAAGCCTAGTGTCTCAATCACAGCAAGTAAGTAAAGTTGCAAGATGTATGATCATTTAATATACAATAATAAGGCGTCCCAAATATCACATATTCAGCTGATCATGAAGCTAGTCGTTACAAAATGTTAGGACTAGCAAGAGTTTAGTCATACATGAACAACCCTAGGATTTGTCAATCATGTTTACAGCCCGTAGGCAGACAGTAAGTAAAAGTGCTTCGAGCTAACAGGTGGTCGTCGGCTAAACGCCTCAAAAGAATATTTTTACAATAAAGTGGGCAAGACATAAAGGAAAACCCACTCTTCGCCCGGATTCCGTCTAGTGTTCACCATTGGGCTGGAAGCTCGGTAGATCCTCGGGAGCTGCTCCGAAATCTGGCCACACAAAACCAGCTGGGTCAAATCCCAGAAAGAGCAAGTGCCACAAGGGGGCCACGAAATAAGAACAAAAGCCAGCAATCAGCATAAGAATAATCTAATAACAAAGTTAGAATTACGAAAACATGTCAGGATGATATACGACGAGATAACCATGGAACTATTCCGATAGCCAGGTTACAACCCGTAAACCAAACAAGGACCGGGGTTGTAACCCTTCATCTGAACGGAACTTGGTTTCCCACCATTTATCGGCAAATAAAAATGTAAGAAATCAAGACAAGAAGCAATCTTGCATGGGATCAAGACATGACTAGACTGGTTATACCTCATTCAATCAATCACGGCTAAGCAGATCCTACGGCTTACTACTTTAACTAACTAGGGTTATCACATGCCTAATTACTAACAGGATGCAGTGAGATTGTTCCACAGCCACAAGCCCTGCAGACCATCCAGGCTACCCAGGACGAAAGATTAGGGTTGAATTTAGGTGGGTACATTATCCAGGAGACACATGTACCCTTAGGTGACTTAGAGGTGCAACACCTGACAGTGTGCTGGAAATGCGCCCTACTCGACGGCAGGCTACAAATCCCTGGAGCGCCCAGGTAACGGGATCGCCTGTAGCTGTGTCATCTCTTCATGACTACTGTGTTATTCTAGTTATTAGCCTTAATCTATTTTTGTAGGTACTCCTGACCGTGGTACTCAGGAGTCCCATCCTAGACATGATGCAAGACTGGACAAGTAGATTAACAAGCAAGCAAGAAGAACCACCCACGGTGTCAAGGCAGGTCAAGTTACAAGTTATCAAGTCATGTCAAGTCAGGAGTGCGCCGCCACGGCCACTATCAAGTTGTCAAGATAAATCATGTCAGGGTACTTGTCAGGAGTGCGCCACGACGGGCCACTATCATGACAGGTTGGTCGTGTACAATAGTCATTCCAAACATATTAAGCAAAATCAAGTTCATGACAAAAGACGTAAGGATATAAAATGGGCATAAAATATCTAATAAAATACCAAAATACGGGGGTTATAGAAGAACTAAGCTTAAGGAAATAAAACCAACTCCAAGAGTCAAAGGATTAAGCAAGGGGTCAAGGGGCAGCATACGTGCAAAAGCACGCACGCAAGGCTCGCTCAAGTCTGCGTACCAAGGCACACTCAAGTCTGCGTGCCAAGGCACACATCGTACGTGAAGAAGTCACGCACGCAAGGGAGCAGCGTATGTGAAAAGTCACGCACGCTCAAGGGAGCAGCTGCGTGAAAAGTCACGCAGGCTCAAGGGAGCAGCTGCGTGAAAAGTCACGCAGGCTCAAGGGAGCAGCTGCGTGAAAAGTCACGCAGGCTCAAGTGAGCAGCTGCGTGAAAAGTCACGCACGCAAGCTCACTCAAGGCAGCGTACGCAGCGCTAAAGAGCGCGCATAGCTCAGTGTGCGTGAGCTAATAAGCTCTGCACACTGCTCACTGTCTTCTCCAAACAGCAAGAACACCATGGGTGAACCCAAAACTTCAAAAATTCATAACTTGGTCATCCGAACTCCAAATCCGGATTTCCAAAGTTCCAACTGGAGTGAAACTGAATGCTCTTCCACATGGAAGCATCAAAACCCATGAAAATCTAACCAAAGTAGATCAAACCATGCAAAATCCGAAAATAGCTAAACTTAGATCTAGAACCAAGGAAGCTCCAAATCACAAAATAGCAAGTTCTAATGTTGATCCCCATGTCCTAAACTAGCAAATGGACAAGGAAAAGAGGGTCCTCATGTAGTGGCAAGGTGCACTTGCCTATGGGTTGGGAGTGTTGTGGAGGAAGGAGAAGAAGAAGAAGAAGGAAATTAATGGTGGTGGTTATGAGGAGAGAGAGTGGTAGGTGGGGATATAAAGAGGAGAGTTGTGGTGGGGATGAGGGTGTAGCATAGGTTAGGGTGATCCAACACATAAACCGAACCCAACCGAACCAACCCAATAAAACCGAGCCAAGCCAAAACCGAATTCCACAAGTTGAGGAAAAATACACTACTAAAATACCCCACTTTACCGACGGAAGTTTAGCGACGGACGGATTCCGTCGCTAATAGCGACCAGTTTCCGACATCTTAGCGACGGATTAGCGACAGACAACATAACATAATTTTTTCCAATTTTAAATGTAAAAATTTGTCGGGTTTCCGTCGCTAAGTCGACGAACGTTAGCGACGGATTCTTTTTCGTCGCTTATTCGTCGCAAATGTTGGCGGCAAAATCTTTAAAACATTGGCGGGAACTTTAGCGACTAACTGGCGACGGATATATCCGTCGGAAAACACCTTTTAATTGGCGACGGTTTAGCGACTAATTTATTCCGTCGCTATTCCGTCGCTAGGTTCTGTGCCCTAACTTAAATTGAACCGACGGGGGGGAATTTTTCATTCCCCCCAAAACTCTCTCTCTCTCGCGGCTCTCTCTCTCTCGCGCGCGGCTCTCTCTCTCTCTCGCGGCTCTCTCTCTCTCTCTACCAGGTATCTCTCTCTCTCTCTCTCTCTCTCTCTCTCTCTCTCTCTCTCTCTTTCTCTAATTTTGGGTTTTGGGGCCGGGGGGGGGAGTGGGGGGGGTCGGCTTCGCGGGGGGTGGAGAGGGCGGGGGGGGGGGGGGGGTGGTGAATGCGGTCAGGGGGTCGGGGGGGTGTGGGGAATGGGGGCAGGGGGTGGGGGGGTGGGGAATGAGGGTCGGGGGGTCGGGGGGGTGGGGAATGGGGGCAGGGGGGTCGGGGGGTGGGGGGTGGAGAGGGCAGGGGGGTCGGGGGGGGTGTTGAATGGGGGCAGGGGGGTGGAGGGGGGTCGGGAATGGGGGCAGGGGGGTCGGGGGGCGGGGGGTGGGGGGTGGAGAGGGCAGGGGGGTCGGGGGGGTGGAGAATGGGGGCAGGGGGGGTCGGGGGGGGTGGGTAATGGAGAGGGCAGGAGGGTCGGGGGGGGTGGGGAATGGGTTGCATTCCCCGATACGGATACGGTTTGGCATGTCCCGATCCTAAGAAATAATACTATTTCATTTAATTTAATTTCATTTAATTTGAAAACTAGTAAGAAATAATACTTAAAACACTTAAAATTATGCCTAAATGTATAAATTATATGTTTTTAAATGTAAATAATTTATTAATAATTATTTGTTTTCCAATACCAAAAAAATCCGATACTTCGATCCGATACCGCCGATACTACCCATATCGCCGATACCAATACTAGATTGCTTAGACTTATATTGCAAGGTAACTAGATACAAGTTATGATACAATGTAAATGCAAGTATACATGTTAGCTAGATAGCTTAGACTTATATTGCAATCTCCTATTCACACGAGTATTGATATCGCCGATGCCAATACTCGTAGGAATATGTAGTCCGATACCGATTCCGATACCGATACTTTGAACCTTGATTTAAATACATGTTAGTATAGTGTCTTCACATATATGTTAAGAGTATATACATGATTAGCAAGGTAACTAGATACAAGTTATGATACAATGTAAATGCAAGTATACATGTTAGCTAGATAGCTTAGACTTATATTGCAATCTCCTATTCACACGAGTATTGATATCGCCGATGCCAATACTCGTAGGAATATATAGTCCGATACCGTATTGATACAGCCGTTGGTGGATGAGCTGAAACAGCTGTGGGAGATCGGCGTCACGACCTATGATATTTCCAGGAAACAGAACTTTCAGATGAGAGCTTCACTCATGTGGACAATCAATGATTTTCCAGCATACGGTATGCTGTCGGGATGGAGTACGCACGGCAACATGTCTTGTCCGATATGCATGGAAAATAGTAAGGCGTTCCGCCTTAGGCATGGAGGAAAAACTTCTTTCTTTGACTGTCACCGTCAATTTCTGCCCGCGACCCATCCTTGGAGGAAGAATAAGGACGCGTTCAGATATGGAAAACAAGAATTTTCTCAACCTCCTGCCAGATTTTCGGGATACGATATTTGGAAAGCTGTAAAGGAATTGCCCACCGCAATGGAAGATCCATCGAACCATCGTGTCGAGGGGTTCGGACAAAGCCATAACTGGACCAAACGGAGTATCTTCTGGGACTTGCCTTATTGGAAAGATAATCTTATAAGGCATAATCTTGATGTCATGCATATCGAAAAGAACGTGTTCGATAATGTCTTCAATACCGTCATGGATATTAAAGGAAAGACGAAGGACAATCCAAAAGCAAGACAAGACATAGCCGAGATATGCAAGCGTCCTCATCTGAACTTGATACAAAGGGGTGCTGGTGGACAATTAAGTAAGCCTATAGCGCCATACACATTGAGCAAGGAAGATAGATTAATAATCTGCAAGTGGATATCTAATTTAAGATTTCCCGACGGCTATGTTTCGAATTTGTCTAGATGCGTTGATCTCAATGAACGCAAGCTAACGGGAATGAAGAGTCACGACTGCCACGTGTTTATGGAAAGATTACTGCCCATTGCTTTGAGAGAGTTGTTGCCTTCTGCTGTATGGGTTCCGTTGGCCGAGCTGTCTACATTCTTCAGGGATATCTGTTCAACTAAGCTGACGGTGCAACATATGGTACAACTTGAGGAGAAGATTGTCTTAACAATCTGCAAGTTAGAGAAAATATTTCCACCGGGCTTTTTCGACAGCATGGAGCATCTATCGATTCATCTAGCATACGAAGCCCGTGTCGGTGCATCTGTTCATTATCGATGGATGTACCCCTTTGAAAGGTAAATAAAAATCGATATAATTTAAGTGAAATTTAAGTGGATTTTACAATTCATTGTTAATTCTCAAGATAATTTGTCTCTTTAGGTACCTACACCATCTAAAGAAGAAAGTTGGCAACAAGGCTCATATAGAGGCTTCGATATGCGAATCATATCTTATCGAGGAGGTATCAAATTTCTGCTCCATTTATTTCGATACTCATGTCGAGACAAATCGAAATAGACCTCAAAGGAATGAAGAAGACGTTGAGGATGGAGGTATATTCAATTTAAGGGGCAAGCCTATTGGGGCTAGTAAGAAACGGTGGTTGACCGACGATGAGTATGATACCGCTCACCGATATGTCTTGTTAAATTGTGACATACAAGAAGTGAGATATTTGGAGAAGTAAGTGACTACGCCTCGTTATAATCTCTAATTTGGTGAATTAAGTTACTACACTTATTTTTATTCTCTCTAACAGTGTATTTAGAGGTGAAGTCAAAATGAGGACACCATATATTACAGATGAGGGACTTCAAAGAGAGGTTGATTGTACCTTTCCGTCCTGGTTTCGTAAATACGTAAGTAACTGAGATAATATGTTATGCGGCTACCATTAAAATATATGCAGCTAAAATATTTAAATTATCAATACATGTTTACAGGTTTTATTGCCTGAAACAACACTCATAAATGAGAGCATTCGTTATTTGGCATTGGGACCGAAGAAGCATGCAAAGACTTTGTCAGGCTATGTCGTTAATGGCTTCAAGTTTAAGTCAACTCAGCATGCTATAAATGCCGAATTTCTCAATGACGGCTTCGATACCAAGAATTCTGGTGTTTGCATAAGAGGCACCATCTATGACGACGAGCCGGACTTTGACTATTACGGAGTGCTTCGGGAGATTGTAGATTTACAATATAGTGCCCCATATGATATGCATATTGTGATGTTCAAATGTGAGTGGTTCGATAAGAGACCAAATATCGGTTGGAGAATCGATAAACAATTTGGATTCGTCGATATAAATCATCGCAGGAGGTATAGAGGGTCCGACACGTTTGCGATAGCAAGTCAGGCTGTTCAAGTCTACTATACAAGCTACCCAAGGCGTCGTAGAGATCGATTTGACTGGTGGGCAGTATGCAAGATTAAATCTAGAAATACATTCAACGTTGGAGACCCAGCATACCAAGAGGACCAGATCGAGAAGCCCCAATACATGGGACAACAGTCGGATACCATGGACGTGGAAGATGTCGATATACCTCATGCTGAGGAAAATAGAGGGGAGGAAGAGGTTGATATACAAGACTTAGCTGTCAACCAGGGAAGAAAGAGGCGTCTTGTCCCAAGTATTGAGCCTGAAGAAGAAGTAGAAGAAGAAGAAGAAGAAGAAGAAGAAGAAGAAGAAGAAGAAGAAGAAGAAGAAGAAGAAGAGGATGAGGATGAGGATGAGGATGATGATACAGATGAAGTCGACGATGAGGATGATGATATAGATGAAGTCGACGATGAGAATGAGGATGAGAACGATGACGATGACGATGAGACGAGGACGATAACGATGATTAGATTAAATATCGGTATATATTAGAAGCACTTACAACTAACTTAGTGAATTCAGTTTAAACGGACACATTCTTATTTCAGTTTATGTTTTTGTCGTTCGATCATCTACTTATTGTATGATTTTCTTTTTACAGATGGCACTCTTAGTTCTCATTGTCTTGACGGCACTCGCCGCCCTGCTGCTGGTATATATATTTTAGTTCAGTTTTATATTCATTTATACTTCTATATTGTTAATTATATTTATGTGTTCTATTTACAGGTCATGGTCACTACCACTCGTGCTGCTGGTAGCGGCAGTGGCCGTGGCTGTGGTGGTGCTGGTGGTGGCGGTACTGGCCGTGGTGGGCGTGGTGGTAGCGGCACTGGCCGTGGACGTGGTGGTAGCGGTCGTGGTGGTAGCGGTCGTGGTCGCCTTCCACATTCCCCGGATATAGAGTCCTCCGATCCCGACCTGGAGAGCCCGGCCACAGACTCTTCCCGCCGTCGATCTATCTCTGCGCTACCTTCATCTTCATCGAGGCCTGAGACTCCATCCGCTAGCGGATCCGTTCCGCCCCCGGATGCACCAGCGGGTACACCATCAGTTACTGCAGGGTGGGCTCCGGAGTACCCCCGGATTCAGCTTCATCCTGCTACCGGTGAGTACATCCGCGGATCCGCAGATCCTCCGACGCCTCCAGAGAGGCCGATAGGCGAGAACCGACGAGAGCTATGGCCCGCGGGTGATACGTAAGTAAATTTAAGTTAATTTATTAAATTTGTTTCATTTATTCAAGTTAATAATCCAGTCTTTGCTTCTTTGTAGGTTTTTCCCGTATGATGCTGCCCGGATACTCGGGCAAATTATCCGAAAAAACTACCATGGCCCCTACCTCAATTTTTCTGAGGTGCCTCAGAACATGCAGTACGTCTGGCTCGAGGAGATAAAGGTATATATATATCTTTTGGTTAATTATTAATTATTCTTTAATCCACTAATTTTTTAATTACGTGATAATTTAATTTGTATGTCAGACGACGTTCTGGTGGCCCCCCCATCGCGAGGAGTTGATTCGCAAGGCCTACAAAGCCGTCGCCGGGAAGAAGATACGGGATGCGGTGTACGACGTTCGTACGGCACATTCGAGGAAGAAGTGGCTCCGGAAGGAGTACTACGAGCAGATGTTGGATAAGATGAATACTGCTCAGTACAGGGAGAAATCAGAGAAAGCGAAGGCGAGCAGACAGGCCGCTGGTCTGCATACGGGAGGTTCAAAGCCCCACGCAGCGACGCGTGCAGATTTGGTGAGATACCGCAAATTCATTTCACTATTAAATTCGGTACTATTAATATACGTAGTTAATTAAATTCGACGTATATTTCGTATGCAGGCACAACGGGCGGTAAAGGAGGGGAGAGAGCCGGAGTCGGTCACCGCCTACGATGTATTCCTGCATACACACAAGAGGCGGGCAGACGGGAGCTTCGTCGACGCGAGGGCCCAGGCGACTGATGTAAGTAATTACGTTTATGAGATTTATATTAGAAATATAATTATTGTTAACTTAATTAGGTGAACGTAGGATTCAAATTATAACTTAGGGAAACATAGGATTTAGATTATAACTTAGGAAAACTTATAGTATAAACACGTTCATTGGATAGGCTGCATATCGTGAGGCCCTTAGTCAGATTGAGCCCCCTGCCGAGGTTGTCGGCGAAACGACGACCACCCAGACGCCCTCTTCTATGGCCGCTTGCTACGACGACGTGTTCGTAGAGTCTGTCGGCGGCTTTAATAAAGGGCGCGTCTACGGCGTAGGTTCCATGGCGGCATCGTTGCAGGGCGCGACTCCGAGATATCCACCGCCCCCGCCTCCTCCCGCGCCCCCGTCGGACGATATGAGGGCGCAGCTTGCGACTCTCACCTCCGATATGTCGGAAATACGGAGTCTAATGTCGGATGTGCTGGAGCGCCTTCCGCGTCCTTCTTCTGCTCCCGGTCCAGATCCGTCTGCTCCCGGTACGTCTAGTGCGGTTGCCGGTCCTTCCGACCCTGGACGTTATTCATTTGACCGTTCTGCTGAGGTCCGCCTGGTACCGGATACTGCGCTCATTGGGCTCATGGACTTGATGTCGCCAGAGCAGCTCCGCACGCTTCCAGAGCATGTGTTGTCCCAGGTGCCGGCGTACATGGTGGAAGAGTACATCCGCAGAGCCGAGGCGGCGCCGAGACGACGACGCGATCCATCTCAATGATATTTGTACTGTTTTTGGATATTTGTACTGTTTTTGGATTTTGAATTCTGGATATTTTGGAAGCGTACATGAATGTTTGGATATTATGAATTTGTGTATTTGTGTTTGGATATTTGTACATAGATGTTTGGATATTTCTGTTTGATATTGGATATTATGAATTTGGATATTTGGATATTTGTTGATCGTACATGGATGTTTGGATATTAGATATTATGAATATGTGTAATATTTACGAAAAGGAAATAGAATGTTTCTGTAATTTTTTTTAATTAATGTTGCATTTAGCGACGGACTAGCGACTAACTAGCGACGGATATATCTTTTAGCGACCGATGAGCGACTAACTAGCGACGGCAAATCCGTCGCTAACTGGGTTATATAAATATTTGCAGTTACCGACGGACGAGCGACGGAATATCCGTCGCTAAATAACTGGTTGAAATAAATTTGCAGGTAGCGACGAGCTAGCGACGAACTAGCGACGGAACTTCCGTCGCTAACTGGAATATTAGCGACGGAATATCGACTACCTAGCGACGGCAAATCCGTCGACATGGTTCTGGAAATATGGTAGGTTTCCAGAGACTTAGCGACGGATAGTGGGTCGCTAATCCGTCGCTAATCTGTCGAGGATGACGACGGACTAGCGACGGCTTAGCGACCCATTATCCGTCGACATGGTTCTGGAAATATGGAAGCTTTCCAGAACCAGGCCGACGCCCTACCCGTCGCTAATCCGTCGCTATAACGTCGAGGTTAACGACGGAATGGCGACGGAATAGCGACTGATTTTGCGTATCAGGAACCTCTCTGATACGCTTTTACCGACCTATTTACGACGGCTTAGCGACGGATATTTTAATATTATATGGCATGTAAACCGACGGGAACAAGTCGCTAATCCGTCGCTAAACCATTGAAAGGCAACCGTCGGTAATCAGTCGCTAGTCCGTCGGTTAATCATTTGTCCGACGGCTTAGCGACGGACAAATTTTAGCGACGACGTGTTTCCCGACGGCCATTTTTATCAAATATCCGTCGCTATTCCGTCGGTAATTTATGTTACCGACGGATGAGCGACGGATGTGGCTGTCGCTAAAGTTGGTTATTTTGGTAGTGATAAAAATACATGCCAAAATCCAGATACGAGTAAAATACAAAATTCAGGAAAATACGGAAAATACGGGAAATGAGGGTGACAACTCTACCCACCTTAAAAGAATTCCGTCCTCGGAATTTAATCAAGGAGCTAGAGATTGCCACGACAAGCTACACTAAGCACAGGCAAGCTACACTAAGCAGTTCAATCATACAATCATACAATGCAAGCAAGGAAGGGAAAACGTAAGGCATAAGAAAGACATTATACCTCACGAGTCAAACAGGTAGGGATATAGCGATCGGATGTCGTCCTCACGCTCCCACGTTGACTCACCTAGAGAGTGATGACCCCAAGCTACATGGACTAATTTAATAGTCTTGTTCTTGAGTATCTTTTCCCTCCGGTCCAAAATAGACACGGGCCTCTCCTCATACGAAAGGTTGGTACCAACAACCAATTCCGAATGGTCTAGGATGTGGCTCGGGTCCGGAATATACCGTCGTAATTGGGACACATGGAATACATCATGTACCTCACTTAGCGACGGCGGAAGAGCGAGACGATAGGATACATCTCCTACTCGCTCTAGAATATCGAACGACCCTATATACCTAGGACTAAGCTTTCCCCGTACGCCAAAGCGAATGACGCTGCGGTTAGGCGAGATCCTAAGGAATACATGGTTGCCGACAGCAAATTCTAAGGGACGTCGATGAGCATCGGCCCAATGGCGCTGGCGGTCCTGGGCAACTCGGAGGTGATCTCTGACCTTTCTGACCACTTCAATCGTCTGGGAAATCAATTCGGGTCCGAGCATCTGCCTCTCCCCGACATCGTCCCATGCTAGCGAGGATCTGCACTTCCTGCCATAAAGAGCCTCGAAGGGTGCCATCTGGATACTGGCCTGATAACTGTTGTTGTACGAGAATTCCACCAGGTGCAGATGATTCTCCCATGAACCACCGAAGTCAAGGGTACAGGATCTCAACATATCTTCAAGAGTCTGGATTGTGCGCTCTGACTGACTATCCGTCTGCGGGTGATAAGCTGAGCTGAACTAAAGATGAGTCCCCAAACTCTCCTGCAAGCTGCGCCAAAAGTGCGTTGTGAATCTTGAATCCCTGTCTGAGGTGATGCTGACTGGCACACCGTAAAGCCTGAAGATCTGCCTGAGATATATCTCTGCTAGCTGCACCGTCGACCGTCCAACTCTGAATGGGAGAAAGTGTGCCACCTTGGTAAGCCTGTCCACAATTACCCAAATAACATCTCTGCCGGCCGGAGATCTGGGCAATCCGGTCACGAAATCCATGGTTACATGCTTCCATTTCCATTCTGGGATCGGTAAGGGTTGAAGAAGTCCAGCGGGCCTCTGATGTTCAGCTTTAACCTGTTGGCAAACCAAACACCGAGAGACAAACCGGGCTATCTCCCTCTTCATGCCATTCCACCAGAAATGCTGACGAATATCACGGTACATCTTCGTACCACCCGGATGAATAGAATATTGAGAACTGTGGGCTTCTGCCATGACTTCCTATCTGATATCTCCACTGGGTACACAAAGACGAGTGCCGTGCCTAAGTGTACCGTCTTCATGGATACATAACTCTGGCCTTCTTCCTGCTTCACACTCTGCTCTGAGTCGCTGGATCTTGGGATCTGCTGACTGCGCCTTCCGGATTCTCTCAACTATGCTGGACTGAACCTGTAGACTCGCCATCAATGCCATACTGGTTGGAAGAACCACTTCAATTCCCATCTTCTGAAGATCTGCCAATAATTCTGGTTGCGCCGTCAGGAAATAAACTCCGGCTCTCCTGCTCAATACATCTGCTACAACGTTGGCCTTCCCGGGATGATACTACAAATCCACATCATAGTCCACCAATACCTCGAGCCATCTTCTCTGCCGCATATTAAGGTCCTTCTGGGTGACAACATACTTCAGGCTCTTATGATCAGTAAAGATCTCCACTCTATCTCCGTACAAGTAGTGTCTCCACAACTTCAAAGCAAACACTACCGCCGCCAATTCCAAGTCGTGGGTCGAATAATTCTTCACATGATCACGAAGTTGACGTGACGTATAAGATATTACCTTCCCATGCTGCATCAAGACACACCCCAATCCTCTGCCTGAAGCGTCGTAATAAACTGTGAATCCTCCGGTCCCATCTGGAAGGGTGAGAATGGAAGCCGTTATCAAACCTCGCTTCAACTTCTCAAATGATTCCTGGCACTCGGCTGTCCAAACAAACGGCATATCCTTGCGGGTCAACTGGGTCATTGGCGCTGAAATCCTTGCAAAATCTGAAATGAACCGCCGGTAATAGCCGGCCAATCCAAGGAAGCTGCGAACCTCTGCCACTGAGCTGGGTACCGGCCATGACTCGATAGCCACAATCTTCTGGGGATCCACTTCCACTCCTCCTCTGGTAATAATGTGACCCAAGTACGAAATGCGATCGAGCCAGAACTCGCATTTACTGAACTTGGCGTACAACTGATGCTCCCGAAGCGTCTGAAGGACGACTCTGAGATGCTGCTCATGCTCCGCTTCACTCTTGCTATAGACCAGGATGTCATCTAAGAACACGATCACAAATTGGTCCAAGTAAGGCATAAAAATACGATTCATGAGGTCCATGAATACGGCCGGCGCATTGGTCGCTCCAAAGGGCATAACAAGGAACTCCCAATATCCATACCTCGATCTGAATGCTGTCTTCGGGATGTCCTGCTCTCTGACTCTGATCTGGTGTAATCCTGACCGCAAGTCGATCTTCGAGAACACTGAAGCCCCTCTAAGTTGATCAAACAAGTCATCTATCCTCGGAAGAGGGTATCTGTTCTTGATTGTCACCGAATTCAAGGTACGATAATCAACACATAGCCTGGACGTACCATCCTTCTTTTTCACAAGAAGCATCGGGGCTCTCCAAGGTGATCCACTTGTACGGATGAATCCCTTGGTCCTCAGTTCCTCAATCATCTTGTACAAAATCTCCAACTCTGAAGGCGCCATCCTGTAGACTCGCTCTGATACTGGTGTTGTCCCGGGAATCAAGTCTATAGTGAACTCAATCTCCCGCTCTGGCGGCATCCCTGGAAGCTCCTCTGGAAAGATATCGGGAAACTCTTCAACTATCCGGGGCAACTGTACTGCTGCTACTGCCATCCGCAATGCTGGGGAAGATGGCTCCACTGCGTCTCTGGAAAACGAAAACTCTGGCTCGCCGGGGATACTAAAGACAACTCTGCCAATATGGCAGTCTATCCTAGCATACTGGTTCCTCAACCAATCCATGCCTAGGACTACATCATAGTCTGCCATAGGGAACTCTATGAATCTAGCGGAGAACTCCCTACCGCTAACTACGATCCAACACGAGGAAAACACTCGATCTACTCCCACAAGATCATTACCAGTAAGTATATTGAGCCTCACTGATAATGACTCGGGCTCCAATCCTATCCGTGTCGTAAATCGTGCAGACATGAATGAATGCGATGCACCAGAATCAAACAATACCGAAGCTGGAAAAGAGTTGACAAGAATAGTACCTGCGTGCAACTTCTTCTTCCATAGCCATCATCATGGCCTGACCTTATCCTCTGGCTGCTGGTCCCCTCTGCTGGAAACCTCTCTGCCTATTCTGGGTCTGAGCTTGGGCTTGTGCATACTGCTGGGGGTGTTGTTGCTGGAATGCATGAGACTGAGACGGCAAGGGCCTCGAAGACTGATACTGCTGCTGCTGAACTGGTGCTGGAGCCGGTCCTCTCACCGAAGAACTAGAAGGGTTGGATGCTGATGAACCACCCCTATTCGGGCAGGCTCCTACCCTATGATCTGCTGCTCCACAAGCCAGGCACAATCCCTGCGCCCTGCGATAATCTACCACCACATGCCCTGGCTTCCCGCAATGAGAATATCCCATCACGGAAGGCTGCTTCTGCTTCTGCTGCTGCGGGTACGTCGGGGTCGAATGTTGAACCGACGTTACTGAGGCCGCCCGCCTCGGAGTTCCAATGGTCAATCCCCTAGCTGCTGGGGCTGGAGCTGATGATTGGTGCATCTGACTATGGGATCGCTTCCTACCTCCGGTCCTATCCACGATCCTCTGGGAGGTATACTCATGCCTCCTAGCTGCTCTCAAGACTGCATCGAACGTCTGGTGCTCAAACTGCTCCACTGCTAACAAGATCTCCAAATGCAGTCCCTGCTGTAACCGCTGGGCTCTATCGAGCTCGGTTGCCACCAAGGTGGGGGCAAACCTACTCAGCCTAGAAAACTCGGTCGTATAACTGTCGACCGTTCTGCCTCCTTGCTTCAAGTTGGTAAATCTGGTCTGCAGGTCGTACCGAGCCACAGCATCAAAGTACTTCGTCTGGAATCTCTCCCTAAATACTGCCCAAGCAATGGGTGCCACTAATCCCATGGCCTGCACCGCCCACCAATTGCGAGCTAAATCTAACAACTACAGGCGTACCACCGCCACCTTCTCATTCTCAGGTGTCCTGGCTGCTTCCAGAATCACCTCGGTATCCTGAAGCCATGCATCCGCGGCAACTGTATCCTCGTTGCCGTCGAAGAAAGGAGGGTTCAATCGCTTGAAGCTGTTCGCCGCCTGGTTCCCTGGATGTCTGCCTCGGGTCAAAGCATCTTGAACTGTCTGGTGCAGGGCGTCGCTCCGACGATCCTGGAAAGCTATCAAGGTTCTGATGAGGCCTACTAAGGTACCATCATCTGGCTCTGCGGGCTGGACGGGCCGAACTGGTGACTCTCCTCCAGTAGGCACAACTCTGGAGGCTACCCCGGAATGCTGGGCTTGATCTCCGGGTTGCTGCTGGTCCACGGGACATGCTCCACCTCGTCGATCGGTAGGATCAGGTACAGTGCTGCTGAAGAAGATGACACAGGGTACAATAAAGAAAGGACCAGGACAGATCAATGATATAAGCACAGGATCAGGATAAGAATTCAGGGATTCAGAGGGTACGAACAAAGATCAAGGACGAGTACTGATTGAGACATCTATTCGGTAAACCCTCACATTTTTTGATTGACAAGACCTGCATGGGCCACCACTTAAACCATGTCACGCCCCAGAACCAGAATACTGGAGAGCGGGGGCAGACATAGCCAGCTACGTATATTGAAATGGAAACCACCTCGATATACGGTCACGGCTGTCTAGATATGTGAGGGTTTTCTACAAGCCAACAGTCTCTTATGGTCAAGAACAAGCCCAGTGTCTCAATCACAGCAAGTAAGTAAAGTTGTAAGATGTATGATCATTAAATATACAATAATAAGGCGTCCCAAATATCACATATTCAGCTGATCATGAAGCTAGTCGTTACAAAATGTTAGGACTAGTAAGAGTTTAGTCATACATGATCAACCCTAGGATTTGTCAATCATGTTTACAGCCCGTAGGCAGATAGTAAGTAAAAGTACTTCGAGCTAACAGGTGCTCGTCGGCTAAAAGCCTCAAAAGAATATTTTTACAATAAAGTGGGCAAGACAAAAAGGAAAACCCACTCTTGGCCCGGATTCCGTCTAGTGTTCACCATTGGGCTGGAAGCTCGGTAGATTCGGTAGATCCTCGGAAGCTGCTCCAAAATCTGGCCACACAAAACCAGCTGGGTCAAACCCCAGAAAGAGCAAGTGCCACAAGGGGCCACGAAATAAGAACAAAAGCCAGCAATCAGCATAAGAATAATCTAATAACAAAGTTAGAATTACGAAAACATGTCAGGATGATATACGACGAGATAACCATGGAACTATTCCGATAGCCAGGTTACAACCCGTAAACCAAACAAAGACCGGGGTTGTAACCCTTCATCTGAACGGAACTTGGTTTCCTACCATTTATCGGCAAATAAAAATGTAAGAAATCAAGACAAGAAGCAATCTTGTATGGGATCAAGACATGACTAGACTGGTTATACCTCATTCAATCAATCACGGCCAAGCAGATCCTACGGCTTACTACTTTAACTAACTAGGGTTATCACAGGCCTAATTACTAACAAGATGCAGTGAGATTGTTCCACAGCCACTGTCACGCCCCGATCCCGCTAGGGTCGTCCGTCTTGCCTGGATCCCTGCGGGATCGATCGTCCTCGCTAAGGCGTGATGCCGTACAAGCCTAAGTTGCGCTTGCACAAGGCCATGTACCTGCACAAAAACAACTAGTCAAGCAAAACACACGCACGCACCCATTAGTTAAGCAAAACACACGCACGCACCCATTGCAGAAAACCAAATGTTGAACACAGAGATTTGAAATGGAAATACTCATTTTTTTCATAGCTTGATAGGAATACAAGTACAAAGCTTTGCAACTCAGATTTGCCTTATAATTTGGCCACAAGATTCTCTTTGAAACACTCTTTTGAAATTAGCCACAATGTCCATACATCATATCCTTTATTACAAGCTGGAATTGAAAGACACCTTCAAAGGAAATAAAAACTAGAAACTTGCAATTGACTGAAATGAAGGAAAGCTTCGAGGCAGTCCGCAGCTCTACTGGGCTAGACGAGCTTTAGTGCCTCCTTGAAATCCCCCTGTCTCCTTTGCTTTCTGAAAAGGATGCCCACAACGTGGGTCAGCACACATCATGTACTGGCGAGCGGCTCTTCGCCGAAACTCACAAATATTTGCACTAATTCAACATGTGAAGCTACATATTTACTAGTGCTCTTTCTACTTGTCTAGGTTCTTTTTAACAATTCATAAGAAACATGACAGCAGAATATTCATAGCCAACTTACCGACGCCGACAGTCATCCCTACACAAAAACAGGTTAGCACAATTTGCATATAAAAAATATTCTCATAATCCGTTCCTGCATGTTAGGCTTGCAATAAATCTCTGTCTATATGCATGAACCTAACTATTGTGGTCCATGGGTATTCCCATTACTAGTAGTCGGAACTTCTTGCCCAAATACTAATAGACTAACACCCTTTTTACTGCGGGGACTTCTAGCCCCAAGTGTCCTGTTCTCTCCTAGGTCAATCGACTCCAGGTGCCCCTAGAATCGATCGAGAGATTACCTCCTTGTGCACAAGTTGTCTAGACCAATGCGAATGCAGCTATCAGATAATTCTACTATGCACGAGTCTAGGCAACATGTAAACATTTCTCTCTTCTTCTTCTTGCACGGCCAAGCCGTGATTTCCATACCGAACTATCTCTTTTAGGCAATTCATAGGAGCATACAGTTCATATCGGGGCAAGCAGCAACAGTTCCAATTTTATGAGATTCATTCATTTATCTTCTCTTATCTTTTGTTATTGAGGTATCGTTGATCACAGGGACAAGACAACAGAGTGGACTAGAGATCATTTTTATTAGGGCGTACAAATAAATGCAAGCCCGGTTAAAGCAACTCACCGAGATGAATCTTAGTAGAGAGAATGAGGGACTTCATGCGCCATTCACGAACAATTCACGCGGCCTGCATTGGCACCAACTGTTGATTAGCATACTTCATCTCTTTCCCTCAAGATTCGGAATGAATGCAAAATGCGATGAAAGCGAACAATGAAAACCAATCATCGAAAACCAACACGAAAATGCATTCATCAAAACCAAGCAGCGAAAAGAAAATATTCAGCTCTTGGATTCATTTCAATAGAAGCCAATCCATCAATTGGAAAGGTTCATTGCATTTCATCCGTGATCAATCGATACCGGCAAAGGTTTCACCAAATACTCAGTTCATGACTGAGTCAACAAGCCGTAGGTATTACATAGTGGACCGCGAGAAGCGGGACACTACATAATAACCCACTGAGAAAAAGTTTTGTCCTCAAAACTTAAGAAACAAAACTCACCTCCACTAGTGTTGCATTCTGGGTCAAGCAACGTGGAGAGATTGAAGACACGAGCATTGGTCCGCTGCGGCTGGTTCTGCGGATGGTCTCGAAGGGGCGGTGGGCCTGGCAGCTGCCCACGCTCTTCATTGTCATTATTGTTCAGTGGCCGAACTCTCTTATTCTGGCAATTTATAGCACGGTGGCCCTTTTGACCACAGTTGAAACACTCTCCGTTGGCAGAACGGCAAACTTCCTTTGTGTGTCCATGCCTACCGTAGAAAGCGCATACGGGCTTATTACTCTGTTCCCCGCCCGTCTTCCTTTCTCCATCAGTCTTTTTCTCCCCGTCGTGATATCTTTTGGCGGGCTGGTTGTGACTGTTCTGCGTCCTATTGGATGCCTTCTTCTGCTGGAATTGTTCCACCTGAAGCGCCGCCTCAAAGGCTTGAGAATAGGACTCACATTCTCGATCCAGCACACTTAACTGGATGTCGTCATTCAGACCATCGACGAATCGATTAATGCGAGTCTGTTCCGTGGGGAGCAAAGCAGCGGTAAAATTTGCCAACTTAGTAAATTCAGATTCATAGTCCTCCACGGACATATCTCCCTGTTTCAATGTGATGAAGTTATCCTCCATCTTCTTGCTCATGGCTGGAGGCAGATATTGATCCAGAAACGCCTTCTTGAACGAGGCCCATGAGATCTTCCCATTCCTAGCTGTTGCGAGAAGCGCCGGCTTCTTCGCCTTCCACCAATCCTTCGCCCGCAGCCGTAGGAGCATAACGGCACAGATTACCTTTTTGCTACTTGGAACTCCTATGAACGCGAACATAGTCTCTATTTTATCTATCCAGTCCATCACCTTGTCAGGTGATGTCCTGCCTTCAAATTTCGGAGGTTTCGCGTCCAAGAAGTCCATTGGCTTAAAGGAAGTGTGCCTTTGCGCTGGCTGGGGCTCATCACCCTCTACGGGCTCGATCTCAGGCGTCCCCGTTGGTTTGTTCGCTGCGGTGGCATCTTTATTTGCCGCAAGCGCCGTGACAAGCTGTTTCAAAGCATCCAGCTGCTTTTGTTGGGCCTCCGCTCGGGCCAAATGTATCTGATTTCGTTCCTCATTGTCCTGTCTCTGTAACTCCAACATTGTCATGATGCGTTCTACCGCATCGGTCGAGCCAGATGGACGAGGAGGAGCCATTTCTCTACAAAATAGTATAACTTCTGTCAGTCTCATAAAATATTATGGACTTATTGTATGGGCATTGGTTTTTCATAACTCAAAATCGGGACTCTTTTTGAAAGCCGTCAAAGTACTTATATATACTTTTCGAAAATGATATTTGCAAGAGGCCAAGGACGTAAAACTGTGCTCTGATACCACTTTGTCACGCCCCGATCCCGCTAGGGTCGTCCGTCTTACCTGGATCCCTGCGGGATCGATCATCCTCGCTAAGGCGTGATGCCGTGCAAGCCTAAATTGCGCTTGCACAAGGCCATGTACATGCACAAAAACAACTAGTCAAGCAAAACACACGCACGCACCCATTAGTTAAGCAAAACACACGCACGCACCCATTGCAGAAAACCAAATGTTGAACACAGAGATTTGAAATGGAAATACTCATTTTATTCATAGCTTGATAGGAATACAAGTACAAAGCTTTGCAACTCAGATTTGCCTTATAATTTGGCTACAAGATTCTCTTTGAAACACTCTTTTGAAATTAGCCACAATGCCCATACATCATATCCTTTATTACATTATTACAAGCTGGAATTGAAAGACACCTTCAAAGGAAATGAAAACTGGAAACTTGCAATTGACTGAAATGAAGGAAAGCTTCGAGGCAGTCCGCAGCTCTACTGGACTAGACGAGCTTTAGTGCCTCCTTGAAATCCCCCTGTCTCCTTTGCTTTCTGAAAAGGATGCCCACAACGTGGGTCAGCACACATCATGTACTGGCGATCGGCTCTTCGCCGAAACTCACAAATATCTGCACTAATTCAACATGTGAAGCTACATATTTACTAGTGCTCTTTCTACTTGTCTAGGTTCTTTTTAACAATTCATAAGAAACATGACAGCAGAATATTCATAGCCAACTTACCGACGCCGACAGTCATCCCTGCACAAAAACAGGTTAGCACAATTAGCATATATAAAACATTCTCATAATCCGTCCCTGCATGTTAGGCTTGCAATAAATCTCTGTCTATATGCATGAACCTAACTATTGTGGTCCATGGGTATTCCCATTACTAGCAGTCGAAACTTCTTGCCCAACTACTAATAGACTAACACCCTTTTTACTGCGGGGACTTCTAGCCCCAAGTGTCCTGTTCTCTCCTAGGCCGATCGACTCCAGGTGCCCCCAGAATCGATCGAGAGATTATCTTCTTGTGCACAAGTTGTCTAGACCAATGCGAATGCAGCTATCAGATAATTCTACTATGCACGAGTCTAGGCAACATGTAAACATTTCTCTCTTCTTCTTCTTGCACGGCCAAGCCGTGATTTCCATACCGAGCTATCTCTTTTAGGCAATTCATAGGAGCATACAGTTCATATCGGGGCAAGCAGCAACAGTTCCAATTTTATGAGATTCATTCATTTATCTTCTCTTATCTTCTGTTATTGAGGTATCGTTGATCACAGGGACAAGGCAACAGAGTGGACTAGAGATCATTTTTATTAGGGCGTACAAATAAATGCAAGCCCGGTTAAAGCAACTCACCGAGATGAATCTTAGTAGAGAGAAGGAGGGACTTCACGTGCCGTTCACGAACAATTCACGTGGCCTGCATTGGCACCAACTGTTGATTAGCATACTTCATCTCTTTCCCTCAAGATTCGGAATGAATGCGAAATGCGATGAAAGCGAACAATGAAAACCAATCATCGAAAACCAACACGAAAACGCATTCATCAAAACCAAGCAGCGAAGAGAAAACATTCAGCAAAACTCTTGGATTCATTTCAATAGAAGCCAATCCATCAATTGGAAAAGTTCATTGCATTTCATCCGTGATCAATCGATACCGGCAAAGGTTTCACCAAATACTCAGTTCATGACTGTGTCAACAAGCCGTAGGTATTACATAGTGGACCGCGAGAAGCGGGGCACTACAACCACAAGCCCTGCAGACCATCCAGGCTATCCAGGACGAAAGATTAGGGTTGAATTCAGGTGGGTACATTGTCCAGGAGACACATGTACCCTTAGGTGACTTAGAGGTACAACACCTGACAGTGTGCTGGAAATGCGCCCTACTCGACGGCAGGCTACAAATCCCTGGAGTGCCCAGGTAACGGGATCGCCTGTAGCTGTGTCATCTCTTCATGACTACTGTGTTATTCTAGTTATTAGCCTTAATCTATTTTTGTAGGTACTCCTGACCGTGGTACTCATGAGTCCCATCCTAGACATGATGCAAGACTGGACAAGTAGATTAACAAGCAAGCAAGAAGAACCACCCACGGTGTCAAGGCAGGTCAAATTACAAGTTATCAAGTCATGTCAAGTCAGGAGTGCGCCGCCACGGCCACTATCAAGTTGTCAAGATAAATTAGGTCAGGGTACTTGTCAGGAGTGCGCCACGACGGGCCACTATCATGACAGGTTGGTCGTGTACAATAGTCATTCTAAACATATTAAGCAAAATCAAGTTCATGACAAAAGGCGTAAAATATCTAATAAAATACCAAAATACGGGGGTTATAGAAGAACTAAGCTTAAGGAAATAAAACCAACTCCAAGAGTCAAAGGATTAAGCAAGGGGTCAAGGGACAGCATACGTGCAAAAGCACGCACGCAAGGCTCGCTCAAGTCTGCGTACCAAGGCACACTCAAGTCTGCGTGCCAAGGCACACATCGTACGTGAAGAAGTCACGTACGCAAGGGAGCAGCGTATGTGAAAAGTCACGCACGCTCAAGGGAGCAGCTGCGTGAAAAGTCACGCATGCTCAAGGGAGCAGCTGCATGAAAAGTCACGCAGGCTGAAGGGAGCAGCTGCGTGAAAAGTCACGCAGGCTCAAGGGAGGAGCTACGGGAAAAGTCACGCAGGCTCAAGGGAGCAGCTGCGTGAAAAGTCACGCAGGCTCAAGTGAGCAGCTGCGTGAAAAGTCACGCACGCAAGCTCACTCAAGACAGCGTACGCAGTGCTAAAGAGTGCGCGTAGCTCAGTGTGCGTGAGCTAAGAAGCTCTGCACACTGCTCACTGTCTTCTCCAAACAGCAAGAACACCATGGGTGAACCCAAAACTTCAAAAATTCATAACTTGGTCATCCGAACTCCAAATCCGGATTTCCAAAGTTCCAACTGGAGTGAAACTGAATGCTCTTCCACATGGAAGCATCAAAACCCATGAAAATCCAACCAAAGTAGATCAAACCATGCAAAATCCGAAAATAGCTAAACTTAGATCTAGAACCAAGGAAGCTCCAAATCACAAAATAGCAAGTTCTAATGTTGATCCCCATGTCCTAAACTAGCAAATGGACAAGGAAAAGAGGGTCCTCATGTAGTGGCAAGGTGCACTTGCCTATGGGTTGGGAGTGTTGTGGAGGAAAGAGAAGAAGAAGAAGAAGAAGGAAATTAATGGTTGTGGTTATGAGGAGAGAGAGTGGTAGGTGGTGATATAAAGCGGGGAGTTGTGGTGGGGATGAGGGTGTAGCATAGGTTAGGGTGATCCAACACATAAATCGAACCCAACCGAACCAACCCAATAAAATCGAGCCAAGCCAAAACCGAATTCCACAAGTTGAGGAAAAATAAAAGTACATGCCAAAATCCAGATACGAGTAAAATACGAAATTCAGGAAAATACGAGAAATACGGGAAATGAGGGTGACACCTCATTATCAGCAGCAGCATCAACAGAAGCCATTTCAGCAAACGCAGTTTCAGCAGGCACCGAGACAGCAGCAGACCATCAGTTGCACCTTCTGCAAGAAACCAGGGCATGTATAGAATGAATACAGGAAGAGGCTCGACAAGTGCCTACTTTGTGGTACAGCAGAACATCAGTTGAGGGATTATCCCATGGCTGTGTGACGTACAACTCAGGAAGCCGGAGCCAAGGCCCCGGTAGTACAGCAGAAAGGACCACTACCGACCCAACAGCGGAAGTTCATTCAGCACCAGTAGCAGGCCAGAGGAGGTCAGCAGGGGCGAGCTTTCGTCATAGATGCTAAGGAGTCCGAGCCAGTAGGAGATCTTATAGCACGTTCTGTTCTTATCGACTCTTTTCCCGCATTCGTATTATTTGATTCGGGTGCTTCCCATATCTTTGTGTCTGTATCATTTGCTATTAGATGCCAGCTTTCTTCTGAACCATTGCCTAGGACTTGCAAGATCATGACTGGGGGTGGTATTATCCTCGTCCGTGATGTTTACAAGGATCGAAGGGTAGTTTTGGGAGGCCAAGAATTGGATGTGAGTCTGCTCGTAATGCCATTACCGAACTACGATATTGTACTCTGTATGGATTGGTTGAGCAGGCATCGTGCCAGTATAGATTGCCAAGGTGGTAGAGTCTTTTCAGAGTGCTAGGAGAGCTAAAGTTCGAGTTCACCAGGCGGGAGGCAGAGCAGAGCAGCAGAGTTTTCTGCAGAGTTTCAGCAGAGGAGCAGAGCGTGCCACATCCATTGATAGCTGAGTTTATGGATGTGTTTCCAGAAGAGTTGCCAGGGTTACCTTCGGATAGGGATGTAGAGTTCTCTATAGATTTGGTGCCCGACGCAGAGCCGATATCTTAGCACGTCTATAGAGTGAACAGCAGTAAGCTTGTGGAGTTGAAGAAGCAGGTGGATGTGTTGCAGGATAAAGGCTTCATCCGATCGAGTTCTTCACCATGGGGTACGCCAGTACTCTTTGTACCGAACAAGGATGGGTCGATACGGATGTGTATCGACTATAGGGCACTCAACAGCCTCACGATCAAGAACAAGTACCCGCTGTCGAGAAACGATGACCTGTTCGATCAGTTGAGCGGAGCGATGGTATTCTCCAAAATTGATCTGAGGTCAGGTTATCATCAGGTGAAGATAAAGAAGGAGGATATTCTGAAGACATCTTTCAGGACTCGGTAAGGCCAGTTTGAGTTCATGGTAATGCCATTTGGGTTAACTAACGCCCCGGCAGTGTTCATAAACTTGATAAACAAGGTGTTCCACCAGTACTTGGACAAGTTCATGGTGGTGTTCATCGACGACATCTTGGTGTATTTGAAGACCCCAGAGGAGCATGAGGAGCATTTGAGGGTGGTTCTGGAGACTCTCAGGAAGGAGCAGCTTTATGGCAAGCTCTCGAAGTGTGAGTTCTTCTTAGATTGAGTTTATTTCCTGGGTCATATTGTGACTGGAGATGGGATCTCAGTCGACCCGAAGAAGATCAGAGCAGTCGAGGTGTGGACAGCACCGAGTTCAGTTGCAGAGATCAGGAGCTTTCTGGGATTGGCAGGATACTACAGGAGGTTTGTTCAGGATTTCTCTCGGATTGCAGAGCCATTGACTAGGCTGACCCGGAAGGACGTAGAGTTTATCTGGTCAGAGGAATGTCAGGTTGCTTTTGATGAGTTGAAGAAGCGACTGATGACAGCCCCGATTTTGACATTGCCATCAGGATCAGGCAGGTTCACTATCTACAGTGACGCCTCAGGGAAGGGTTTGGGTTGTGTCTTGCAGCATCATGGGAAGGTGATTGCCTATGCATCCTGGCACTTACGTCCGCATGAGAAGAACTATCCTACCCATGATTTGGAGTTGGTGACAGTTATCTTTGCTCTAAAGTTGTGGAAGCACTATCTATAGGAAAAGCGTGTGGAGATCTTCACAGACCACAAGAGCTTAAAGTATATTTTACACAGAAAGAGCTCAACATGAGGCAGCACAGATGGTTGGAGTTGATGAAGGACTTCGATATTTTATTGCAGTATAATCCAGGGAAGGCCAAAGTGGTTGTCGATGCCTTGAGTAGGTATCCGGTAGCTATGTGTTTGACGATGGATCGTCACTTATTAGCAGATTTGGAGAGCTTAGGGATCGAGGTGATCGTGCCAGGAGTTCAGATACAGATGTGGGGCCTACAGATCCAGTCAGACTTGATGGAGAGGATCAAGTCAGCTCAGTTCAACGATATTACTCTGCGGTATATTCGAGAGCAGGTTCGAGCAGGATTGGTGGATGAGGAGTTTGTCATTGCAGAGGATGGCACATTGAGGCACGGTTCCAGACTGTGTGTGCCTAGTAGAGAGCTTCGGGAGTAGGTTATGCAGGACGCCCATCGCTCTCAGTACTCTATGCATCCAGGTGCCAACAAGATGTATAGAGATTTGAAGGAGCATGTATGGTGGTATAGGATGAAGCGAGAAGTAGTACGCTTCGTAGCCAGGTGTTTAGTCTGTCAGCAGGTTAAGGCAGAGAAGCAGAGACCAGGAGGACTTTTGCAGCTATTGCCCATTCTGGAGTGGAAGTGGGAGCACATCACGATGGATTTTGTTTCTGGATTACCGCGTACACCATGAGGGAAAGATGCGATTTGGGTCATCGTAGATAGGTTGACCAAATCGGCCCACTTTTTGCCATTTAAAGTGGGTACGTCTACTGAGAAGCTAGCAAAGATGTAAATGTGATAGATTGTCAGGATACACGGAGTTCCGGTGAGCATTGTCTCAGATCGGGATAGTCGCTTTACTTCCCATTTTTGGCGGAGTCTAGACTAGTTTGGGCACTCAGCTCAAATTCAGTACTGTATACTACCGTCAGACGGACGAACAGTCAGAGAGGACTATTCAGACCCTCGAGAACATGCTGCAGACTTGTGTTCTGGATTTTGGAGGATCCTGGAAGGATCACCTGTACTTGGTGGAGTTTGTATACAACAACAGTTTTTAGGCCAGTATTGGGATATCACCATTCGAGGCACTGTACGGACATAGATGTCGTACACCCTTGTCTTGGGATGACATTGGAGAGCGAGCTTTATTAGGACCTGAGATGGTTGTTGATGCAGACGAGAAGGTGAAGCTCATCAGGGATCGACTTCGCGTGGCGCAGGACAGACAGCGGCATTGGGCCGACAGCCACCGGAGACCCTTGCAGTTGGAGGTACAGCTTAGACTTAGGATTAGAATCTTGTTTGTTTTATGATTTTTGTTTAATCATGTGATTTTTATAGTTAATTTGAGATATGTTTGTGCTAGGTTGGAGATCTGGTGTTCTTGAGGATATCTCCGACACGTGGTACTATTCGCTTTGGTGGAGGTGAAAAACTTAGTCCGCTCTTCATCAGACCTTTCCTTGTCAGTGAAAGAGTGGGTGACGTGTCATACAGGCTAGACTTGCCCCCTGCATTAGAGGGAGTCCATAACGTATTTTACGTGTCACAGTTGATACAGTATGTGGTAGATCCCAGCCATGTACTAGATCATTCCAAGATCGATGTGGGCCCTACTCTCAGTTATCCAGAGCAGCCTGTGGAGATTCTGAATCGACGAGAGAAGGAGATGAGGAACCAGACGATATCCTTAGTTCGCGTAGCATGGAGGCATCACTCTCCAGGTGAGTCTACCTGGGAGAGGGAGGATGAGATACTCGAGCAATACCCTTATCTTTTCCAGTCTTGAGGTATGACTTTTTTTATCCTTCTTATCTATTCAGTTTTGTCTTTAATTTAGAGGACAAAATTATTTTAAGGAGGGTAGACTTGTCATACCCACTTTTCATTTCAAGGGTATTTTGGTTATTTTGTAATTTTAGATTATTTTATTAATTTATTGAATTCATGTGATGGTATGTAGTTTGGTTTGTTGTTTGAGTAGTCTTGATGGGTTTAACTTAGCCAACCATGACTAGAACCTAATGCCATAATTAGAATTAGATTTGTATTATTTAGTTTTTAATTTAGAATTAATTAGTTATTTTTAGAATGATTTAATTGATTTTTAGCCAATTTCTAGTTAGCCTTTTTAAAAGCCTTTTTGGACTTGGGCTTTATTAGCAACTTAGGGAGCCTAGGCCCATGTGCTAACCTAACACTAACCCCCTATAGCTGGCCGGCCATAGGCAGCCCCCTTTTGTGTTGAAGTTTGCAGCCTCCAAGAGAAAACCCTAGTTTTCCACTCTTCAAAATCCTAACTTTTGCATCCGGAGTCCGTTTCTCCCCAAACGAAGTCTGCTGTGCTCGTAGGAAGGAGAGGATCTTGCTGGAGCATTGCAAGCAAGGTGGTGGATGCGTTTGCCCGAGGGTACTCGATCGTTGGAGCGCTTGGGGAGTTCTTTGCATTGAGATCTTTGACTCTCAATAGGTAAATCCTATTCTAGTATTGTTTTTCCTGATTCTTCTACATGGTAATGTGCATCTAGGTACCCCTGACCTGTAGGATCAATTTTGTCCAGTTTTGTATTCATTTGGTGTCCGTATCGGACACGTGTCGGTTAATATTTGTAGGTGTTTGATGAAATGTCGTAATGAATTTAATTCTAATTTTTGCTGGATCTATTTATATATTCTGGTAGCCCTATACACGAGGATCACGACCCTATAAGTTTCAACACGAATCGGACTTGTGATCCATGTCCAAACAGGACATAAACGAGCTGTACGCCAGGCTGCGCGCGTGCCCTGCTGCTCAGGGGTGATTCCTCGACGCACAGGCCACATGGTCGCGTGAAATTTGACGTGTAGGTGGGGGCCATGACTGAGAACACGCGTGGGACAGCCGCCGCTGAAATGGCATTCGCGTGGACACGACACGACACGTGGACACGATTCAGGGTGTCCAATGTGTAGCCCTATTCCTACCCTAGCCTAGGACACGAACACGAGACACGAGGTGGGACACACGAGTCCCTAGACTCGTTGACATGTGTGCACGATGTTGTGCACGGGGCTGTGCACGTGCGCATACCCTCGTACAGACATGCCCTGTGTGGGTGTCAGACACGACACATGGCCGCATGCTAACTCAGCTAGTAGGTCGGGGATGTGTACGCCCAGGTGTACGTGAAGTTTCACGAGAGTTGGATCGAAAACGAGCGAGAAATCGGGTTCGCTTCGATTCGGTTCACGCGCATATCGGGTTTCCCGATACTCGTTCGCTGGACAAGATACGGATACGGTTTCGACCCCGGGAATACCCGATCACGTCTCACGTGCCGAGACCGACGTATTTGCCAAATTTCGTGAGTTAATTTGGAGTATTTTGAGTTTTGGATAGTTTTGTGAAAATGGGGTTTTTACTTGAAATTTAAATTGAATAATTTTATGATAAGTTGATTGCTGGGATTTATTGTGATAATTTCTGTGTTTTTGATCCTTGAACGCTGTTTTAGACTTGTGGGAGTTGACTCTTGGGTTTAATTCATAATTTTTAACCATTTTATGCACTTATGGTGTTTATATATATATATATATATATATATATATATATATATATATATATATATATATATATATATATATATATATATATATAATTCCTATTATGCCTAATTTTGAATATATGTTAGAGTAGGGTGTCGAGGCCTTGATATCAGATCTGGGAACTCATTCCAGGTTCGAGATCGACCCTCATTTGCTTATATACATGATATATATATATATATATATATATATATATATATATATATATATATATATATATATATATAGTTTTTCTATTGATTGTAGTATTTTGTACATAGAATACTTTTGTAGACTTATTCTAACATATTTTCTCAGAATTGTGACTCAAAACCAGCAGCCCTTCGACATCATTCACACACTCACAACCATGCTTCTTTTCATAACTTATATATATGTATATATATGTGTATGTATATCTATATCTATATTACTTGTGATATATATAAATATAGGTAGTATAATAATTGCTTGTGATATGACTATAGGAAGCGTTGGGACAGATTAGGATCGTTGTAAGGAGCCTAGTTTGGTTGAATTGGCCGACAAGTTTACCAAGTTGATAAAAGTCAACTTTGGGTCAAACTTGATCCAAATCGACTCAAACGAACTCCGAATGACTTGAAAACTTGTGTATTACCTAGAAATTAGTAAACGGACTAGTTGACCTAGAGTTGACCAGGTTTGACCGGAGTTGACCAAGGGTTGACTTTGACCTAGAAGGACCTAGAATCATGTAGAATTGCATTATAGGCATTCCTTATGATATGTTAGACCTTGTTGTGACTTGTGGTTGTTTTAACTAGGTTTACATCACTCCAGTTCAGTTATACATCCTCATCAGCAGCTCAGATTGCCAGGCGAGTATATTCTCTGACTGTTTCATTCTTGGAAGTATTTACTAGTTATAGACTAGTTTACTTGTTGCTGTCACGATATATCATGGATTAGTACTATATGGATCTCTTCATGCGATGTTATCCGCTCAGATACATCAGGTATATTGTGCTCATGTACTTTATCATGTGCATTGTCTACTCATTGTATTCGTACCTATTCATGTACACTCATGTGACATTCATGTACACTCATGATCATGTGAGCCTTCATGTATAATCCAGTGTGCATATGGACTAGCTATCCATGTGACACACTACTTTTATGTGCAATAACATAACCTGGACAGATCCTTGTGTACTGATTGGGGCAGGGGAGTATTTATTTGGTTATGTGATCTACACCCTTTTCATGTACAACTCCAAACTAGATTTAAGTCATGTATAACCTAAGCTAGTTTACATAACCAGATTGTGCTCTATATCACGTAGTTAGTTCAGTTCTCTTATTTTATCATGTATATCTATTTTTATATATCATGTTCTCTCTTTTACAGTCTCATTTCTTTATGAGTAGTTCATGTATATTATTCTACGGCTTGTTTCATATTTTCTTTCATGTTATGAACTGTGTGAGAGATATGTATTCGTTCCTGTCGTGACTGGACCTGTTGAAATATTACAGATGATGAGGATTGCTGTGACACTTACTATGGAGCAGGCCTAGTTGACATAGGTGACCTGGACCCTCAGCAGGATCCAGTAGTCGCTGAGGACTTGCCATGAGCTAGAATAGACTGATATTATTATCTAGTTATGAGACTTTGTGATTGTATTAGGATTTATTATGGTGTGGTTACACCGAGATTTATATTCATATTATGACTCTCTGTTGTGACTATCTTTCTTCCATTCTATCTTAGTTATTGTGATTGAGTTGTAGCATTTGTATATCATTCTCCAATCGAAGTATTTTCTAGATTGTGTTAGAAGTTGGACCTAGGACAGTGTTCTACCACCGACACTGCGGCATAGCTTGAACTGCCATGATATTGGTAAGCATATCAGTAATCTTGGTGAATGTTGTTTCCAGACCCTCTAGTCGTTTGCTGGTCTGGTCACTAGCCTCTTTAGGTATTTTTTCGTCCGCTATGTATGTAGATAACATACGAGAATAAATAGAGAAAATAGTACAACTGGTACCGATACTGTCTGTCTCTGAGTGGGTGAGTCCTTCGTCTTCAGGTAGAGGAGGTAGATAGTCACCATCAGACTCGGAGAGATGATCGTCCTCTAGAAGGCTATCCCCAGTGTGGGGGTCATCCGCTTCAGACTCTGAGGGAATACTACCTCGAGCTTGGGATTGTTCCTCTTCTGTACGAAATCTTGCCTTTGACCGGGTGCCCATATAGACTCCTTCAGATGTGTCAGCCTATTGGCCATCTGTTGGTAGAATTTATCTTCTTTTTCTCGCAAAACTGAGAGAGAAAGTTGGGTTTGTGGTCCACCGTCTTTGATTGGGGCTTCCATAAGGAGGACCCTATGAAGCCATGTTGGATGAGACACATAGCGGCTTCTATAACAATACTGTCATGCCCCAGAACCAGAATACTGGAGAGCGGGGGCAGACATAGCCAGCTACGTATATTGAAGTGCAACCCACCTCGCTATACGGTCACGGCTGTCTAGGATACATGAGGGTTTAACTACAAGCCAGCAGTCTCCTAAGGTCATGAACAAGCCTATTGTCTCAATCACAAGCAAGTAAGTAAAAGTTACAAGATGTATGATCATTAAATATACAATAATAAGGCGTCCCAAATATTACATATTCAGCTGATCATGAAGCTAGTCGTACAAAATGTCAGGACTAGCAAGAGTTTAGTCATACATGATCAACCCTAGGATCTGTTAATCATGTTACAGCCCGTAGGCAGACAGTAAGTAAAAGTGCAATCGAGCTAAACAGGTGCTCGCCGGCAAAATGCCTCAAAAGAATAATTTTTACAATAGAGTGGGAGAGCCAAAAATAACCCACTCGTTGCCAGGATTCCTTCTAGTGTTCACCATCTGGCAGGAAGGTTGGGGGATCCTCGGTAGCTGCTCCGAAATCTGGCCATACAAAACCAGCTGGGTCAGACCCCAGAAAGAGCAAGTACCACAAAGGAGGCTTCACTTAAGAGCTAAAGCCAGCAATCAGCACAAGATATAAATAAAAGTAAAGACTGGAAATAAGGAAAATACACCAGGATGATATACGACGAGATAACCATGGAACTATTCAGATAACCAGGTTACAACCCGTAAACTAAACAAGGACCGGGGTTGTAACCCTTCGTCTGAACAGGACTTGGAAGTCTCACCATTTATCGGTAAAATAAATACAAGCATTCTGGTCGTTCAATAATCTGGAACAGGATCAGGGCAAGACTAGTCTAGTTAAACTCCATCCAATCATTTCACGGCCAAGCAAGAATTACGGCTTGATACTTTAACTAACTAGGGTTGTCACAAGCCTAATTACTAACAAGATGCAGCGAGATTATTCCACAGCCACAAGCCCTGCAGACCATCCAGGTTACCCAGGACGAAAGATTAGGGTAGAATTCAGGTGGATACATCGTCCAGGAAACGCATGTACCCTTAAGTAGCTTGAAGGGTGCAACACATGACAGTGTGCTGGAAATGTGCCCTACTCGACGGCAGGCTACAGATCCCAGGCGCGCCCAGGTAACGGGATTGCCTGTAGCTGGGAAATCTCTTCATGACTAATGTATTAATCTAGTTGTTAGTCCGTAGTCATTTCAATAGGTACTCCTGACCGTGGTACTCAGGAGTCCCATCCTAGACATGATGCAAGACAGGTCTGGTTTATTTATACAAACACAATCACCCACGGTGTCTAGGATGTTCATTCTTGTCAAGTCATGTCATGTCAGGTAGCCGTCGTAACAGCTTATCCAGATATAACATGTCAGGTTATCAGGTCAAGTGTACTAGTCAGGAGTGTGCCACGACGGGCCACTATCTGGTCATGTCAGGTCACTCATGTCAGGAGTGCACCACTACGGGTCACTATCGTGTCAGGCTCAGTTATCAATTCCAAACATATCAAGTAATTTCATGATTATCAAGTTCAGGACAAAAGGAAAATAAAATGGGCGTAAAATATCTAATAAAATATCAATATACAGGGCTATAGAAGTGCCAGGCTTAAGGAAAATAAAACCAAGCTGACACGCTGACATAAGACCAAGTCTGCCAAAGGCCATACGCTCAGTGCAAAAGTCATACGCTCAGGTCAGGCCACGCTCAGGTCAAGCTACGTTCACAAAGGGCAGCGTATGAGGTCCATACGACTCCTTGTCACCCAAGTGAGTGTATGCAAGACATACGCTCCAAAAAGGCAGCGTATGAACTTCATACGACTCTCCGTCAAGCAAGCGAGCGTATGCGAGTCATACGCTCCCAAAGGCAGCGTATGCACTCCATACGACTCCTTGTCAAGCAAGCGAGCGTATGCGAGTCATACGCTTCCAAAAGGCAGCGTATGCACTCCATACGACTCCTTGTCAAGAAAGTGAGCGTATGCGAGTCATACGCTTCCAAAAGGCAGCGTATGGGGTCTACTGCGCTGCGCTAAAGAGCGCGCACAGCTCAGTGACGCAAGCTAAAGAGCTCGCGCACTGCTCACTGTCTTCTCCAAACCAGCAAGGACTCCACGGCTAGAACCCAAAGCTTCAAAAGTCCATAACTTGGTCAAAACAAGTCCAAATCTAACTTTTCAAAGGTCAAAATCGGGTAGAATGAAATTCCCTACAACATGGAACCATTAAAACTTGAAAACAAGGAAGTTTGATAGATCAAAACCACCAAAATCCGAAAATAACTAATTTTTAGATCTACAAAAATTAAAGCTTCAAAATAGAAAATGACAAGTTCTAATGTATCTTAGAAACATGAGGAGAAGCTAATGGAACAATAAAAATGGGCTCTCTTGTAGAAGCAAGTTGCACTTGCCTAAGGGGTGTTCTTGGTTGGTGGTGGGTTTAATAGAGAAGAAGAAGAGATTAATGAAGAGAGAGAAGAAGAATAGGTAATAAATAGAAGTGGTGGTGGTAGGTAGGGGGTTCACCCCTTGGATCATAATGAACCAAGGCAACCAAGCCTAGCCGAACCAAACCAACCCCAACGAGACAAAGCCAAACCCAACCAAGAATAAACCAAGCCTAAGGAGAAATTAAGTAAGGAAATCATACAATACAAGAATAAATACGTACACGTATTCCAGAAATACGTAATACGAACCACAGGCATTACAACTCTACCCACCTTAAAAGAATTCCGTCCTCGGAATTTAATCAAGAGGCTAGAAGAGCAATGACAAGCTATACTAATAACAAGCAAGCTATAATTAGGCAGACAATCACTCATTCAAGCAAGGAATCGAAGGCATGAGGCATAAGAAAGACATTATACCTCACGAGTCAAACAAGTCGGGATATCGCGATCGGATATCATCCTCACGCTCCCACGTTGACTCTCCCAAGGAGTGATGACCCCAAGCAACTGGGACTAACTTGATAGTCTTGTTCTTGAGGACCTTCTCTCTTCGGTCCAATATAGACACGGGCCTCTCCTCATACGAAAGGTTGGTACCAACAACCAATTCCGAATGATCCAGGATGTGGCTCGAGTCCGGGATATACCGTCGTAATTGGGATACATGGAACACGTCATGCACCTCGCTTAGCGACGGTAGAAGAGCGAGACGATAGGATACATCTCCTACTCGCTCCAGAATGTCAAACGGTCCTATATACCTAGGACTAAGCTTGCCCCGTACGCCGAAACGAATGACGCCACGGTTAGGCGAAATCCTCAGGAATACATGATCGCCGACCGAAAACTCGAGAGGACGCCGATGAGAATCGGCCCAATGGCGCTGGCGATCTTGGGCAACTCGAAGATGATCTCTGACTCGCCTGACCACTTCAACTGTCTGGGCAATCATTTCTGGACCGAGCATCTGTCTCTCTCCAACATCATCCCAGGCTAACAGGAATCTGCACTTCCTACCATACAGTGCTTCGAACGGTGCCATCTGGATACTGGCCTGGAAACTGTTGTTGTACGAGAATTCCACCAGGTGCAAGTGATCTTCCCATGAACCATCGAAGTCAAGTGTGCAAGACCGCAACATGTCTTCAAGAGTCTGGATCGTGCGCTCCGACTGGCCATCTGTCTGCGGGTGATATGCTGAACTGAACTGGAGACGAGTTCCCAAACTCTCTTGCAAGCTACGCCAAAAGTGCGACGTAAATCTTGAATCTCGGTCCGAGGTGATACTGACTGGCACACCGTACAATCTGATAATCTGCCTGAGGTACATTTCTGCTAACTGAGCCGTCGACTGACCAACTCTGAATGGGAGAAAATAAGCCACCTTGAGCCGGTCAACTATAACCCAGATAGCATCTCTACCAGCTGGGGATCTAGGTAATCCAGTCACGAAATCCATGGTCACATTCTCCCACTTCCATTCTGGAATCGGCAAGGGCTGAAGAAGTCCAGCCGGTCTCTGATGTTCGGCTTTAACTTGTTGGCAAACCAAACACCGAGAGACAAACCGAGCTATCTCTCGCTTCATGCCATTCCATCAGAAATGTTGCCGGATATCACGGTACATCTTCGTACTGCCGGGATGGATGGAATACTGCGAACTGTGCGCTTCTGACATGATCTCCTGCCGGATATCTCTGCTGGGTACCCAAAGACGCTTACCATGTCGAAGTGTACCATCCTCATGAATGCATAACTCTGGTCTTCGTCCTGCCTCACACTCTGCTCTGAGTCGCTGAAGCTAAAAATCTGCCGACTGCGCCATCCGGATCCTCTCGACTATAGTGGACTGAACTTGCATGCTGGCCATCAAGGCCACACTGGAAGGGAGAACATCTTCGATACCCATCTTCTGAAGATCTGCCAACAGCTCTGGTTGCGCTGTTAGAAAATAAGCTCCGGCTCTCCTGCTCAATGCATCTGGAACAACATTGGCCTTCCCAGGATGATACTGGAGGTTGACATCATAATCCACAAGAAGCTCCAGCCACCTTCTCTGACGCATGTTAAGATCCTTCTGGGTGAAAACATACTTCAGGCTCTTGTGGTCGGTGAAAATCTCTACCCTGTCTTCATACAAGTAGTGCCTCCACAACTTAAGTGCAAACACCACTGCTGCCAGCTCCAAGTCATGGGTTGGGTAATTCCTCTCATGATCACGAAGTTGTTGGGACGCATAAGCTATTATCTTTCCATGCTGCATCAGAACACATCCTAAACCTCTGCCTGAAGCATCACAGTACACTGAGAATCCTCCGGTCCCATCTGGAAGCGTGAGAATAGGAGCTGTTATCAGGCCTCGCTTCAACTGTTCAAAAGAACTCTGACACTCTGTTGTCCAAGCAAACTGCGCATCCTTGCGGGTCAACTGCGTCAATGGCACTGAAATTCGAGCAAAATCCGAAACAAACCGCCGGTAGTAGCCGGCCAATCCAAGAAAACTACGAACCTCTGCAACTGTGCTGGGCACTGACCATGACTCAATAGCCATAATCTTCTGGGGATCCACTTCTACTCCTTCTCTGGTGATGATATGACCCAAGTACGAAATGCGATCGAGCCAGAACTCGCATTTACTGAACTTGGCATATAACTGTTGCTCTCTGAGAGTCTGAAGAACCACACGAAGATGCTGCTCATGCTCCACCTCATTCTTGCTGTAGACCAGAATGTCATCCAAGAACACAATCACAAACTGATCCAAGTAAGGCATGAAGATGCGATTCATGAGGTCCATGAATACTGCCGGCGCATTGGTTGCTCCAAAAGGCATAACAAGGAACTCCCAATGCCCATATCTCGATCTAAAAGCTGTCTTCGGGATGTCCTGCTCTCTGACTCTGATCTGATGATAACCTGAGCGCAAATCAATCTTCGAGAATACCGAAGCCCCCTTGAGTTGATCAAACAAGTCATCTATCCTCGGAAGAGGGTATCTGTTCTTGATTGTCACTGAGTTCAAGGTACGATAATCAACACATAACCTGGATGTACTATCCTTCTTTTTCATAAGAAGCATCGGGGCTCCCCAAGGCGATCCACTAGCACGAATGAATCCCTTGGTTCTGAGTTCTTCAATCATCTTGTACAATATCTCCAATTCTGACGGCGCCATCATGTAGACTCTCTCTGACACTAGGGCTATCCCGGGAATCAAGTCTATAGTGAACTCGATCTCCCGCTCCGGAGGCATACCTAGAAGCTCTTCTGGAAAAACATCTGGGAACTCATCCACTATCCTGGGCAAATGAACTGCTGCTACTGCCATCCGTAATATCGGAGGAGAAGGCTCAACCTCGCCTCGAGAGAAAGAAAACTCTGGCTTTCCTGGAATGCTAAAAACAACCCTACCAATATGGCAGTCTATCCTAGCATACTGGTTCCTCAACCAATCTATCCCTAGGACCACATCATAATCGGCCATCGGGAACTCTATCAATCTAGCGGAGAATTCTCTACCGCTAACTACGATCCGACACGAGGAAAACACTCTATCTACTCCCACAAGTCCGTTACCAGTAAGTATATTAAGCCTTACTGATAATGACTCGGGCTCCAATCCTACCCGTGTCACGAATCGTGCAGACATAAATAAATGTGATGCACCAGAATCAAATAAAGCTAAAGCTGGAAAGGAGTTGACGAGAATAGTACCTGCCACTACCTCTCCTGGTGCCAATCCTTCTTCCACGGTCATCACCATAGCCTGACCGTGCCCTCAGGGTGCTGGTCCCCTCGGTTGAAATCCTCGCTGTCTGCTCTGGCTCAAGGCTTGGGCCTGTACATACTGCTGGGGGTTCTGCTGCTGGAACACTTGGGTCTGAGGCGGCAAGGGCCTCGGCAATGGATACTGCTGCTGCTGGACCGGAGCTGGTCCTCTCACCGAAGAGCTAGAAAGATTGGACGATGATGAACTACCCCTATTCGGGCAGGATCCAACCCTATGGTCTGGTGCTCCACAAATCAGACACAATTCCTGTGCCCTGCGATATTCTGCCACTACATGGCCTGGCTTCCCACAATGAGAACAACCCACTGCGAAAGATTGCTTCTGCTTCTGCTGCTGCTGCTGAGGGTACGTCGGGGTTGAATGCTGAACTGACGTCACTGAGGCCGCTCGCCTCGGAGCTCCAATAGTCAAAGCCCTGGCTGCCGGGGCCGGTGCTGAAGACTGATGCATCTGGCCGTGAGATCTCTTCCGACCTCCGACCCTATCCACAATCCTCTGGGAGGTATACTCATGCCTCCTAGCTGCTCTCAAGACTGCATCAAAAGTCTGATGCTCAAACTGCTCAACTGCCAACAAAATCTCCAGATGAAGTCCCTGCTGGAACCGCCGGGCTCTATTATACTCGGTTTCCACCAAGGTGGGAGCAAACCGACTGAGTCTGGAAAACTTGGCCGCATATCCGTCGACCGTCCTGCCTCCTTGCTTCAGATTAGTAAACCTCGTCTGCAGATCATACCGAGCCACGGCATCGAAATACTTGGTCTGGAATCTCTCTCTGAATACTGTCCAAGCAATGGGCGCTGCTAATCCAACGGCCTGCGCTGCCCACCAGCTGCGGGCAAGATCTAACAACTGTAGGCGCACAACGGCTACCTTCTCGTTCTCTGGGGTCCTGGCTGCTTCTAGAATCACTCTGTGTCCTGAAGCCAAGCATCTGCGGCGACAGCATCTTCACTACCGTCAAAGAATGGACGGTTCAAGCGCTTGAAGCTGTTGGCCGTGCTGTTACCCTGATGACCACCCTGGGTCAAAGCATTCGTCACTGCCTGGTGCAAGATATCTCCTCGCCGATCTTGGGAAGCTATCAAGGTCCTGACGATTCCTACCAAAGTGCTGTCATCATGTTCTACAGGTTGAACTGGCTGGACTGGTGGCTCTCCGCCAGAAGGCACAACTCTGGAGGCTACTCCGGAATGCTGGGCTTGATCTCCAGGTTGCTGCTGGTCCACGGGAGGTGCTCCGCCTTACTGGTCGGTAGGACCACGAACAATGCCGCTGAAGAAGACGACATAGGAAATAATAAGGAAGGACCAGGACAGATCAACGATACAAGCATATGATCAGGACAAGAATCCAAGGATTCAGAAGATACGAGCAGAGATCAAGGACGAATACTGATTGTGACATCTATTCGGTAAACCCTCACATATCTTGATTTACAAGACCTGCATGGGCCACCACTTAAACCATGTCACGCCCCAGAACCAGAATACTGGAGAGCGGGGGCAGACATAGCCAGCTACGTATATTGAAGTGCAACCCACATCGCTATACGGTCACGGCTGTCTAGGATACATGAGGGTTTAACTACAAGCCAGCAGTCTCCTAAGGTCATGAACAAGCCTATTGTCTCAATCACAAGCAAGTAAGTAAAAGTTACAAGATGTATGATCCTTAAATATACAATAATAAGGCGTCCCAAATATTACATATTCAGCTGATCATGAAGCTAGTCGTACAAAATGTCAGGACTAGCAAGAGTTTAGTCATACATGATCAACCCTAGGATCTGTTAATCATGTTACAGCCCGTAGGCAGACAGTAAGTAAAAGTGCAATCGAGCTAAACAGGTGCTCGCCGGCTAAAAGCCTCAAAAGAATAATTTTTACAATAGAGTGGGAGAGCCAAAAATAACCCACTCGTTGCCAGGATTCCTTCTAGTATTCACCATCTGGCAGAAAGGTTGGGGGATCCTCGGTAGCTGCTCCGAAATCTTGCCATACAAAACCAGCTGGGTCAGACCCCAGAAAGAGCAAGTGCCACAAAGGAGGCTTCACTTAAGAGCTAAAGCCAGCAATCAGCACAAGATATAAATAAAAGTAAAGACTGGAAATAAGGAAAATACACCAGGATAATATACAACGAGATAACCATAGAACCATTCAGATAACCAAGTTATAACCCGTAAACCAAACAAGGACCGGGGTTGTAACCCTTCGTCTGAACAGGACTTGGAAGTCTCACCATTTATCGGTAAAATAAATATAAGCATTCTGGTCGTTCAATAATCTGGAACAGGATCAGGGCAAGACTAGTCTAGTTAAACTCCATCCAATTATTTCACGGCCAAGCAAGAATTACGGCTTGATACTTTAACTAACTAGGGTTGTCACAAGCCTAATTACTAACAAGATGTAGCGAGATTATTCCACAGCCACAAGCCCTGCAGACCATCCAGGTTACCCAGGACGAAAGATTAGGGTAGAATTCAGGTGGGTACATCGTCCAGGAAATGCATGTACCCTTAAGTAGCTTGAAGGGTGCAACATATGACAGTGTGCTGGAAATGTGCCCTACTCGACGGCAGGATACAGATCCCAGGCGCGCCCAGGTAACGGGATTGCCTGTAGCTGGGAAATCTCTTCATGACTAATGTATTAATCTAGTTGTTAGTCCGTAGTCATTTCAATAGGTACTCCTGACCGTGGTACTCAGGAGTCCCATCCTAGATATGATGCAAGACAGGTCTGGTTTATTTATACAAACACAATCACCCACGGTGTCTAGGATGTTCATTCTTGTCAAGTCATGTCATGTCAGGTAGCCGTCGCAACAGCTTATCCAGATATAACATGTCAGGTTATCAGGTCAAGTGTACTAGTCAGGAGTGTGCCACGACGGGCCACTATCTGGTCATGTCAGGTCACTCATGTCAGGAGTGCACCACTACGGGTCACTATCGTGTCAGGCTCAGTTATCAATTCCAAACATATCAAGTAATTTCATGATTATCAAGTTCAGGACAAAAGGAAAATAAAATGGGCATAAAATATGTAATAAAATATCAATATACAGGGCTATAGAAGAGCCAGGCTTAAGGAAAATAAAACCAAGCTGACACGCTGACATAAGACCAAGTCTGCCAAAGGCCATACGCTCAGTGCAAAAGTCATACGCTCAGGTCAGGCCACGCTCAGGTCAAGCTACGCTCACAAAGGGCAGCGTATAAGGTCCATACGACTCCTTGTCACCCAAGTGAGCGTATGCAAGACATACGCTCCAAAAAGGCAGCGTATGAACTTCATACGACTCTCCGTCAAGCAAGCGAGCGTATGCGAGTCATACGCTCCCAAAAGGCAGCGTATGCACTCCATACGACTCCTTGTTAAGCAAGCGAGCGTATGCGAGTCATACGCTTCCAAAAGGCAGCGTATGCACTCCATACGACTCCTTGTCAAGCAAGCGAGCATATGCGAGTCATACGCTTCCAAAAGGCAGCGTATGGGGTCTACTGCACTGCACTAAAGAGCGCGCACAGCTCAGTGACGCAAGCTAAAGAGCTCGCGCACTGCTCACTGTCTTCTCCAAACCAGCAAGGACTCCATGGCTAGAACCCAAAGCTTCAAAAGTCCATAACTTGGTCAAGTCTTACGAGACTTGTTTGGCTTCGCTGATTTTGAGGGAGTAAGCCATCCCTCGAGAGCACCTCTTCGAATGCCTGCTGATCAAATTTTATGATCAGCATCTTCTGAGTGCTCCCCACTTTGTCGGTATCGAATTGCGTCACCACCTTCTCGTCAGAGGAAAAGGTAGTCCCCATCAGAGTCGCCATTTTTGTAGACACACACAAAAAGAAGAAAAAATGCTATCTTTTCTTTATTGGCGCAAGGTACCACAAATCGAGTACGCCTGAGAGATCCTGCGCTGAAGATCCCCAAGTACAAAAAAGAATTCTGGAGAATAGGACGATGGAGATCGAGCGACAGTTGCTCCTTTACTCCGTTGACACTCCGATTACAAAAGTGGGAGAAAACCTAAGAAAATTTCTAACTCTCGGCTCACTGGCAAGAAGTGCAGCAATTTGGCTCTTGAAAATGCTCTCCGTTCTGTGTTTTGAAGAGGGATGAGACCCTTTTTTGTAGTCGTTCTTGAGCTGGGATGATGCTATGCGCCCATTGAGGGAAGCACACTGTTTTTACGTGGGCGTATAATCCTGCCTTAGGCGCATAGGGTATAGGCACATGCAGGCTGTGAGATCGTGGGTTGGTCGCGGTGTTAACGTGGCCGCATGCTTCGGTGCACGACTGTTCGTGGAGACTGACGTGGTCGTGCGCTTCGGTACACATTTTGATTATAGCTTTGACCGAGTCAGGCTTGGACGCATAGCCCTGTTTCAGGCTATGTGCCCTCCTTCACCGGATGATGGACGCATATAGCTTCACAGGATGATGGACGCATATAGCTTCACAGGATGATGGGCGCATATAGCTTCACAGGATGATGGACGCATATGAGCTTCACAGGGTGACTTTAAACACATAGGAACTTCACTTGGGCGCATATGTCGTCCTTTGGCTTGGGCGTATAAGGCCTTATTTCGCTAAAATTTTCATGCTTCTACAAAAGCTAGCACGACCGAAAGAGATGACTGTTTGATGACTGGCAAAAAGATCTCATCATAATCTACGCCCTTCTACTGACCGTAGCCTTTAAGTACCAGCCTCACTTTGTATCGTGGACGAGTAGCATCATCTGTCTGCTCCACTCTGAACACCCATCGATTTTTCAAAGCCTTCTTGTCCTTTGGCAACCGTACCAGATCATAAGTGGAGTTAGCTTGTCAGGAACTCATCTCCTCCGGCATAGCCTTCATCCACTCCTGCCTATGTTCGTCATCCATAGCCTCTGTGAAACTTTCAGGCTCTCTCCCATCAGTCAGCAGCACATACTCACCCGGTGAGTATCTCGTAGATAGTCGGTGCTCTTTTTCGCTCCTCCTCAATGGAATCACTGGTGCTGGTTGTATATCAATAGCCTCCTCCCCTTCAGGAACTACCTCCTCGGCGTGCTCATCCTCTTGAGGGTTACCTTAACCACCATCAGTAGGTTGATGATCAAGGTTGGGAGCAACTCCATGCACTGGCTCCCCCATAACTGGATCCTCTGCGATTTCCTCTGGAAACTGCTCGAAGCGAAATGACTCTAACTCTGGCAATTCCTCAGCCTCAAAAGGCATCTCGAAATCCTAAGTATTGGTCATAGTTTGATCCTCGACGAATACCACGTCCCTGCTTCTGTAAAGCTTTCTTCCCACGGGATCGTAGAGTCTATAGCTAAACTCATCCCGACCGTAGCCGACAAAGACGCATCACCTCGTCTTCGGCTAAAATTTGGATCTCTCGTCCTTAGGTACATGCACGAAGGCCTTACAAACAAACACTCGCAGGTGATTATATGACGGATCTTTGTCGTACCATACTTTACCAGGAACATCACCCTACAAAGGAGCACTAGAAGATAAATTAATAGTATAAGCAGCTGTGTAAAGTGCCTCACCCCAATAGCTGTCCAACAAATTTGCTTCTGACAGCAAACATCGTAACCTCTCCATCAATGTCCTGTTCATGCTCTCCGCTACACCGTTAAGCTGAAGTGTCTTTGGTGGAGTCTTCTGGTGTCGTATACCTTGCTCTCTGCAATAAGCATCAAAAGGACCAATGTACTCACCGCCATCGTCAGATCGAGCACATAGTAGCTTCTTGCCCGTCTTCCTTTCAATAGAGGCCAGAAACTATTTGAAAGTGGACAGCACCTGATCCTTGGTCTGTAAGGCATAGATCCAAACCTTTCTGGAACAATCATCAAAAAACGTCGCAAATAAGAAGCACCGCTGTAACCCACTTTTCAATTTTCAGAAAACCTTAAAGCTATTTCTAAATAATAATAGTTTTGATTAAATGAATTTCGAATAATATTTTCATAAATATTTTGGCGGAGGATTTGAATTAATGGCAGGGTTGTAAATTTTGAGTTAGTTATAACTAATCGGGAGTGGTCCCCAATTCTCTAACTAATTCTCCAACAATATAACAACTTTCTAACTGAATAATTGTATTTTGTTTAAATAGTGAAAAAGGGGAGGGCTACTCTGCCTAAAAACCTTTTAGAGGAGGGGCTCTTTGTAAATTTGTGGTTTACTCTACTCATTTAAGGAGCTGGAGAGAGAGTTTTCATTACTCTCATTCTCAGCTCAGTCTTCCCAGATCCCTTTTCCCCAAATATTTTTCGTAACCCTAACCCCATTGCTTGGTCGGCCATGGCTGGGCGGTCACCACTACACCGGCGGCGACGGCACTCGCCTAAGGGATCTCCTCCGGCCGCTCCTCCTTCCCAAAGATGACGGTGCGGGGAGATTTCTTTGACGATGAAGATGGCGGTCAACGATCCGATGGTCGACTGTAAGTAGACGCGGCGCTCTGTGGCATGTTCTCGAGGACTGCAGCGTGAAGAGCGATCGACGACGTCTGCTCCTTGGCGGACGCCAAGTCATCTATCTCCTCAGACGATCTAGGCGTTCCTATTTTGTCGACTGTAGATCATCTCGACCGTGCATGGTGACGCGTCCTCCTGTTCCGGCGATCTCCTTCCGAAGTCAGTTATTCTTCCTCCTTTATGAGTTCGATGTCTCCCTTGCTCGAGCGACACAACTTTGGTAAGCTTCGATCAAATTTCAAAGTTGATCGAATTCAAATTGTTATATCTATGAGTTTCTTTTGAATGTCGACTGGTGCTGGCCGATTGCTTAGTGAATTCTTTCTATCCATCATTCGTAGTGACGAGCAGTTCTTCTAGCACTGAGTTGGAGTGAGTTGTGTTCGTTGAGCGAAACGAACCTTGAGTATCGAACTTGACCTCTTCAGTAATTTCTGAGAATTCTCCACAAATTTTATCAGAACTTATTATGTAGTTTCTGAGATTTATTTTCTTGTTTCTGTCCTGGACCTGCTCGATAAAATGTGACAGAAGAACTCAAGATCATAACTAGACAAGGAGGCGTGTTTGACTGTTGGGATTGTATCTTCACTCCTCCAAATTTTTTATTCTTCTCTCCAGGTAATATTCTACATTATCTACGATTGAAGAATTTTTGTTCTATGCTTATGTTGATTAAGTTTTTGTTCTATGCTTGTGTTGATTAAGTTTGGTCAGATTTGGGGTCGGGACCTGAGGTGAAGGTTTTGTTTTTGTCTGGTGTGCGTACCCATTGCTGTTCGTATCCAAGTCGGGGTCGTGCCTGGCGTGAAGTAGTACAGGAAGGCAGTTGAACTATTGTAATGGCAGGCTTGGGAGTTGAATAGAGATAGAGTTTAAACCACTAATTTGATTTCATATTTTTGGGGTTTAGCGTTATGTGTATATTTTGATTGTGTACCAAGTTTTGCTAAATTGTAGCTGTGTGTATTATTTTAAGCTGAGTTTGAATTTTGGTCTGGATGGGAGGAGTTGAGAGAAGATGCTGATCATTTGAATCCTCTAACTAGTTATGAATTCTATACTTGGTTGGATATGGCCTGGACTAGTATGGATATTTCCGAATGAGATTCTCCTTAGCTCTGTATGAATGGGTTCTTCAAGTTATAGTTGTATGCATGGGCATGTGGTTGTAAACCTGTTGTTTAAGTATAAGGAAACTCAACTTAAGTATAACTAATGGTGAGTTAATTCTATGTTGTATTAAACATGTTGTGGTGTTGTATGAAGAAAGTCAAGTTGGCTAACATCTTTGGAAAGGGGTACTATTGTTGTTTTAATTTGGAACTAAATGCAATCCTCTAGGTTAATAATTGACTACTACTAGCTTTTAATAATGGAGGTGGACTTAGAATACAGGTTGGGTAATGAGATTGAGTCCTTGAAGTTGATCTCAGTTGTATAGCCAAATGATGATTGTGTTGACTGAGCCTATTATATGTGCAGAGAAGGCAACTTGGTGATTGTCCAATTTAGATTATACTAATGATGGGGATAGCTACAATATATGTAGAAGTTATTCTCTACTATTCTCAATGGTTGCTTGGTGAATTCTTGCTTATAAATAATTATATATAATTATCATTATTGACTGTGTAACTAGTGTACTGTTTAAGATAATTACTAAATGTTTTCTAAAAAGGATTATGTAAGTTTGCTTAATCTATTTCATGGATAGCTAGGTATATATTTTATTAATTAATATTATTCTACAAGTAAAGACTAATTAGTTTATTCTAGATATTATTAAATATGAGCTTAGTTAAAGCAATTTTATTAGATTACTACAGACTGTAAAACTATTTTGCAAATAATATGAAATTAGAGAGCAGATAGCAAGAGATTAATGATTAGCAATTAACCAACTTGTACCAAATAAACATGTGGACATACAGCTTTACTACCCATTCTCGATCACCCCGAGCAAGGCAAGTATACTCCTCGGACTTGTCCATTTCTTCATGTCTTGTATATTCATTCTTGTATCTTCTTGTTGATATGATATTTCACGAGATTGTCTTGTATCATGTTTTCTTGAGTTTACTTGTGTCTGGAAGGGGAAATACTACAGATGTGTGATAAAACCCGAGTTACTATTCATGTGAATAGCTTAGGCCCCGCATCGTGAACGCGGGACCGAAGCCGTACCATTTCATGTTCCCTGAATCTACCCAAGCCGATCACACACTCTGGATGTATTTTGATATATTTCACACTTCATGTTCATTGTGTTCATGTTTAGGATTTATTTTATGTTCCATGTATTTACTTTTCAGTATTCATGTTCAGGTTTCATGTCATGTTCTTATTTCTCGTAATTTATATTTTTTTTCCTGTATTCATTTTCATACCATGATATTCATGTTCATTTCCTTGGATATACTTATCTCCGCTCCTGACTAAGATATGTTGCAGGTGTACTTGCAGGGTACCATTCTACCTTATGGGCCAGAGCTCAGGATATTAGCTGAGCAGGATGAAGCCATGATTTAGCTTGAGGCTTCAGGTTTAGACTACTTAGATTTACTTCTAGATATTGTCTTTAGAGTTCATAGCATATTTCATTCCTGTTGGCTCTGGTACCTTTATGATATATGGATTTGCAGATTATGGTGATCTTCTGGGAAAGTTTTTAGATGCTGTGATTGTGCACATTTTTGTTTATATAGTTAGATTTCCCTAGCTTGGTACAGCTTACTTCGTCGTGTCTATCGACGAAGGTTGTGCGTGTCTGACTCGTGTTCGATTATTTGGGAGAGGGTCGTGACATATTTTTAGTGGTGGCCCATGCAGGTCTGTCCTAATAGTACCTATGTATTATAGTACTATTGGGGGACTTGTTACAACTAGGGAAAACTTGATCATAGCATAGAAAATTGGGTACATCTAGTATATTAATATTCTATAAATACTTGTTGTTTTTAGTTCTAGGTTATTTTAACAGTTTTCTGTTTTTTAGATAGTCCAAAAGCACGCGACACCGGAACAGTCGATCCACCTACACTTGAGGGTTTCAAGCTTCCACTACCTTCTATCACTCTACTATCCCCATGGGTAGTACGCAGTTGAGAGAGATGTTTGAAGAGTTTCTTGACAACTAGAGGGAGCACGCCATCCTTTTCCAAGTCAGACTTATGGATGGATACACTCTCCGAGCCAGAAATGACTTCTGATTTCCAGACTCTCAGACACTTTGATTTCCCCGACACCGAGTGCATATCTGGCACCGAGAAGCAGATCAAGAACCAAGAGCCGCCACCGAAGAACATCTAAGCCTCTGAGGCTCCGACTCCTCTGATCCCGAATGCAGCACAGACAATGGAACGAGATGGGAAGCTGAAGCACATGAGAGACATGAAGACTTATGAAGAAGACTGTAACTATCCTGGACCCGTAAAGTGTTACCATACTCAGATATTTCTTCTTTAGCCGCATCATCAGATTCAGACAATGACCAATTGTGATTTCTGCCGCCGCCTAGGACACAACTACAACAAGTGCCGCAAAAGACGGAGTTTATGCTTGTACTACGGATCTCCTGCCCATCAAGTCAAGGATTGCCCAGAGACCATTGATCACACTGTCCAAGGACAAGCACGAGGAGCACCAGGACTACAACAAGGGGGACCCTCCTCTCCAGATTCAGGAATCATATGAAGCACTACCGCAGGGACCAGTTTACGTCAGGACAGTTGAAGAAGATTGAAGAGATTCCAGTCCCGGAGGAATACTAAAGACAGAAGGCTTCTCTTGCATGGTTGGAGAAAACCATGTATCGTGATTTGCAAACCAGTCTTCCCTTAAAATCCTCTTAGCACCTAGATCATTTCGTGAAACTTCTTCTTTCTAATTTGAAACCTTGGTTGATATTCGAAACTTATTTCGAGATATTGTTTCCAATTCGGTAAACTTATTTCAGATCCACAATTCGATAATTGTTTGAAATCCACTATTTGATACCTTATTTCATATTAATTATTTATGGCTTTGTTTTTTGTTTCTATTTGGAATTTTCCTATTCAAACCATGTGTTATTCGAGATTTTATTCCTATCCGAAATTTTATTTTGAAACTTGTTCTCAATCAAAACATTGTTTGGACCTTCACTCCTATCTTGACACTTGCTTGAGATTCAGTCCCTATTAGAGACATCATTTGAAGATTTGTTTTCTGTTTTTGAGACGTTGACTAGTTCCCTACATGAATTCTATTTCCTATTCATGACTTATTTTCTGTTAGAGAATGATCTCTATTCGCGATTTTGTTTCGACCTTATTTAAGAATTTGCTTGTTCCATATTCACGATTCAAAACCTTGTACCCTATTCGTTGATCAATATTCCTCCATTCACTCTTTGTAAACTTGTTTCTTATTCGAAATTTCTATTCAAGATTTTGTATTCTATTTGTGACTTTGTTGATATCTGATTTTCTAACTATTATTTGTTTCCTATTGAAATTCATTTCCATTCGAGGTATTGTTCGAGACTTCGTTGTCATTTGAGATTTTGTTATACATTGATTCATGTTCAAATTTTTTGGTCCTTATTTCGAGACTGTCTTCTATCTGATACCTGGCTTCTATACCACCTTTGAGACTTTGCTTCCTACCCAGGATTACGTTCCATATACGGGATCTTATTACCATCCCAGATTTCATTTAAGATTTCGGTTACTATTTTAAACTTCGATTTCCTGTTCGAGATTCTAAAATCTCCATGTTTGCCCTTTTGTACTCACTGCACTTTGATTGGATCCCGTGTTGCTTCTTAGCACCTAATAAATCCTTGTTTTCTAAAAGACAGATAACATCACCTTTTATTGTAACTTGGACTATTAGAACTCATTTGAATTCCTTGAAATCCTTTTTGTAATTCCTATAGATAAGGGTGAGAGATTATTCGATAACCTACCAGGGTATGGCAGTTGCGCGCTGCAGCCATTATCTGGATTATGGAGACTGAGGGTTCACTGCAGCAAGCAGTGTACTGGAAGGCAGGAACTTTAAGTTAAAATAATTTTAGGTATTTGTCGGTTTTCGAGTATTATCGAGACTTTGTCCAAAAACCTTCATATTTGATCTCTTGAATTGTTTCGTTAACACTTGTTGAATTGATAAAGTTGATAGAGTATTCGGTGATATATCGTTATTTGAGTCATGGAACCAAATGTTCACTGCAGCCAGATGTACACTGGCAAGGCAGGGATTCTAAGTACAGTGATTTCAAATGGATATATGTTTTCGGACACCCTGGAGACTATATTTCTTGTCATATGATTATTGATATTTCGAAAACCGTAAATCCTTGCATTTTTTTTTGATTTGATACTAATACCTCATCGGTAGTTCCATCTGATTTCTCAAATCGACTGTTGCAAATTTTCTTCTTGCATTTTATTGTCAGATCATTTGACTTCCTAGACTTGGATTCCATTCCATCAGATTTTATCATGTATATATTTTGATCATGTTTTGTCTAAACTTCATACCTATCTAACAGTGATTCTCCTATCGTGCTAAACTTTCAATCATGCCTGGAAGATCGTGCCCTCACTACTTACCCTCTAAGTTGTAATTGAAATTCATTCCACCTCGTGATTGTTTGATCCTCGATCATTGTCAAAGCATGTACTTCTTGTGTGTACTTGGTCTCGAGGCTCAGAGTGTCATAGGAGCTGTATTGAATCGACAGAAACACTGGGCGGACAGCAGCAGACGGCTACTGGAGTTCTTAGTTGGGGGCAGAGTTTTCCTCAAGATTTTGCCGACCAGAGGTACCATTCGTTTGGCAGAGGCGGAAAGCTTAACCCAGATATATTGGGCCTTTCGGAGTGACGGCACGGATTGGCAAGGTGGCATATCGACTAGCACTTCCAGCTAGTTTGGGGGGAATGCAAGATGTTTTTCACGTGTCCCAGCTTCACCGCTACATTACAGATCCTGGTCATATAGGGGAATCACTCAGAGCTACAGGAGGGCCCGAGCTTGACTACGTGGAGCAGCCGTGGAGATCATTGATCGGAGGGAGAAGCAATTACGGAATCAGACTATACCGCTTGTCTGAGTCATGCAGAGACACCACTCTCTCGGAGCTCGGAGAGTCCACATGGAGCACGAGGACGAGATACAGGAGCGTTAACCCAGTTTAGTTGCTTGATTGTACTTTTGTGTTTTGAGATTTTCCTTATTTTTCCATTTAAATAAATATTTTGTGGGCTTTGAGAAAATTATTTTGATTTTGAATTAATAAACATGATTATCATTCCTTAAAATTTCGAGGAAGAAATTATTTTGAGAGATTTGTCATCCCACTTTTCAATTTTCAGAAAACCTTAAAGCTATTTCTAAATAATAATAGTTTGGATTAAATGAATTTCGAATAATATTTTCATAAATATTTTGGCAGAGGATTTGAATTAATGGCAGGGTTGTAAATTTTGAGTTAGTTATAACTAATCGGGAGTGGTCCCCAATTCTCTAACTAATTTTTCAAACCATTCCAGAAAATGTCAACCCTTCACCAAGCCTATGAAGAAGTGAGTTTTTTAGGTCTGGACGAAAGAATGTCAGAAAGCTTTCGACTACATCAAAGCTTATCTGACAAGTCCTCCAGTCCTGGTGGCACCCTCGCAAGCAAACCATTCTTGCTTTATGTTCGAGCAATGGACCATTCCCTTGGCGCTTTGTTCGCCTAGAACAAAGAAGCAGGCCATTTACTACTTCAGCAGGACAATAGTTAGGGCCGAACACCGGTACAACCCTGTGGAAAAAGAGTGTCTAGCCTTGGTGTTCACCATCCAGAAGACTCACCACTATGTCTCGGGACAAACGATCCATGTCATCTCCCAAGTCAATCCAGCCAGAATTCTTATGACAAAACTAGGAGCGCTAAACTCCCGGTTGGCTACATGGGCGATATTATTGACACCATATGACATGGTATTCGTACCACAAAAGCCTGTCAAGGGCCAAGCATTGGCCGACTTCCTAGCCACGTACCCAATCCTGGAATCATCCAGACTCTACGAAGGTATCCCTGATGAAGTGCAAGAATCAAACATTACCGAAGAAAGTCCAGTCTGGCGGATGTTCTTCGACGGTGCTTCCCTAACGGGCCCCAGAGGCTAAATTATCGCAGGAGTGGGGTGGTCTTAATCTTTCCCGACAAACTGGTCATCCAGCGCGCCTATTCTCTTTCAGAGCCGTGCTCCAACAATGTTGCGGAGTACAAGGCCCTCATCATGGGGCTTTAGTTAGCAAGACAGCTGGGGGGTAGACTACCTTGAATCTTACGGTGACTCAAAGCTCATCGTCAATCAAATCCGGGGGCAATATGAGGTCTGCCATGAAGACTTCACCCCTATCACAAAGCAGCGTTGGACATCATCTCAACCTTCGCAGAATTCTTCATAGAGCATGTGCCCCGACAGCGAAGCTTGGAAGCTGACGCTCTGGCCGGCCTCGCAGCCTCATTGGCTGCACCCATCAGGACTCAACACATTGTTACGGTGACGGGTCGGGACTTGGCTTGCCCGAGAAATAATCTGTGTATGCGGACAACTCATGCCACGGCCGCAGACCCTGGCATCAACGTCAGAGACTGGAGGTTCCCATTCATCGACTTTGCTGTCTATGGAATCCTTCCGGAAGACCCAAATGAGGCAGTCTCAGTCAGATGGTGCTCCCTCATGTTCTATTATGATACAGCCTCCAAAATGTTGTACCGGCGCTCCTACGATGGACTCCTCCTCCGAAGTCTATCTAACAAAGAAGCCGTCGATGCTCTTCGAGAAGCTCATGACGGAACGTGAGGAGCTCATCAACCAGGTCCTAAGCTACAAGACCGACTTTGACGCATGGGATATTATTGGCCCACCATGATGGCCGATGCTGTCGAGTATGCAAAGAAGTAACGTGCCTGTCAGCTGCACGTCGACTTTATCCACAGACCATCAGATCCTCTGCACCCGACGGTTGCCTCTTGGCCATTTGAAGTCTAGGACATGGATATAGTAGGGCCTATTATGTTCTTCATGGACGGCTACTCAGGCTACAATTAGATCAAGATGTTCCCAAAAGACGAGAAACACACGTCGTTCAGAACTCCAAAGGGGGTTTACTGCTGCACAGTAATGCCCTTTGGCTTGAAGAACGCTGGTGCCACATACCAACGAGCTATGAGCACCATCTTCCGTGAATACCTTCACAAGAAAGTCGAGTGCTATGCCGACGATATCGCCGTTAAGAGCCGCCTTAGCCAAATGATGATTGTGTTGACTGAGCCTATTATAGGTGTAGAGAAGGCAACTTGGTGATTGTCCAATTTAGATTATACTAATGATGGGGATAGCTACAGTACATGTAGAAGTTATTCTCTACTATTCTCAATGGTTGCTTGGTGAATTATTGCTTATAAATAATTATATATAATTATCATTATTGACTGTGTAACTAGTGTACTGTTTAAGATAATTACTAAATGTTTTCTAAAAAGGATTATGTAAGTTTGCTTAATCTATTTTATGGATAGCTAGATATAGGTTTTATTAATTAATATTAATCTACAAGTAAAGACTAATTAGTTTATTCTAGATATTATTAAATATGATCTTAGTTAAAGCAGTTTTATTAGATAACTAAAGACTGTAAAACTATTTTGCAAATAATATAAAATTAGAGAGCAGATAGCAAGAGATTAATGATTAGCAATTAACCAACTTGTACCAAATAAATAGTGGACATACAGCTTTACTACCCATTCTCGATCACCCTGAGCAAGGCAAGTATACTCCTCGGACTTGTCCATTTTTTCATGTCTTGTATATTCATTCTTGTATCTTCTTGTTGACACGATATTTCACGAGATTGTCTTGTATCATGTTTTCTTGAGTTTACTTATGTCTGGGAGGGGAAGTACTACAGTTGTGTGATCAAACCCGAGTTATTATTCATGTGAATAGCTTAGGCCCCGCATCGTATACGCGAGACCGAAGCCGTACCATTTCATGTTCCCTGAATCTACCCAAGCCAATTACACACTCTGGATGTATTTCGATATATTGCACACTTCAGGTTCATTGTGTTCATGTTCAGGATTCATTTCATTTTTCTTGTATTTACTTTTCAATATTCATGTTCAGGTTTCATGTCATGTTCTCATTTCTCGTACTTTATATTTTTTTTTACTCATATTCATACTGTGATATTCATGTTCATTTCCTTGGATATACTTATCTCCGCTCCTGACTGGGATATGTTGCAGGTGTACTTGTAGGGTACCATTCTACCTTATAGGCCAGAGCCTAGGATAATAGCTGAGCAGGATGAAGCCATGATTTAGCTTGAGGCTTCAGGTTTAGACTACTTAGCTTTACTTCTAGATATTGTCTTTAGAGATTATAGAAGCATGGAAAATGATAAAGAAAGATCCATGCGGCCAGGAAACCCCATGCGGCTTAGAAAGCCCATGCGGCTCAAAGATTCATGCGGCACAAGGGATTATGCGGCTCAAGACTTTCCATACGGCTCAGAAAAAGGAGACACGTGGCTCACAAACAGTTCTTTCCTCCGCCCTGTACTGCATTAATTACCTTGACGGCTGACAGCTCTGAAAAAGTGACAGTCCTGACACAAAAATGTAATTATGACTCTGTCATATTGACAGACCCCTAGGGAAACGAAGGAGATCTCTGACACAATCCTCCGAGATCCAGAAAATGCCACGTAGCCTTGACAGGTGGACATTCATATGCGGCCCGAACAAAGACCCCTCATGCGGCTCAAGTCGACGCTGTCCTATACGGTTCAGGCCGAAACAGTCTTATGCGGCTCAAGCGGAGGCTCCCTTTATGCAGCTCAAGCAGACGCTTCCCCATGCGGCTCAAGGGGACCATCTCCATGCAGCTTAAGCAGAGACCTCCCCATGCGTCTCGCAAGGATCATCTCCATGTGGCTCACTAACCATTAGGTGGTCCAGATCATCATGTGGTTCGAAGGGCCACTCCTCAAGCAGCCCCGACACGTGACCAGTCGTATGTGGCTCCATCCTTATGCGGCTCAATCTTCATGCGGCTCAGATCCCCTAAGGGACTCCCAGGACAAGTGTCATAAAGCCAATCAATTTTCCAGATTTACTACAATCAAGAATTGGGTCAAATCCCAATAATCTGGGACACGTGGCAGGAGAATGAATTAAACTTATTCACTCAGATTCAACAAATCATCATCACGGAGATTTATTCCAATCAACATTAATTACTAATAGGATTTGGTGCAATCTACATTGAATGGCCCGGACACACTCAAGATTAATGGCCCAGATCGATCAATCAACAGGCCGCCGCCACTCTAAGGGGCAATCATTGCAAACCCTAATGATTGTGTTCCCCTTATTATAAATAGCAAGGTGCCATTCCCTTGCAAGAGGACCCCCTATTTCGAGATCAGAGAGCACCAGAAGACTTGGAGAGAAAAGCAGAGAGAGAGAGAGCAAAGAGAGCATTTCTTCAACGTCAAGCAATCTTCTAGAGCCAAGGCTGCGTACCGATCGTCCAAGGAGTAAGGCAGGGCTGTCGTCGCCTTCCCGAGCCTCTATCGTCACCCCCCAGAATCTAAAATAAACAATTGTACTTAGATTGTTGTACCTAGGCTTTCGTCCCTAGGCTTTCTTTGTACAAGCGAGTTTGTAACGTGAAGTAAAAGTCCAGTCCTCCGATAATTGTTCTGCTCTTTTATATTTCATGGCAAACACGATGGCGACTCTGCTGGGGACAAACTTCTCCACGGCTAAGGAGTTGGTGACGCAATCGGACGCAACCAAACTTGGCTCCACGCAACAGAAGATGATCGTCCGCTTCGACTAACAGGCGTTTAAAGAAATGCTCTCTGAAGGAGGCGCTGGCCCGGTCCAGAAGCCAACCCGCACAAAGAAAGCTCGCTGCGAGTCGAGGCCAAAATCATTTGCTCCTCCACAAGCTCTGAATGGGGCACTCTCGGCTACCCAAGACGGCGAAGGCGACTCTCATGCGGCTCCACTTCGAGCCGTAGAAAACTCTGCTGTCCCCAAGTCCGACAGAGGAAAACACTACGATGCTGGACTTACAGGGACAAAGAGTGATTCTACGCGCCTCAAGAAGAAGCCGAACGCTCATGCGGCCAAGTCTGCCAACAACATGCAGGATGCTCATGCGGTTGAATCTGCCAGCCGCATGAAGAAGGTCTATGCGGCCAAATCATCTAGCCGCATGAAGAAAACTCATGCGACCGAACCTCCCAGCCGCATGAAGAAAACCTATGCGGCTACGCCTGCCAGCCGTATGAAGGTTATTGATGACCGCCGCGTGACGCCTGCTCCACGTGGCTCTGTCTTCGACCGCCTCTCCTATGGTCCTGATCTCTTATGCTCCCAAGAAGATATGTCTGACTCTCTCCAGTATCACCTAGACTCTTCCTACTATGTGCCCTTACGCACTAGAGCGGAGAAGTCTAGGGCAGCGCGAGCTTGGCAAGCTCGGTCCGCCGACACGATCTTTGACCATCCGTGCGTCCCACATACTGTTATGAGGGCCTCTGATGGGAAGTTGTACAGAACCACCCGAGTCCAGCCCCCGGCGGGAAACGCACAGAGAGATTCCCAAAAGTCTCCCAAAATCCAGGGAGTAAACATGGTCGATCCAGACCCATCTGACTTGCGTGAGGCCATCCTCCACAAACACAAGGAAAGAGAACCTGCCCCGGGGTACAAAGAGTCCTCCCACGGACGTCACTGTACCCAAGTCATCGTCAACTGTTGCTACAATAACGCGACGATGCAAAAAGACCGGCAGTCCGTCTTTCAAAGACTGCAACAGCCGTCTTCAGAAGACGAGGCACTTTCCGTCGTTTCCTGCAACTCTGCTCACAAAGTCCCTACCGATGGGAGAGGGAAGAAGACAAATGTTCCCAATCCGAAGATTTTAACCCCTTTGACCAAAAGACTGTCGTCCAAGCGGGTGCCCACCACCGGAGTTTTCCAAGGCACCCGTTCTAAGACGAAATCTGCTACAGTGGAGGATTCGTCATCCACAACACTGGGGGTTGTTGAGACTGGGGGTAGCACTCCTCCGATCCTCCACGACAATCCGATGTTCCAAAAAGACGAGCCGGGGGAAACAACTCTCCCATCAGATGCAGCAAACCCCGATGTCCCCAATGACGTCCACAACTCCCAAGACGAGGCGAACTCGGAGGCTGGGGGTACTGTTCCTTCCGAGTCCGAACTAGAGGAAAACATTCCCACATACCCCGATGACTTCTCACTACAGGGGTATGATTCAGAGGGCGCTTCCTCCTCCGCTCCGTCCACCTCTCCTTACATAAGAATGGTATTCATGACGGACAGCAACCAAGGTGATTCCAGCGATCGCCAACGCATCGACACTCTGGACGCCATATTGCTTGCCTTGGTCAAGTCTGTAGACGAGATCAAGGCGGCCCTTCCAACTCTACAGGGAGGAACGCCTGGCCAAACAAGCGCAGGTCCCGCGGTCAATGTGGACTCGAATTCAACGGCACCGAACCCGGGCAACAATCCTCCTGAAGGAACGGCCCCCACCGCCGTAGATGAGGCCCGAGAAGCAAGAAGGGAGGTCCAGGAGCTCCGAGCCATGTTTCACGCTCAAGAAAACTCTCAAGACCTCAGAATGCGGCAACCGTACCCTGCTGCCTGGAGGGATGTTCCATTCCCACCAAGATATAAGTCGTTCAATATCAACCCGTATGATGGCAAGACCTCCGCAAGTCGGTACATCACTTACTTCGAGGTCACCACCGACCATCTGCCCCATGATGATGCTATCCTCACACGATTATTCATTGGGGCATTGAAAGGAGTCGCCTTCGACTGGTACCGCAACCTTCCAGACAACTGCATCCACTCCTTTGCCGGCTTCAAATGCATGTTCTTGGAGAGATTCTACGAGGTAGGGCAGGACGTCACGATGTCCACCCTCATAGACGTTGTTCAAGGGGAGAAAGAGCTGACGAGGAATTATATTGAGCGGTTTTGCCAAACCGCGATGAAGCTGCCCTCAGGAAACCCGGATTCCTCCTTGATTGAAATTTGCCAAAAGAGATTGCTCCTAACAATCAGCCTCTGGATGGACGAGAGTCAATTCAAGGACTGGAAGGCATTTATCATCAGTGCCACAAGTGCCGAAGAACGGTTGAAGAAGGCTCGCCAACTGGGATTGCACATCTCAGAAGGGGAGGACAAGGGCAAGCGTCCCAACGCCAACACCAACAATGGGGGTAGCTCCACCAACAATCGAGACAACAAGGGGAAGCAGGCTATGGTGGCCGATACAGCCCAGAAACCTGAGTCAAAACCGGCAGACAAACAATGGCCGCAAATCACTTACTCCTTCGAAGACAGCCACATCAAGCCTATCTTGGACATGCTAATACAAGGAGACAGAATTCAGCTTCCTTCACCAAGACGGGAATCTCGGCCGACAGAAATGGAGAACCCGAAGTATTACCATTACCACCGCTACGTCCATCATGCTACACATGACTGCTTCCAATTAAAATGGTACATCCAAAATCTTATCGATTCGAACGCTCTAGCTATCGATTTCGAGAAGGTAACTGTAGTAGCCAATATGGTGTCAGTACAATTCGACAGCTTCCCTCTGACGGAAACTCAAGACGGTGTGGTCCCCATCCCTCTGGCAATAATGGAGATTGCTAATCTTCCACCTCCCCGAGAACAGGCTGCCGGTTTGGTGCCCCTCACCACATCACGAGGGAAGGTCATGTGGGTCCATTCAGACTTGGTATCAGAAGTGACTCAGCCTACACCATCTTTATTTCGCAAGAAGAAGAATAGAAAAGTCAGATCCTGCCGCACAGTCTCGGCCGATATCGAAGAAGCTACAGCCGTCGTAACTCGGACGGGGGCACAATTCCAACCTGTGGCTGATAACTCGGCTGAAGATCATCAGCCCGCTACAATCGACACTCCGGGACCGGCTCAGCCTCCGACGACCGACAAGCCTAGGCCGAGGGAGACTCGCTTTGACAAATTCCTCCGAAAAGAGGCACCGCAGGGGCTGGAGAAGCCCTACAACTTCGACATCTTTGCACAATTAGCCAACACTCCGGCCAAGTTGTCATTGTATGAGTTTCTTAGACTCTCCAAGGATGTTCGCACGGCTTTGAGCGATGCACTCCAAAATGCCGACGCATACTTGGCTCAGGTCAACCTCACGGGAGAAAACCCGCCAGCAGATCTCCAAGACAGCGCTTGCACGGGAGCGATGCCCAATATTGTCTTCACTCCGCAGGACATGCTCATCAAAACCAACTTGCACGATCGCCCGTTATACTACACTGGATACATCGGTGACGTAAAGGTGGATCGGATGCACATTGATCCTGGGTCTTCCATAAGCATCATTCCGAAGGGTCTGCTACATCATCTTCGCATTCTGATGCATCGCCTGACTCCTACAAGCACCGCCATCAGCGGTTTCAATTTGGGCAGTAGCTACCCAATCGGAAAGATTCGTCTAAAGTTCCAGATTGGCGATCTCCAATCAGAAGTCACCTGCTACGTCATAGATGTTGACACTTCTTACAACATCCTCTTTGGGCGCCCTTGGATACATGATTACATGATCGTGCCTTCTACGCTGCACCAATGCTTCAAATATGTCGACAAGTACGGCTTCGTGATGACAGAATTTGCTGATATCGATCCCTTCAAAGGGGTCGAATCCTACTACTCAGACTCCTGCTTGTACGAAAAATCGAGGAAGCACCTTGGTGAAGGAGATGTGGAAGCTCGTACCAAGACAGCCACAGGATCAGAAGAACCTCTGACGATCCACCTCCAAGCTCGCAAACCAGGCAAGTTCGTACCCTTTACAGCCACTCTGCGTAAGGATACAATCAGCCTTTCGGCGCAAGAAGAGCAGATGATAATCTGGCCGCCAAGGTCTGGCCAAGTGCCAAGACCCACAACGGAGCCACTGACGATCAGGCTGCCGAGAATCGGCCAGCCGCAAACAGAGAAGCTCAATCCCTCCGACAAGCCAATGACGATACGCCTTTCCAAGAAGAGTCGTCACCCCGATGCAAGGTCTGGGACTTCTAGCGAACCAACCACTCCCCGCCCAGCATCGAGTACCAAGCTGAGGGTTGCTAGTCTGCCAACAACTCCACGCTCTACTCCACCAGTTAAACCTCTGACGATCAAGCTGCCCAGGTCGTCCTCTCAGTCTTCATTTATACAGGGGGTAGCCAAAGAGGAACCGGAGCTAGCCAAGTATGTGGCTGCCCACACTGATAAAGGGCTATCTTTGAACTACATCGAGCTTAATAAGCTTTGTACAATGTATGCTATGGAACATGATATAGGCACTCACCTACACACACAGGTGACAAATGTGCACACCGCAATCCAGCTTATTCCAGTGGAAGACGCTTACCGCATAATCGAGGGAGGGGATCATCCAATCATCTTCGGCCGGAAGGACGATCCGCATCCCTTCACCATAGAAGAAGTCGACCTTGGGACAGATGCCGGAAGACTGCCTCTGTATCTTTATAGCCCTCAATCCAAATATCTCATGCAAAAATAGGGATATGATCTGGAGACTACGCCAGGCTTGAACTACGGCACCGGGGGACGATTACCTTTGAAGCCACCAGTCCCGACTGGCAAGCCACGAGTCTACTATAGCAAAACTTGATGTGGACTAGGGTATGTAACACCCACGACGACCCCTGAGAGTTCAGATGAAGAATGTGACCGGCAGTCACATTCAACCGGGTCACCAACTTCCGACTCGGATACCAGCACCGGGGACATATTCAGACAAGTTCTATCAGTCAACATGGCATTCGCCGACGCTTATGAAGAAGATGAAGACATTCCTGAAATCCTCGAACTAGAGCCGTAGGCCCAACAGTTGGATGCACAATGGGAAAAGCGGTTCGAACTGAAAGAACCCCCTACTGAAGATGAGGTTATACAAGTGGATCTCGGTAGCGAATCTTCTCCAAAACCAATCTTCGTCAGTAAAAGCCTAACAGACGAAGAGCGAGAATCGCTGCTAGAACTTGTCAAAGAATATATTGATGTGTTCGTATGGAGCTATGAAGACATACCGGGCTTAGATCCCGATATTGCTCTTCACAAACTCAATATTCGGCCAGATGCAAAGCCAGTCAAGCAACAACAGCGACGCTTCCGCCCAGGCATCATGGATGCAATCGAAGCCGAAGTCAACAAATTAATAGCCAACAGCTTCATTCGTGAGGAACAACATCCGGATTGGGTTGCCAATATAGTACCGATCCTCAAGAAGAATGGAAAGATTCGGATCTGTATCGACTTTCGCAATCTAAACGAGGTATGTCCCAAAGATGAATTCCCCCTCCCTATCACAGACATCATGATTGACAACACATGTGGCTTCGAACGTATGTCATTCATGGATGGATTCTTGGGGTACAACCAAATCAAGATGTCTTCTGACGACGAAAAGCATACATCATTCTGAACACCGATTGGCACATACTGTTACACAGTCATGCCTTTCGGTTTAAAAAATATTGGCGCCACATATCAACAAGCCATGAGTATCATCTTCAGAGAACACTTACGCAAAACGGTAGAATTCTATGTTGATGACATCGCCGTCAAGAGTCGCTGTAAGGGAGACCATCTGCAGGACCTGAGAATAGTATTCGACCTGATACGGGCCCACAATTTGAAAATGAACCCTACGAAATCTTTCTTAGGCATATCCAGCGAAAAGTTCTTGGGTTTCATCATCACCGTCCAGGGTATTCATGTAGACCCTGAGAAGACGAAGGCAATTATGGAGATGGGTCCCCCGAGAAATCTCTGCGAACTCAGAGGCCTTCAAGGGAGACTAGCTTACATCAGAAGGTTCATCTCTAACCTCTCCGGGCGATGCCGACCGTTCACACACCTCATGAAGAAAGGCGTCTCATTCGTATGGGACGAGGAATGTCAGCGTGCCTTCGACAGCATCAAAGAATATTTGTCGAATCCTCCAGTCCTGGTGGCCCCGGTTGCTGGAAAACCATTCCTGCTCTACGTACGAGCACTGGAACATTCCCTAGGTGCTCTGCTAGCATAAAACAATGATGCAGGTCATGAACAAGCTATATATTACCTCAGTCGAATGATGATTGGGCTAGAACATCGATACACCGCCGTGGAGAAGGAATGCCTCGCCCTGGTGTTCGCCATTCAAAAGACGCGGCACTATGTCACTGGACAAACCATACATGTGATCTCATGAGTCAACCCTCTCAGAGTCCTCATGACTAAGCCAGGGGCACTCAGCTCTCGCCTCGCTATATGGGCAATATTGCTGTCTTCGTATCATATGATCTTCGTCCCGCAAAAGGCTGTTAAAGGACAAGCCCTGGCAGACTTTTTGGCAGCCCACCCAGGCTCAGAGTCGTCCAGAATATATGAAGAAATCCCAGATGAGGTCGTCGACTCGAATGCAACTTCTCGCGATGATATATGGCGGATGTTCTTCGACGGTGCTTCAAGAACTGGACCCAAGGGCAACATTATGGTCGGAGTCGGGGTGGTGCTGGTTTCTCCTTCCGGATTGGTGATCAATCGCGCCTACTCTCTCACAGAGCCCTGCTCTAACAATGTGGCCGAGTACAATGCTCTGGTCATTGGCCTCCAACTTGTGAGAGAGCTGGGGGTACAATATCTCGAAGCATACGGCGACTCGCAGTTAATCGTCAACCAGATCCGGGGCTCGTACGAGGTTCGTCATGAAGACATGATCCCCTATCACCAAATAGCGATCGACATCATCTCATCGTTCGAGGGGTTCTTCATTGAGTATGTCCCCAGACTCCGAAATATCGAAGCCGATGCCCTAGCTGGCCTTGCCGCTTCCCTAGCGGTTCTGAACTATGCTCACCAATCCGTGGAGGTAATAGGCCATGAACTGGTCTGCTCCAAAAACAATGTTCAATTTTTGGCGAGTTATTTTGCCCAGACGATTGACGATGTCCCAGATTGGAGACAACCATTCATTGACTTCGTCGTCTACGATATCCTGCCCGAGAACCCAAAGGAAGCCACCTCTATCAGACGGCGTTCTCTCAGATTCTTCTACGATACAGAGACAAAAATGCTGTATCGGCGATCCTACGATGGGTTGTTGCTTAGATGCCTGTCAAATGCGGAAGCCAAAGAAGCCGTACGAGAAGCTCATGACGGTGTCTGCGGGTGCCATCAGCCTGGCCCTAAATTACAAGACCGCCTTCGCCGAATGGGCTACTACTGGCCCACGATGGTAGCAGATGCGATAAACTATGCGAGAAAGTGCAAAGCCTGCCAAGTCCACGCGGACTTTATTCGCCAGCCATCCGAATTTTTACATCCGACAGCTGCGTCCTGGTCGTTCGAAGCAAGGGAGATGGATATCATTGGTCCAATCACTCCACCTTCCTCCCGAGGACATCGCTTCATACTCGCAATCACAGATTACTTCTCCAAATGGGCAAAAGCTGTCCCGCTTACAGAAGTGAAGACTTCAAACGTGATCAGCTTCCTTAAGCATCACGTCATCTATCGCTTTGGACTGCCACGAAGGATCATACACGATAATGGTCCGTAGTTTGCAAGCCACGCCTTCTATCGGTTCTGTGACAAGCACCGCATCCAGAACATTGCTTCAACGCCATACAATCCGACAGCGAACGGGTTGGCCGAAGCATTCAACAAAACCATCATCAAGTTACTCAAGAAGTTTGTATCATCCAACAAACGCGACTGGAACGAGAAGCTTGGTGAATGCTTATGGGCAGACCGTACCATAGTCCGAACAGCCACAGGGAACACACCATTCTCCCTAGTATACGGGAGTAAGGCAGTTCTCCCATTAGAGACTCAAATACCCTCACTCCTCGTCGCCCTCACTTATCAATTGACGACGGATGATAACTACCGACGCCGACTACAAGAGTTAGAGGCCTTAGATGAAAAGTGCCTCCTGGATCAGCAACGAATCGAGCTATACCAAGCACGCATCTCTGGAGCCTTCAACAAGAAGGTCAAAATCAGAACATTCCAAGGGGCGATCTCGTTCTGGCAGTCCGAAGGCCGACGGTCATGAGTCACAAGACCGCCGGCAAGTTCCAGCCAAAATGGAAAGGTTCATTCATCATTGAGGCTGTATTCTCCAACGGTGCTTACCGCCTCGCAAAGCAAAATGGAGACTTGCTCATGTTGCCCGTCAACGGCAAGTTCCTGAAGAAATATTATGTCTAAATGACACATTCCAGATTATCGAGTCATGTACCCGCTGGTACCGCTGAACTCACCTCCACAACATTCTAGATTATCGAGTCATGTACCCGCTGGTACCGCTGAATTCGCTTCCACAACATCCCAGATCATCGAGTCATGTACCCGCTGGTACCGCTGAACTCACCTCCACAACATTCCAGATCATCGAGTCATGTACCCACTGGTACCGCTGAACTCGCTTCCACAACATTCCAGATTATCGAGTCATATATCCGCTGGTGCCGCTGAATTCACATCTACAATATTCTAAATTATCGAGTTATGTACCCGCTGGTGCCTCTGAACTCACATTCTGGTCACTCTTTCAGATAGTAAGTCACGGATGATCATACCTCTGAACTCTCTTCCTGGAAGAGATCCTCCCTCATGATCCACTACCCGCACTCCCAGTGCACAAAAAGGGTAATCGATCCACAAATTTCCAAAACGGCCATGTCCTCATTACCTCTGAGTCGTTTCACTTCCGCCAAAAACAAATCACCCCTTTACATAGAACTTCCATGTCCTCATCACCTCTGAGTCATTCTATGTACCCTCCTTCATTGAGCCCACTTCTGCCATATCCTCATTACCTCTGAGTGGGAAGGCTCCGTCGAAGAAACCTTCATGCTTGCCATGTCCTCATTACCTCTGAGTAAGTATGATGATTCCCTTTCGACTTATTATCTGTACCCACAACCGGAGTACGCCAAGGATATTAGGTCCACAAATATTCTCCGCTGAGTCTACTCCTGTCATGTCCTCACTACCTCTGAATAGGAAGACTCCACGGTAAAACCTTCGTACTTGCCATGTCATCATTACCTCTGAGTAAGTATGTTGGTCCTCTCTCGTCTTACTTCTCGTACCCTGAACCAGGGTACGCCAAGGGTAATAAGTCCACAAATGTCCTCTGTTGACCACAAATATCCTCCGTTGAGTCCACTCCTGTCATGTCCTCATTACCTCTGAATAGGAAGACTCCACGGTAAAACCTTCATACTTGCCATGTCCTTGTTACCTCTGAGTAAGTATGTTGGTTCATCTTCATCCTATTATCCGTATCCTAAGCCGGGGTACGCCAAGGATAATAGGCCCACAAATATCCTTTGCTAAAGTTCTTAGCACAAGTCCACCATCTCTCATCATGCCCCGGGAGCCCAGCTGCTCTACGGCATTCCTTTTCCCTATACCAGGAGCATCCGTGACCACTTTGCCATAGCTGTTCCAGGTGTCCTAACCAAACTTGTCATTCGTACCTAAAACCAAGGTATGCTATGGATGACAGGTCCACAAGACAAGTCCCCCATGCGGTGCACACATCACCACAATTCTATAGGCACAACAAGCAATACAAATGAAGGGTAGAACCAAAAGTACTCTTTATTTAAAGGAAGAAAAAAGTGCTACATGTTTTGGGACCACGTCCCTATCATAAAAGAAAAGAAGAAACAAAAGAAGAAAAGGCCGACTATAGTTCGGCATTGCACAACTCCAAGAGGCGGTTTTTCACCAAGGCAGTCACCCGCTCAAGCCTCTATTTAGCTCGGCGCTCGGCCACTTGGGACAACTGTTCTGTATCGTTCAAATACATGTATGCCTGCCAGTCGTTCTCCATCTTCTTCAGGGCAAGTTCTAGATTGGCAGAAGCCCTACTAAACTTGTCAGCCTCCCGAACGGCAATCCCTTTCTCAGTACAAGCAGCTTCGAGCTCGGACTCCAGAAAGGCCAGCTTTCTCTGGAGCTCGAGAATCTGCTCCCGGGTGTCGATTACCCCGCGGGAGGCAGCTGCTTTCCAAGCCGCACAATCTTCGGTCCGACGGCTCCATTGATCGTACAACCGAGTCAAATCCCGGCGGTCCTTCAATATAGAGGGCTTGAGCGATTCCCGGGCAACCATCACCTTCTCCACCGCGGTAACGAGGAAATTGCGTTCTTGGTTTATTGCCGCGGGTAAATCAGTTTGTTGCAGCATGCAAAACTGGGCCACGAGACGATCGGCCTCTAACAGCTTAGGCTCCAGAAGCGCAGCCAGTTCCCCTCCACCAGGGAGTGTTCTAAGGATATTGATTTGGCCACCGGCGTATTGACGGACCAGAGTAAAGGGAGTCCCCCTTTCCACAGCTGCCTCAATCCTCCTCTTCAGGTGGCGGTGGAAACTGTCGACTACATCCTAGGACACTTCATCCAAAACCTCTGTAGAGGACGGTGTCAAAGGGAGTGTGGCAGGCAGTACCGAAGGAGCAGCCTCAGAGCTCGCCGTCCCTGCCACCAAGGAAACAAACTCTGTGCGGAGAGATGTATGAATAGCAGCTAGCTCCTCTTCCGCCGCCCGAAGAGCCTGGATGCTGGGCAGGGCGGAAAGGTTAACCCCCGAAACTATACTTGTAAAGGAGGGTACAGGAGGCATCGTCCCTTGCCCCAGCCGTATTGCCACTTGGGCTCCCGAACTCGACCTGGCTAGAGGCCTCTCAATATCGGTTGGAAAAGAAGGAGGCACACGTGCTTCCGTCAGATCCCCTCCAGTGGAATCCGCCCCGGCGATGACCGTCACCGGCAATAAAGGGGTGGGACCTATACGTCCGAAGCAACCATTAATCGACGTAACTCGAAGGATGGGATGATGGAGTGAACAGGCTTCCTCACAAGTTAAGGCTGGACTTATCTTACCAGGGGGAGAGCATGGAGGCTGCGGCTCTGCCGCAATTAGTGTAGTTTCCCCACCCGTGGCTCCCGAGCCGAACTCAACTGGGTTCTCTGTCACATCCATCTCTGAAAAGGAGCCAGCCAAGACAGTGTCACCATGTCGGAGTTCAGATGTCACAGGGACGGGCGCAGTAGAGCCCCCATCCTCCTGGATTGAGGTCCCAGCAAGGTGAGACTCCTCGACTGCCTCCGAAAGAACTCGAGCAGAAATAATAGCAGTGCACACATCACTGACCAAATGTGACAAGACCGGATCGACCTCGACAATCGGGTCTTGAGAAGCATGCTCATCTGACGCCTGCAAAGAGCAAAAGAAAATGATTAGGCCACAGTTTGGGAAAAAGAAGGAGAAGGTAGCTGCAATTCAAATCACCTCAGAAACAGTGTCGGCATTATCAATAAATAGCCTGTTGCGTCTTACCTCAGCATGCTTCGTGGAGTGGGATCTGCCATCATCAATATACACACGCCTGCTCTGCTTGTGCGAAGGATCGGGCACAGCAGGTGGTTGATCCTCCACCACCTCGTCAAGTCCAGTAGGCGGCTGACCCTCCACCCTTTCATCCGACATAATAGGGGCTGATTCCCCACTTCCTCGTCTGAAGAATGCGACGAGTCATCGGCGTCTTGCCCATCATCCTCTTCGCCCACCGCAGTGGACTTTGAGTCCGGCGCAGGAACCCTATTCGCCCCTCTCTTCCTCTTCTTGGATCCCACGGGCTTCTCGGCCAAGCCAGTACCAGTAATAAAGCAAGTATTCATGTCAAAGTCGACAGGAGGCTTGCTCGCTGCAACATGATAAAGGGCAGCCATGTACAAAATATCCCCTACCGTCTTAGCATCAGGGACCGAGAAGCTAGCCTGGGTATGGACCGCATTGTAATAATGCCAGGCCCGGATGCCATCAAGGACGCTGCCCTCAAAGCCCAGGCAAGCGCTGGGAAAATCAAGGAACAACTGACTATACCCGAATTGACGAGAAAATCTACTGGACAGATAAGGCTCCAGGTATACGTTATTTCGATAACGATATACTAGGTGCGCAGGGCGAATATTGCGCAGCCAAAGAAGCATCTTCTCAGATAAGAGTTGGGGAGGGTCAACGCCGTCAACATGTACTCCCCTCACTTCTCTAGCGATAAATTCAGGAAGAGAGACAAAGAAGTCGGGCCCGTCAACTCTCGCCAACGCCCTCCGACAGGCTGGCATGGTGTCGTCCTCCCAAGGCTGGTGACGGTATCAAAAAAGGAAGGTGTCATCAGCAGTAACATCTTCTTCAGTTCCTGGCCTCATCAACGACCGGTAATGCATTAATAACCACCCCATGAGGTAATGGTATGGTAGTTCTATCCGCTCAAAGCCCAGCGTCGTCTCACGAGCAATGACTTTAGACGAAAAGGCACGGAGGCCGTGGTGTATGCTACACACCATAGCCGAAAGAAGGACGCCCAGCCTGACTTTGAAGACCAGCTTCACAGCCGGGAGAATGAAATGGTGGCTGATCCTTTCGGTAGAACCTGCCCCTCCCGAGACTACGCAATTTCGTAGCTACACCATCAAGAACCCGACCAAAAGTGCTTTTTCGGACATCTCCCGGGTACCGTAGTGGAAATAACTGAAGGAGTCAGTACGACTCCCAAATCTATCGCGTTTGGACCTCGACCTTTTTGCATTCAACTTCAGGTCCCTTATCTCCGCTTGGGTTTGAGGACGTCGAGAAGTAACCCAGCCGGACGGACGTAGTATGAAAAGATACGCGACCCAGGCCGTGGTATGGGGGGCGCTCCCTTCTGAACTATTCTCCTTCTTAATAGCAGTCTGGTGACAGATGCTATGATGGCACAGCACATTCCGATACACAGCGACGAAACCCCGGAACCGTCGATCCAGGTCATTGAATTCCTCGTTCGTTGGGGTGTATACTTCAAAAGCCTCGTCTCCCCACGGCAGCTTAGAAACAGCATGCATTTTATGGAGGGCAAGCCCCAACTCTCCTCCAAACGCGAAGAACGTCCCCGTACGCCGGTTATGCAGCTCCAAAAGGGCCATGAACAAAGGCTTGTTGATGGGTAACCCGTAACAGGTGCCCCGGATGGCGTAGTAAAGGTCAATCTCACGAAGGGACTCCTCGTAGTTCCTCAAGATCCACGAGGTAAGATTGGCCCATGTAGGAATGGGGTTTATCCAATTCAGCACGACAATCTGCCCACAGGATATGACCCCTTGCGAGCGAGTTGATTCAGAAAAGTATCAGCTCGAATAAAAGTGAAGTTGGGACCAGTCACATTTATAAAAGTACCAGGAAGCAGCCCCATCACACTCCGACTGACTGGATCCTTGCCCGTACATGGCGATCCCGTACGCCTGTTATAGTGGATGTTGCCTACAAACATCCCCGATTGGGTCGGAGTCAGGGAGCCCGCCATTGTCCTGCTCAACGGTACCATGTTAAACCATGAGAGGGGGAAATGCCGCTCCATCTCGGGGATATGGATCTCCATCCCGTCCACAGTAAAGTCCCAGTTCTCAGAAACGTCCAGCAATCAGGAGTTCTTTATGGAAAAAGCATCTCCAAAGAGAAAAGTCGGTTTCTGATATTCTCCTTCCAGTCTTCCCGAATTTATCATAGTACAAAGGAAGTGGAAAGGTTGGCTCTTGATGGCAGCCACCCTCTCCCGAGGTTCATTAGCAGGAAGCTGATCCGTTATATGTCGAATTAAGCCACCGAGCCGCACACCCACGGCAAATTGAGCTGAACCCAAAAGAAGCTCTCCTGCTGGGTTGGTCGGGAGGTTCACTGAAAAAGGACAAAAAGAAGCAGGATTATAAGACGGTTAAAGCGAAATCACTGAAAAAAATCTCAAAAAGGAAATCCCTACGAGCCTATGCGGCTCGGATCAACGAAGTCGTATGCAGCTCAATTTCAACTGGGCTTCAGGCGGCACGGCTTCAGAGGAGCCTATGCGGGTCGGGTCAACACAGCCTCATGCGGCCCAAATCAGACGGGAGTTCCATATGATACTGGTTCGATAGCTTATGCGGATCAGTTGAACATATGTGGTTCTAGCAGAAGAGCTTATGCGACGCAAAACGCTATGCGATTCAGTCTGTCAGAAACATATGCGGCTCCGTTCAAAGGAGACTTCATGCGGTTCGTATCCAGAGATTCAAATCCTTCTCATGCGGCTCAAACATAGGGCATCTCCTATGCGGCTCGGACATGAGAGGGTTATGCGGCCCATATAGCATATGCGGCTCCGTCATGGTCGAACGTGGGTGGTTCAGCCGAAGGACGAAGGCTTGTGCATAGATATGCAACAGAGCCATGGGTTTTTAGGATTCAAAGAACTCAAAGACAATCCTTACCCTCAAAAGCAGGATAAACATCTGGGTGCACTTCGGGCACGACGGCTGACGAGAAAGTCGCCTTCTTGTCCTTTGCAGCGGCAGAGGCGACCTTGGAAGATTTGGGGGCCATGACCGACGATCGGAGAAGGAAAATGAGGAAAGAAAGACAATAGTTGGAACGAAAGAGGAAGTAAAGAAACCCCTCCGACTGAACTCACCCTCATTTATAAACAAGAGCAAGACGTTTCGGTTCCCGTGCATACACGAATACCGACTCGACGGTTATCGAGGCAAGCCGCCTAAAATGAAGGCCAAACTCCTGGGATCCCGCACCAAAAAGTGGCCTTTAAAACTGACAGTAAATCAACAACATTTAATGCAAAAGATTGCCATACATGGCAATGATGACGTGGCAAAAAGCCCCTGCGGATGAACCATCCATGCGGCTGAGCCATCCATGCGGCTGAACAATCTAGGCGGCCGAGACATCCACGCGGCCAGCGTATCATATGCGGCTAGAAGAATACATAGCCATGCTTCTTATTCAAAGTATTTCAATTTTACAAATTGAAAACTTTGAAGGGGGTCTTGTAGAAGCATAGAAAATGATAAAGAAAGATCCATGCGGCCAGAAAATCCCATGCGGCTCAGAAAGCCCATGCGGCTCAAAGATTCATGCGGCACAAGGGATTATGCGGCTCAAGACATTCCATACGGCTCAGAAAAAGGAGACACGTGGCACACAAATAGTTCTTCCCTCCGCCCTGTACTGCACTAATTACCTTGACGGCTGACAGCTCTGAAAAAGTGACAGCCCTGACACAAAGATGTAATTATGACTCTTTCATAATGACAGACCCCTAGGGAAACGAAGGAGATCTCTGACACAATCCTCTGAGATCCAGAAAATGCCACGTAGCCTTGACACGTGGACATTCATATGCGGCCCGAACAAAGACCCCCCATGCGGCTCAGGTCGACGCTGCCCTATACGGTTCAGGCCGAAACAGTCTTATGCGGCTCAAGCGGAGGCTCCTTTTATGCGGCTCAAGCAGACGCTTCCCCATGCGGCTCAAGGGGACTATCTCCATGCGGCTCAAGCAGAGACCTCCCCATGCGGCTCGCAAGGATCATCTCCATGCGGCTCACTACCCATTAGGTGGCCCAGATCATCATGTGGTTCAAAGGGGCACTTCCCAAGCAGCCCCGACACGTGACCAGTCGTATGCGGCTCCATCCTTAGGCGGCTCAATCTTCATGCGGCTTAGATCCCCTCGGTGACTTCCAGGACACGTGTCATAAAGCCAATCAATTTCCCAGATTTATTACAATCAAGGATTGGGTCAAATCCCAATAATCTGGGACACGTGGCAGGAGAATTAATTAAACTTATTCATTCAGATTCAGCAAATCATCATCACGGAGATTTATTCCAATCAGCATTAATTACTGATAGAATTTGGTGCAATCTACATTGAATAGCCCAGATTCATCACACTCAAGATTAATGGCCCAGATCGATCAATCAACAGGCCGCCGCCACTCTAAGGGGCAATCATTGCAAACCCTAATGATTGTGTTCCCCTTATTATAAATAGCAAGGTGCCATTCCCTTGCAAGAGGACCCCCTTTTTCGAGATCAGAGAGCACTAGAAGACTTGGAGAGAAAAGCAGAGAGAGAGCAAAGAGAGTATTTCTTCAACGCCAAGCAATCTTCTAGAGCCAAGGCTGCGTACCGATCGTCCCAGGATTAAGGCAGGGCTGTTGTCGCCTTTCCGAGCCTCTATCGTCATCCCCCAAAATCTAAAATAAACAATTGTACTTAGATTGATGTACCTAGGCTTTCGTTCCTAGGCTTTCTTTGTACAAGCGAGTTTGTAACGTGAAGTAAAAGTCCAGTCCTCCGATAATTGTTCTGCTCTTTTATATTTCATGGCAAACAGAGTTCATAGCATATTTCATTCCTGTTGACTCTGGTACCTTTATGATATATGGATTTGCGGATTATGGTGATCTTCTGGAAACATTTTTAGATGCTGTAATTGTGCATATTTATGTTTATCTAGTTAGATTTCCCTACCTTGGTACAGCTTACTTCGTCGTGTCTATCGACGAAGGCTGGGTGTCTCCGACTTGTGTCTGATTATTCGAGAGCGGGTATGACAACCGCTAATGGATTTTACCTTTATAGGACCGCAGACATCCGAGTGAATCAAAATCGAGCAACACCGGCTTCCTCAAACTTGGATGACTTTGGAAAGACACCATATTTTGGTTTTCCGCCAAACAGTGCGTGTATCTCTCCAATTTTGTAGATTTTAGCCCTGGAATCACCATTCTGTTCAGCAAGTAGCTTATCCCCTTCTCGCTGATATGGCTGAGCCACCTGTGCCACAACTCGGTAGATGCATCACTAACTGTGTTCATTTTATATGCCCCATGTGCGCTTCTCTCTATATAGTAGAGTTCGAACTTCTTGCTTCTTCTGGCAATCACCATCGAACCTCTGGAAAGCTTCCACTGACCATTCCCGAAGAGATTAAGAAACCCTCGTCATCCATCCTTCCAACAGTCACCAGGTTAAAACGGATATCAGGGACATGACGGACATCTTTGAGAACAATAACTGCTCCCGTCTTTGTCCTCAAGTCACATCTCCAATGTCAACCTCCTTCGACACATCTCTGTTGCCCATCTTCAACACTCCATAGTTGCTTGTTGTGTAAGTGGCAAATAGTTCCCTGTTGTGAGATACGTGCGCTAAAGCACCTGAGTCCACTAGCCAAGAATTGTAATCACATGAGAGGTTCATGACAACCTCATCACCTACGACAATCATATCACCTCCATGTGCAGACACCGTCGATGTAGTGTTCTCACTTTGCTTTCCCTTGTCACCCTTCTTCTCTCTTCCAAGTGAAACTGTCTACTTGATGTGGCCCTTCTTGCCATAATAGTAACACTTCAAGTCCTCGTACCGACCCTTGGACTTGTCTCTGCCACCACCTAGACTCCAGCTTTTTTTTCTTTCGCGGCTCTCTGAAACTAGCGCTTCTGAGTGGTGGGATGTGGATGAAGTACCCTGAGAACGTCTCCGCATCTCTTCATTCAGCACCCCGCTCTTGACATACTCCAGATTGACTACGTCTTCCAGAGCAGAAGCGATCATAGATACTCGTATGGTCTCCCACGAGTCTGGCAATGTACATAGCATCCAAAGTCCCTGAACCGCGTCGTCAAACTTGACTCCCATCGAGGATAGCTGGTCCACCACACCCTGGAACTCACTCAAGCGATCCGTAATGGACGTACCATCTTTGTACCGCAGACCCATCACCATCCGGATTAGGAACAGTTTCTTTACCCCGGTCTTTTTTGCGCAAAAAAATTCTAGCTTCTCCCAAAACGTCTTTGCATGCTCAATGTTGGCTACGTGGTTGTACATATTTTTGTCAATGAACTGCTGTATATACCCACACACCTGTATATGCTCGAAGTTCCAGTCCTCATCGAATTTGTCATTGGGCTTCTCGGACGTAAATACTAGAAGATGCAGCTTCTTGACGAACAACAAATCCTTCATCTTTCTCCGCCAATAATGGTAGTTAGTACCATTCAGGTTCACCATACGCACCGGCTTCGCTCCATCTCTGCTTCCTGGTTTGACTGTCAACTCCTGACACTTCTTTGAATCCAAAGCTCTGATATCACTCTGTTGGGAATGAAGCTCGAAAACCGTTCTCCCAAACCAGAAAGTTCTGCGAGAGAACTGAAAAAAAGCACACAAACCAAAAATGCCAACACAAATTACAGACACAAAGATTTTTGACGTGGAAAACCCTTGCAAAAAAAACCACGGGACGATCGGAGTTCAACCCTGAAGAACCTCCATTAATGGAATAAAGAGAATACACCCTCTACAAGCTCCTCCCGATCCAATACGGATCACCACAACTCACTTGAAAGATGAAAATATAATTGTGGACTCCGAAGAACAAGACGTCACGCCCCGATTCGAGGAATCTTTCGTCCTTACTTCGATTCGCGTCGAATCGTTCGTCCTCGCTAAGACGTGATACCGTACAAGTCTGGTGTTGCACTTGTACAAGGCAAAAACGTGCACTTTTATGTCATTTAGAAATATTTGAAATCCAGCCACATTTCAGAAATATTGAGGACACAATATAGGAAGAAGAAATACTCATTTGATTGATACTTGTAGTCAGAATATAACTTTTTTCGATAATATTTGAAATGCCTTTTCGGCTACATTGATTCATCAAAAGAAGTACAACTGATAGGCTGCCATAAAATAACTTTTCGTTCCATACATCATGCCCCTTTAGTACCTTGAAATATAAGCAGCTATCTTTTGAAAACTCTGTAATACTTTATGCGTCTTTTAGGGAAAACAACTTGAAAGGAAACAGCAGTTCAGAAAGCTTTAGTTGCGATGTTTGCTCGAGCCTTCTCCAGAACCTGTGGAGGAGGGGTCAGCACATTATAACAATGCGCTGGTGAGCCCCATTGGCCCACTCAGCTAAACCAACATTTTATTAATGACAAGCATTTTAAAGATATGAACTTGTTAGGGACAGGCAACATTTAGAGTTAATCACAATTCAAATGACATGGTATTTCATAAAACCATGTTTACTTTACCATTGGCCGAATCCCGCTTTCCTGCATAAGATACAGGATAATAATAATATACTTACTGCCCCTGCATAAGACATTGATTAGCATACATCCTTACAACATGACCACTGGTGGTTGTGCACCATGTCGACGTGCCATATAGGACTTCGTCTTGGTATGTGGTTGACCATTCACCAGGTTGCGAGTCCGAATGAAGGTTCTGATACCGTGCTACCAAAGCACTAATCCCTCCTAGGCCGACTCGATTCCGCCGTCGCAGTTACCGTTCGAGTAAATCTTTGTATATAAATACATCTGTGGTCATGTGAATGTGTGTCCGACTAGATAAATATTGTGTGTATAGAATATTAAGTACTAAGCAACATGTTTATTCTCAATATTTCATATCTCATCATCATAGGCATCAATTCATCTTAATTCAATGTTCAAGGGACAAGCACAATCTTAATATTGTTAACAGTATAATCAATTCTTTCAATGTTCAATGTTCAATCTCTAGCTTCTTAGTATTATTGACTTGGGGCATTAGCAACTTGATATCGATCAACGGATGTTGCAAGACAATTATTTAGTTGGCATGAAGGAATAGCGAGAGGGACAATACCACCACAGAGATCCACATTCACCAAATTAGAGAATCGCCGAGAGAGAGAAAGAGAGAGAAATACTTGCACGCTTAGCCTTCCATCACGCGTCACTCTGCATTGGCACCCAAAGCTTGGTTAATATTCCGTCTCGTTATGTTCTCTTCTCTCTGAATTCCCAAGAATGAATGCTATACAAATTGATAAAAACGGGCAAGAATCAAATCATCGAAAATTATTCAGAAAAGCATCCATCAAAACCAAGCAACAAAACCAGCAGCAAAACATCCAGAGAAAACTCTTGGACACATTTCAAGAGAAACCAATCCATTAGTTGGAAAGGTTCTTATGCACTTGTCCGTGATCGATTCGGTGCGACGGTAAGTTTCCCCAATGCTCGGTTCCGACCGAGTTAGCCAAGCCACAAGCCTTACATAGTGAACCGCTAGGAACGGGGTACTACATAATATACCACTATGAAAAAGTTTCATCCTCGAAACTTAAAGCAAAAATTCTACCTCAAAATTATCAAACAGCGAGGGGTATTTTACCCGCATCTCTTCTTCTAATTCCCACGTCGACTCCTCGACAACATGGTTCTGCCACAGTACGTTGACTAAAGACACTGTCCGATTCCACAAGACTTACTCTTTCATGTCCAAAATTTGGACAAGCTCTTTAGTGTAGGATATGTCAGCGCTCAGTTGTAACTGATCGAAGTTCACTACGTGACTTGGATCATGTACATACTTCCGCAGTTGGGACACATGGAAGACATCGTGCACATCAGCCAGAGCTGGAGGTAGTGTAAGTCGATAAGCCACTGAGGCTACCTTCTCCAAAATCTCGAAGGGTCTAACGAATCTCGGGCTTAACTTTCCTTTCATCCCAAACCGCATCACATCTCGCATGGGCGTGACCTTCAAGAAGACATGATCGCCTGCTGTGAATTCCAAAGGTCGTCGATGTACGTCCGCATAACTCTTCTGTCGACTTTGAGCAACTCTAAGTCTTTCTCGAATTAAGCGAACCCTCTCGATGGCATGTTCCACAAGTTCTGGTCCGAGCACTTGCAGTTCACCGATTTCATCCCAGCATATCGATGATCGACATTTTCATTCATACAATGCTTCGTACGGGGCCATCTGGATACTTGCTTGATAATTGTTGTTATAGTCTGCCAATGCGAGATGTGCGTCCCAATTTATCTTCGAATCGAGCACGCACAATCTCAATATATCTTCAAGAATCTGATTTACTCTCTCTGTCTGATCATCAGTCTGTGGATGGTATGTCGTACCAAAATTTAACTTTGTGTCCATTGCTGAGTACAGACTTATCCAAAATTGCGACAAGGATCTCCCGTCTCTATCCGACACTATAGAAGCTGGTACCCCGTGTAGTCGGACAATTTCATTTATGTAGATCTGAGCCAACCATTCTACGCCCCACATAACTTTTATTGGAATAAAATAAGCCGACTTGGTTAATCTATCCACGATAACCCAAATTTTATAATTTTCCTTCTGAGTTCTTGGCAAGCCGACTATAAAGTCCATACAGATATTATTCCACTTCCATAGTGGAATAGCCAAATTTTGTAGTTCGCCTGGCCGTTGGTGTTCGACCTTCACACGCTGACAAGCTAAGCATTGTGACACGAATAGCGCCACATCCTTCTTCATGCCATGCCACCAAAATGTTGTGCATAGATCCTTATACATTTTCGTGCTTCCCGGATGCAAGGAATACTTCGCGAAATGAGCCTCTGTCAGTATTTCCTTTCTGATATCCTCATTCTTAGGAACGCACAATCTTCCCTTGACACGAATAGTATCATCTTCAACTCTAAAGTCCGACACCTTTTCTGCTAAAATCAACTCGTGTATCTTCTGTAGAAACGGATCGTCCTTCTGAGCAATCTTAATCATTTCTGGAGACTCGGCTCAAGCTGCAACTGAGCAAACTGTACATTCTGCGGACGAATCCTGAATTCGATGCCCATCTCTTCAAGATCTCGTAGTACCTCTTTTGCTACTGTTAGTGACCCAAAAAAATTTTGACTCAAGGCATCAGCTACCACGTTTCCTATACCCGACGTGTAAGAGATTGTCAAGTCATAGTCCTTGATCAATTCTAACCAACGCCGCTGCCTCAAATTCAGTTCCTTCTAGGTGAATATGTAGCTTAGACTTTTGTCATCCGTGAAGATCTCGCAGGACACACCATAGAGATAGTGTCGCCACAATTTCAACGCGAATACAATCGCCGCCAATTCTAAGTCATGAGTTGGGTAATTCTTCTCATGCTGTTTGAGTTGTCTCAACGCATATGATATTGTCTTCCCATGTTCATGAGAACACATCCCAAACCAAGTCCCGAAGCGTCACTGTAGATCTGAAATCCCTCAGAGCCTTCCGGAAGTGCTAAAACTGGAGCCGTGACGAGCCACTGCTTGAGTTCCTAAAAACTACTCTCACAATCATCCGTCCACTTAAATACGAAGCCCTTCTGAGTGAGGTGAGTCAAAGGCGAAGCGATTCTCGAAAAGTCTTTCACAAACCTACGGTAGTATCTGGCTAAATCAAGGAAACTCCGTATCTCACTAGCTGATGCAGGTTGCTTCCAGTCTACAACTACCTCAATCTTCTTTGGGTCAATGGCAACACCTTCTGCCGAGACAACGTGCCCTAGGAACGACACGCTGTTCATCCAAAATTCGCATTTGCTTAATTTTGCATACAACTGATTGTCCCGCAGCGTCTGAAGTACTTCTCTCAAGTGTCCGACATGAGTCTCCCTGTCCTTTGAGTAGATCAAGATGTCATCGATGAACACAACAACAAACTTGTCTAAGAACGGTCGAAAGACTCTATTCATTAGATCCATAAAGGCTGCTGGAGCATTATTCAAACCGAATGGCATGACCAAAAACTTATAGTGTCTGTATCTCGTACGGAATGCTGACTTAGGGACATCCTCGGGTCTGATCTTCAACTGATGGTATCCTGAATGAGGATCAATTTTTGAAAACATGGTCGCCCCTTGTAGCTGATCGAACAGATCATCTATCCTTGGCAGGAGATACTTGTTACGGATGGTTGCCTTATTCAGTTCTCTGTAATCGATGCACAGCCGCATCGTCCCATCCTTTTTCTTTACAAATAGCACTGGATCTCCCCATGGAGATACACTTGGGCGAATGTATCCCCGGTCTAACAATTCTTGTAGCTGCACCTTTAGTTCCTTCAATTCTGCCGGAGCCATCCTATACGGCACCTTTGAAATCGGACGAGTATCCGGGAATGTATCAATTGTGAATTCAATTTTTCTATCCGGCGGTATTCCAGGTATCTCGTCCGGAAATACGTCGGGAAACTCTGCCATAATTTTGGTCTGATTCGAGCCTACACTCTTCATCCGAGTGTCTTGAACAGAAGTGAGGAATCCCTCACACCCTGAGTATAGCATGTGCCTTGCTTTAACTGCCGATATTACCATGGGTCCTTGGAACGCCGAGCCGCACGAGTAAGAGAACTTCGTTTCTCTGGGTAGGCAAAACACAACTCTCTTATCCGCACAGTCGATTGTTGCATGACAGGCATTGAGCCAGTCCATTCCCAAAATGATATCGTACTCTTTGATGTCGAGCACAATTGCGTCCAGAGATAAAGTCTTGCCTCCAATTTTAATATAACCGTCCCTGCAAACCATAGTTGCAGGCATATCTACTCCCGAGAGAGTGCTAACACACAAAGCTGTCCTTAGTTGAGTCATACAAAATTTATTTTCCGTTGCAAAATCAGACGAGATAAAGTAATGAGTAGCACCAGAATCAAAAAGTACTCTTGCAGGTGTGCCTTTGTACAGCAACGTACATGTTATTACATTCTCTGTGGTCTGGGCCTCTTCCTGAGTCAAGGCATAACCTCTTGCTTGCGCACCTTGTTGCTGATTCGGTGCATTCCCCGTTGGTGCTGGCACGGCTGATGGCTCTTGGCTACAATTCTGATTGTTATATTGGCCCCGATTCTGATTGTTGTTATGCCTACGATACTGATTGTTGTTATTTCCACGAGAAGGATGCTGATTCTCTCCTTTGCCTCTACAGTCAACTGCCCTGTGACTAATACCTCCGCATTTGAAACACCCAGCATGACAGTCTTCATTTTTGTGCCCCCATCTGTTGCATTTATTGCATCGTGGCAACTGCAGCTGATGTCCCCTGTTGTCTCCTGTGTTATGACGCTTAGGTGCGTCATTTCTTCCCGCAGACCAAGGTCGTTTCTGATTATTGTTGCCTTGGTTGCCCTGCATTATCCTACAACTAGCCGGTTGATGAAATATCTCCATCTCGAGAGCTGTCTCATATGCCTCCCGGTAGGACGTACACTTCCGACTTAGTACATCGCGTTGCAGGCCCTCATTCAAGCCTTGCACGAATCTTCTTCGCTTTACGTCATCATTTGGGACCATGTATCTAGCGAATGTGACTCTCTTCAAAAATTCTGTCTCGAAGTCATCCACCGACATACTTCCCAGCCGGAGTGCTATGAACTCATTCTCTTTTTGTTGATGGGCAGCTGACGGGATGAATTGCGCAATGAAAACCTGTTTGAAGGTCTCCTAAGATATCTTCATATCCTGACTATTTTCACAAAGTGTCTATCTCTGCAAAATCCACCATTCTTGGGCCTTGAGACGAAGTAGTACAGCGGTACACTCCACTCTCTTGCTGTCCTGTATATCCAACATTCGGAAATAGCCCTCAAGTGTGTTCAAGAAGCCCATCACCTCATCTGGCTGCTCTCTCCCATTAAACTCAGGCGGGTCGCAGCTCTTAAATTCGGAGAACTTGAAGCTCGTTCTCTTCCGTGTCGGCGTTTCAGGTTTCTCTGTCGGCACTTCTACGGTCTCGGTTGTCGCGGCCTTTGCAGAAACATTGGAATCGGCCGTCAGCTTAGTGACAATCTGAGTTAGACTATCCACTTGCTTTTGTTGAGCATCTAACTGCTCCTGAAATTGATACTGAAGCTGCTCTTGAAGCGCACGATGTTGAGCTTCGCTCTGCTTCCTCTGAGCTTCCATTTGTTTAATCAGTTTCTCAATTGGGTCGGACGATGAATTCGTCTTTGCGCTATCACCCTTGGTCATTCTACAACAAAGAAATAATTCCATTAGCACTCATAAAATATTTATGGGCTTATTGTATGGAACATTATTTCATGCCAACGCTATCGATACCATCAATCGAGAAAATTTGCATCAAGACTTCCTTTTTTTTAAAATATTTTTGAAATCCGAAGAATTGAAACCTGGCTCTGATACCAACTTGTCACGTCCCGATTCGGGGAATCTTTCGTCCTCGCTTCGATTCGTACAGAATCGTTCATCATCGCTAAGGCGTGATGCCGAACAAGTCTGGTGTTGTACTTGTACAAGGCAAGAACGTGCACTTTTATATCATTTAGAAACATTTGAAATCCAGCCACATTTTGGAAATATTGAGGACACAATATAGGAAGAATAAATACTTATTTTATTGATACTTGTAGTCAGAATACAACTTTTCTCGATAATATTTGAAATGCCTTTTCGGCTACATTGATTCATGAAAAGAAGTACAACTGATAGGATGTCATAAAATAACTTCCCATTCCATACATCATGTCCCATTAGTACATTGAAATATAAGCAGCTATCTTTTGAAAACTCCGCAATATTTTGTGCGTCTTTTAGGGAAAACAACTTGAAAGGAAACAGCAGTTCAGAAAGCTTTAATTGCGATGTACGCCCGAGCCTTCTCCAGAACCTGTGGAGGAGGGGTCAGCACATTATAACAATGTGCTGGTGAGCCCCGTTGGCCCACTCAGCTAAACTAATATTTTATTAATGACAAGCATTTTAAAGATATGAACTTATTAGGGACAGGCAACATTTAGAGTAAATCACAATTCAAATGACATGGTATTTCATGAAACCATGTTTACTTTACCATTGGACGAATCCAGCTTTCCTGCATAAGATACAGGATAATAATAATATACTTACCGTCCCTGCATAAGACATTGATTAGCATACATCCTTACAACATGACCACTGGTGGTTGTGCACCATGTCGACGTGCCATATAGGACTTCGTCTTGGTATGCGTTTGACCATTCACCAGGTTGCAAGCCCGAATGAAGGTTCCGATACCGTGCTACCAAAGCACTAATCCCTCCTAGGATGACTCGATCCTGCCGTCGCAGGTACCGTTCGAGGAAATTCTTGTATACAAGTGCGTCTATGGTCATGCGAATGTGTGTCCGACTCGATAAACATTGTGTGCATAGAATATTAAGTACTAAGCAACATGTTTATTTTCAACATTTCACATCTCATCATCATAGGCATCAATTTATCTCAATTCAATGTTCAAGGGACAAGCACAATCTCAATGTTGTTAACAGTGTAATCAATTCTTTCAATGTTCAATCTCTCGCTTCTTACAGGTATTGACTTGTGGCATTAGCAACTTGATATCGATCAACGGATATTGCAAAGCAATTATTTAGTTGGCATGAAGGAATAGCGAGAGGGACAATACCACCACAGAGATCCACACTCACCAAATTAGAGAATCGTCGACAGAGAGAGAGAAACACTTGCACGCTTAGCCTTCCATCACGCGTCAGTCTGCATTGGCACCAAAAGCTTGGTTAATATTCCGTCTCGTTATGTTCTCTTCTCTCAGAATTCTCAAGAATGAATACTATACAAATCGATGAAAACGGGCAAGAATCAAATCATCGAAAATTATTCAGAAAAGCATACATCAAAACCAAGCAACAAAACCAGCAGCAAAACATCCAGAGAAAACTCTTGGACGCATTTCAAGAGAAACCAATCCATTAGTTGAAAAGGTTCTTATGCACTTGTCCGTGATCGATTCGGCGCGACGGTAAGTTTCCCCAATACAGGTTCCGACCGAGTTAGCCAAGCCACAAGCCTTACATAGTAAACCGCTAGGAGCGGGGCACTACACAAGAGATGCTGAAAAATTATTCGAAGCAATCTCTCATTCACAATAGTCCTTAATCATCTCTCTCTCTCTCTCAAATATTGTAAAGCACTCTTGTCTATGAGATGTTTTTCAACTTGCATCAATCACCTTTTATAAGCCTTGGTAATCCATACATGGAAGGCCAATATATATGAAAACTTCCAATATGCATCAATCATATATTTAATGGAAATCCAATCATAATTGGCTTGCCAAAATTGGAAGCACAATTATATGGAAAGCTACTATATGAAGGATCAGATCATAAATATATGACTAAAGAAAATAAGAAAATCCAATCATATATTTTCTTACCATATATGTTCCAAAATAGGATCCATGCACTCCCCGAGCTTCTCCGACACACGGATGACACTCGTCGCACTCCGAGATATTCTCCACATAGGTTGGGAACCCCACCCACTCCAACAGTCAGGAGGGGACTGGCATATGCGGTGCCGCAATATGTAGGGGAGAGCCAAGAATATTAATTAAGGAAGAATGTAAAGTACTTTTAAAGAAAAACTATAATAAAAAGAAAGTAATTGCTTTAATGTTTAAGGGGAAAAGGTCAATATAGTCCTGTGTTAACCTTAACCGTTTACATAAATTACAAAAGTGGTGCTAGTTTAGGATATAAAATTATATTTAAATTTTGTTTATAATATTTAAATATAAAAGTACATATATTTCACAATGTTTAAGTAACATAGTTCCACTTTATTGCTACTTAGAGCCTCGTTCTTGCCTCAACTACCTTATATTCCAATCAAATATCCTACAGGAACTTACGAGTTCTTAATTTTAAAGGCTCCACAATTAATAACTGTTGGATCACATATTCATCTATTGATTTTTTTTTTTCGAGGACATAACAAAAGAAACCAAGAACCTAAATACAAAATAATATCCCATGTCATACGACATTGTAAATTATTATTTGAGTTACTATTTGAGTCTTATGTAGTAGGACTCTATTCCAATAATGGTGATTTGATTGGTCACTTTCGGATCCTTCTTCAATAGTGAAAACTTTGCCATAGGTCTGTATAGTTGGAAGTAAGTGAGCTAGAACTGTTGATTCAGGTGCAGTCAACTTTTTCATAGAAAAGTGCATAAAAAGTGAATGAAAAGTGTCACTTTCAATATATATGTTAATGTTAATTATTTTTAATTAAATATTCAATGTTAATTAAATATTAATATTAATAACTGCTAACGTTAATTATTGTTAACGTTAGTTACTATTAATTAGTTGTTGTTAATTCAATTTTGGTTAAATTTTCTTAATCAAATTTGTATTAAATAAATTTAGTGAATTGTGTTGTTAATTAATTTCATTAATAACGGTTAATGTTAATTTATCTTAATTATAATTTGTTTTATGTTGTCTTATTAATTTTTTGTTATTTAATTTTTTTCTTAATTAACTTTCTTAATTATGTTTTTTAATTAAATTATTGTTAATTATTTTTTAACTATGTTTTGTTAAATAATTTCTTGTTAATTTTATTTTGGATAAATTTTCTTAATTAAATTTTTGTTAACTACTTTGTTAATTAAATTTTGTTGATTAACTTTTGGTTAATTAGTTTTTGTTAATTAACTTTTTGTCTAAGTGGTTTTTTAATTAAATTTTAATTAATGGGTTTTTGTTAATTAAAATTTTAATTTATTTTTGGTTAATTGGGTTTTGTTAACTAAATTTTATTTTATTTTTTGTTAATTAAAATTTTTGTTACTTACTACTAATTAATTTTTCAATTAGCAGTAATTTATTTTTCATAAGTTTTGTTTATTAAATTTTGTTATTTTAAAATAATTTATTTTATTATTATTATTATTATTATTATTATTATTATTATTATTATTATTTGTTAATTAATAGATTTCAAGTCTCACTTCCACTTTCATGTTGCCATTCAAACATTAGAACTCCAAACTTTCAATTTTTTACTTCCAGTTTAATCACTTTTAGTTTGTCATCCAAATAAGAATCTTATGAAACTGAGATAAAAGTACATATATCCAAATATATTTTGGAAAGTGATATCACTTGCATTATGTTATGTTGAAAATTCCACTTTGATACTTTTAAATATTTGCATCTATCAATAGTCCCTGAAGAGAAACCATGTTGTCACGTTATTAATTTTATATTCATTCACCCTTCTATTTTCTGTACTCTGCCTGTCAAGATTTCTCCTATTGTTAGAAATGATAGAGCTGAAACCATGTTGTCACGTTCTTAATTTTATATGTTGTCACGTTATTAATTTTATAACGGTCTCTTTATTACCAAAGTTATTATAAACCATCGTGGTGATAAACGAGGAAATTAAAAAAGGCAGTTTTTTTTAATCCAGATGATCAGCTATGATTCCTACTGATGCCAAATTCGAGATTGGATGTAATTGTGGCCATTATATATTGGCATGTGATACACACAATTGAAGTCTTCTAAAGTCTAAAATAAAATTTAAGTTGTCACGCGCACCCAACGTTCCTTAAACAAACCCAACAAACAAATACAAGGTTTTTGACATTTGAACTAGTATAAGATTCCTATCAGTTAGGTAATTTTAATTATCAATAAAATTTTACAATTATCTCCAAATTTTCAAGGCAGGTCAACCAAAACTATTCTTAATTTATTACAATTTTTAAACAGAAAATTTATAACCTTCCTTACAAATTAAGGTTAATTTTGATAGCACACTTTAAATTTGTGAATATTATAAAAGCTTATTTGACAATTACACTTTCCATATAGAATTTTTTATATTTTTCACATTGGGATAGACTACCGAATATGTTGAAAATCGTGTGCATCATGGGGACCTTAGTATGTTAGGTTTATTGGGTTTCATCACTAGTGACATCTTATTATTATTATTCCATATAGAGGTAATTCACAAGAGTGTATATTGTAATATAAGTGAATTAATTTATTGGCCTGTATATATGAGATATGCTAGCTCAAGTGGTAAAGCATGCGAGTTTTACTAGTAGGCAATGTGTTGGGCGCACGAAGCATCTAGCCAACCCATATGATCAAAACTACCTCCGTCTATCGGATACCAAGCACAAGATAAAGACAAATATATGACGGTGACGTACGTCACCTGGACAAATTTTAACTTTTAATAACTCAGATAAAACTACAAGATTGACATAACTCACGTTGAACTCTTTGTCCTAATAGGTTCAACCCCCTCACCACTCTCAAGAAGAAAAACAGAAGATTACAATTGAGATCACTCACCAACCCGTAGCAATCTCCCTAATCGAAGTTGACGACTCCTCTATTTGATCTTCTTCTTCCTTCTGTCTTGGATGGCGAAGTCCTAAGAGCAAAGTACGAACTTTCTCTTAGGGGCGTTTGGTATGCGAAATACTATATAGCCGAAAATTCTATATTTCCGGGAATCAAATTCCAAGGAATTAAATTCCCTGGAAAATTACATTCCCATGTTTGGTGACAATATAAATATTCCCGGGAAAAAAATAAAAAATAATAATAACGAAAAAAATGAACAAATATAAAAAAACAGGTAAAACCGACAAAAAATCGGTAAAAACGAAAAAAATGGTAAAAACGACAAAAAACGGTAAAAACGACAAAATAACAAAAAACGATAAAAAATCGGTTAAAACGACAAAAATGACCAAAAAGCAACAAAAAATGTATAAACGACAAAAGATAACAAAAAAAGGGTAAAAACGACAAAAATAACCAAAACACGACAAAAACGACATAAAATCGATAAAAACAACAAAAAACCAAAATGCGGCAAAAAAGACAAAAAATAACATAAAATCGGTTAAAACGATAAGAAATGACAAAAAATCGGTTTAAAACGACAAAAAAATCGATTAAAAACAACAAAAAATTGGTTAAAACGACAAAAAATAACAAAAAAGCGACAAAAAAGAAAAATAATCGATAAAAAGGACAAAAAATGACAAAAAATTGGTTAAAACGACAAAAAATAACCAAAAAGCGACAAAGATGACAAAATCGGTAAAAGCGACAAAAAAACGACAAAAATGACAAAAAAATGGCATAAAATCAGTAAAACTGACCAAAAAGCGACAAAAACGACAAAAAATAGGTAAAAACAACAAAAAAGCTTCAAAAACGACAAAAAATTGCTTAAAACGACAAAAATTAACAAAACAGCGACAAAAAGGACAAAAATTGGGTTAAAACGACAAAAAATAATCAAAAAGTGACAAAAAGGCAAAAAATTGGTAAAAACGACAAAAAATTGCTTAAAACGATAAAAAATTGGTAAAAACGAAAAAAAATGACAAAAAAGCAATAAAAACGATAAAAAATAATCAAAAAGTGACAAAAAAGACAAAAAAATCGCTTAAAACGAAAAAAATTGGTAAAAACGACAAAAAATGACAAAAAGCGAAAAAAACGACAAAAAAAGAAAAAAATTTCAAAACTAATCAAAATTGATCAAAAAAGAAGAAAAAAATTTATACAATTTTTTTTTGTCCGGGCAAAAAAAAAAAAAATACCCATCTATTCTCAAGGGATGGAATTCCCATGTTTTGTGGGTAAACTATTTACCCGGGTATTTATAATTCTCGGGAATAAATTTTTTATAAGCCAAACAAACGCGGTAATAGATTTCCATCTTAAATTTTTCTGGGAATAAAAAAAATACCGCGTACCAAACGTCCCCTTAGATTTTCTTGTGGACGAGCACCCCGAATCTCCACTTTGTGCTTTGTGCTTACGCTTTGTGCCTCCACCCTCACCCTATATATATATATATATATATATATATATATATAAAAAAATATATATATATATATTTATATATATATATATATATTTTTATATATATATATATATATATATATATATATATGATAATAAAATCATATTTTAGGTCATAATATGATTTCTTAAATAGGTAGCCATCAAATAAGAATCCTATTACATCTAAAATAGCCCATCAATATCCTATTTTAGATCATAATAGAATTTTCTAAAATAAGAATCCTATTATATCTAAAATAGCACAACACCAATTATGAAGATCCAAATCTAATCAAATCAAATATTTACCTAGATTTGGATTCCACAAATATGTTGTTACCAAATCAAGACTGGACTCCAATAATCTCCCCCCTCTAGTCTGATGAGAGGGTATTGACCTCATGGGGTCCTCAACTGGACTCCATGCTTGTCGTCCCACGATAGAGTTTCTGCTTTCCCATGCCACTGATTTCTGATCCCCGAAGCTGCTTTGCATCTTTCTTTGTCTTTAGCTCCTCGACCGTCACGTCGACGCTAGTTTCCATACGTAGCACCTCCTGTACCACTAGAATCCTGTTGATATCAGTGACACGACTAAGACCGAAGTCCCTGACGATCAGCCTCACCGTAAGTCTCGGCTGCCTGTCTCTGACTTTCGTCTTCCACCGGAAAGTGGTAACTTTTCGACGGCTTCTTCACGCTTTGCTGGCCCAACCAAGCGGACGGTACGGTTCTCCCGAGATTCAAACTCCTGAACCTGCCCACCTTCGTGTCCGAACTTAAAGCTCCCCCATACACATGTTGTAGAAGCATAAATAAACTTCATAGACCAAGTCAAAGAAGTTGAAAGCTTTACGCAAGTCAAACTGATTCAGATTCAAACTCTACGCAGAGATCAAACATAGTCTAACTCTATACGAGCTCCTTTGCGCAAGAGCCATCCTCAGACTCTACGCGAGAGACAGGCTGTCCACATCGCATTTAATGCGCGTGTTACTGCTCTGACAGAATGTTTTTCTGACAGAACATTACACAGAAGCCAAGAAGATTTTTGTACCAAACTCAATGCTTGTCATTTAGTGTGCAGATGGGCTACTTTACGCTCAAGAGACCGCTTCCTTTACGCATGAAAGTTATTTAAGTTTTTACGCTCAAGGCTTTTGTGTGCGTAGAGTTTATTTGAGCCAGCTATACGCTCAAGGCTACTTTTTTGCCGCTTTACGCAGGAAGTCTATTTTGGATTATTTTATGCCCAGTCTGTTGCTCTACGCAGGAAGTTTATTTTGGGTTATTTTACGCTCAATCTTTTTTGGCTATGTGAGAACATGGTCTGCATACGTGGCTTTCATGCCACACTTATCGAGGAACGTGTGTACGTGCTCTCCCCATATTGCTGAAGTTGTGCGACATATGTCACCATGCGTAGAGACCACAACTCTATATGGGACACGTGTTATCACGCGTAAAGGTTGATTTTCAATCGTGGGTGGCAGTTACTTGCGTAGAGACCCAATTATGTTGCTTTTTACGCACAGAGGGTCTAGTCTATAAATAGACTTATTTTTTAAACAAAAGACATGATCACACATAGACAGAGAAGGAGAGCCTGAGAAAACTCATACTTTCAGAGTGATATTTCCCAGAAGCATTTCTTCAACTTTTTCTTAAGAACAGGGTGAAGCAAAGCAGGAAAGCATTCGACTGTGTCATTGTGTCGATACCTTTCTGGTGACTTAGTCCTTCCGATTGTTCATCTTCTTCAAGCAATTCTCTTCATCATCATCGTGTGGTCCAAGGAACAAAGTGATCGCTCTCAGATCAGACTTCTATAGCAATACTCTCCAGAATCTATTTGTACTTTTATACTTTTTCTCGTTTTCTTTCAAAAGCCAATTTTAGGCATTTTGTTAAGTGAAACAAAATCCCCCTTCAAAGTTTTCAAAATTTTTTTATGATTTGAAATACTTTGAACAGAAGCATAAAATCCGGGATATCCAACAGTCATCCGCGTAGAGTTCGGGATATCCTACAGTCATCTCAGAAGCGTAAAATTCGGGATACCCAACAGTCAGCGCAAATTTTGGGAATTTGAACCGATTTTAAAATTTTCTATAAATAGAGCTTTGCTGGTAGAGAGAGAACTTTACTCATCTCTTGCAATCTCAATCTTTTTTACTCTTGTCTTCGAAATCTCAGTTCAAGCCAATGGCACCAAAGAGCAAGACCACCGTCGACGCTAAGGGCAAGAAGCCCGTTGTTGCTTTGTCGAAGACCGAGCGTATGGAGACCACCATCGCATCATCGGAGGCAACTCAAAAGTCCAACCCCTCTGTGGCTCCGGCCATGATAGGTAGAACCCTATCTAATTTGGCCATGGGTTCGTCGGAGAAGAAGCAGAGCCGAAAAAACCCTCACGTCCACGTTTATACGTGTCAACGTAGAATAAAAACAACAAAATATGCCCACGTTGATACGTGCCAGCGTAAAATGTAATCAACAAAATACGCCCACGTCTATACGTGCCAGCGTAAAAATATAAACAACAAAATATGCTCACGTCTATACGTGCCAGCATAAAATAAAAATAACAAAATACGCCCACGTCTATACGTACCAGCGTAAAATGTTAAGCATTAAATACGCTCACGTCTATACGTGTCAGCGTAAAGTTAAAAATACGCAAGTCACCCACGTTCATACGTATCAGCGTAAAGCAAGTCAAAAAAGACTATGTTTTCATGTGTACAACTTTTATTTTTTTGAACAGATAAACGGACGCGTAAAAAACTTTTAGTCATACACCTTTACGCACAAATCTTCACTCGCGTAAAAAAAAGCTCTTGCGTAGAGATGAATCAAGTTAGGATATTTTCTCAATCTTGTTTGAAACAAAGAATGAAAATTTTCAAAATCTTTACGCACAAACATTTACTTGCGTAGAAGCATTTGCGTAAAGTTGTATATAGATCAATTCTAAATTCTACTAACTTGATTTCTTTTTTGTTTGATCTTCTTTTTGCAGTGGACTTGCAGATTCATCCTCTCTCTGGAGTCTTTGGTTCCCCAACTGGTATCTTGGGTTCCAACAATTTGAAAAATCTGTCTCATGTCGAGTTCCCACAAACTGATAAACAGTACCATGAAGAGAGACAACAACTGATAGCTGCTCAGGGAGACAGAATGTTGTTGTCATTGATAAATAGAGAATTGCTGGTGTCTCTAGATGGCCAGCAATTTCTGAAGCCTGCTTTCTTGTTTGGGGATGCTATTGATTTTAAATCACAGACGAGCCCCAAGAAGGAGTCTTGGGTGTTCAGATTTGGGGAAAGGGCGATGTATCTCCCCACAATGCCAAGAGATTATCCCATTTTCTCCTTTGTTCATGCTACTCATCCGAGACGGATGATCTGGAACTTGACTCCCAATAGTCATGGAAGACCTGGGAGGATTATATTCAAGAGAGATGGATCCGACCAAATAGGCTACCATACCAGCACTCCCAGCGGTGGTGTCATTCCTTTCTCCGGTTTACTGCTTGGATTCACACCAAGCGAGGATTCAGCTTTGATCCAACCAGTGTAGATACCAACGTTCATAAACAAGTTTATGAACGTTTCGGTGCTATATCCCTAGGTCAACCCTCGGCTTCCAGGGTGGATGACCCCGCATAATAAGAACTGGATTCAACTCAGTGCCTGGGTCCTGAAGAACTTTGAAACAGAGCTACGAGCCATTGGACTATTTGAAGCAGTAGCCTCTACCAGTCAAGGCGTACCTATGAATAATAATCTATTCTTAGCTCTGATGGAGTTGTACATCAGCTCGACAGGAACTTTTGCAACCCCAATAGGAGAAATGGGTTTTGCAATGCATGAGATGCAATTCATCTCCAAGCTGCCAATGGGGGAAGTTCCATACGAAGAATTCGTTCATTACAACCAGGAACTAGCAAAAATTAGCAGGAAAAATCCTGGTTTAGTCGATGTATATCAAGAATTGATGTGCCATTATCTGATTTGTACCACCATGTATGAAAGTGGATCGCATTTGGCATACACCAATAAATGGACAACCTATCTAGTCTACCATAAGAATAGAATATCCAAGGATGACAAGGAGAGATTCCAAGACAACAAAGCTCAATCCATCAACCCTTATTCAATTATTCCTTCGGATCTGATCCATGGTTGGATGATCACATATAAATCTCCAGACAAGCATCTGACCACCAAGACTGGAGAATTCCCTGCGGGGACTGAAGCATTGAGCTATCTGAAACATGGCAGTCGGAAGATCTCAAAGGAAGCCTTGTTGGTGGGCTTTCTTTCTCTGTGGCTGCGGAGATGGGTCGTACTAGGGACAGCTACGGTCGACAGAATTCACCGGAATGTACTATGGCCAGTAGTACATTTGGTGTTCAAGACCAGACTCAGCCTATTACCGGCAATGGCGTGTCGGATAAATGCTGGTCTGTGAGCATTTGGTGAGAAGCTAATTAATAATGCTCCCTATCGTAGGGATTTCCCCAGGTGGAGATGCCCTACACTTATTTAATGGGCTGGTTACTGCATCACAACTGCAGTTTATTGCCACCAGGCCCTGAAGATGATGCGGAGGTCTTCCTCCAGAAGTTTAATAAAGCCTCGTAGATTGCGACTTCAGTGGCAGATACTCGAGCAGTACTAAACTTCTCTCATGGATGGAACTTCTTCTGCACACGACCGCTAGTTCCAGCCAACTGCTTTGGTGTACAATTTGAAGATATAGGTCAAGAGAGGACGGAGATCCATGCGCCTGTCTTCAATTGGTTGATATGCATCATACCATCACATCTAATGTATAGGGTTGAAGACATCTGCTTTTTCGAACCGTACCTGCCCAGTCGGTTCGCTCGTCAATTCGGGTAAGACCAACTTCACGTTGGTAATCCCTCCACTACCTTAAACTATTATGGAAAGTTAATTGATGGTGCAAGGGCTTGGAGGTATTTCAGCGCTGGATGTACCGGTGCTAAATTCCGTGTATCAACTGCCACCAGTACAACTGAGCTACGAATGCTTCATTCGTATGCTCGTTTTTATGCATCCATCCGCTCCTTCGTAAATGATTACAACATGAAGGGAAGTATTCGATGGGACAAGGACGAAAATGTCGAAGAACCAGTTATGGTACCTTCAGACATACCTGATGATGCTGCTATTCCAGATGAATATATGGAGACAATCCCCACGAGAGTTGGGGAAACAGCTGCAGGACCCATTACAATTTCTACCTCTAAGAAGCGTAAATCCGACACAGCGGTTGATCCCCGAGAGAAAAAAAAAGGTCATTGTTAAAGGACCTTCCAGACAGAGGACCGCCACTCCGGAAAGAGAGACTCCTGTTGAGGAACCTCTAATCATTGCATCTTCTTCAGTTCAACCTGGAGAAAGGTCTTCAGCATCACAATCAGCAGCAGCAACAGAAGCTATGGGGCTCCTATCTCTTGGACGTCTCAGCATTTCTCTGCATCTGATTTCTCCACAGAAGGCTGCAGTTGATGAAGGCACATCTACAGCTCTTACTAATGATCCGGAACCCATCCCTTCGGATGAGCCGGCTCTTGAATTAGAAGATGATGACTGGGATATGGATTATGACTCACTCTTGTCACGTCCTGCACATACTCCAGGTAAAAATGAATTACACAAAATTTTATATAAAATATATATTGTAATTTTGTATATTGACTATTTTGCTTAATCTTTGTAGGTGTCATCATTGCAGCAAAGCCTGTTGCTCCTCCTCCTCCTCCTTAAGAGACTATCCACGAAGAAGAAATAGAGTATGAAGGAGAGAGTTCTTCTTCAAAAGAAGATTCTGCTCAAGAAGAATGTTCTCCATCTATGGAGGTACAACAAGAGCCTGTAGTAGAGGACCAGCAAGAATTGCTTTCTCTTGCTAAAGAAAGAGAAGAAGAACTAGCTGCAGAAGAACTAGCTGCAGATGAAAAAATAGCTGCAGACGAAGAACCAGCTGTAGATGAAAGGTCTACAGTTAGCAAAGGTGATGAAGACATTGTCAATCTATCCACCGAAGTCGAAGACGTAGTAATAGCATCCTCAGTTGTTGCTACTGATCCAGCACAAGTTCTTGAAAAGACAGTGTCCGAACCTGAATTGGTTACAACAATCACCATTCCCACCACAACAAATCACCGCCACCGAAACTCAAGTAGCTTCAGCTCCAGAAACGGCTGGAGAAATAATCCACACAAGTGCTGAAGATGTTGTCTCTGGAACTCCTGGAGATCAATCAGTCATGGTAGCAAAATCAATTATGGCTTTAGCTCAATTTGCTACCAAGGCAACGATAACATCCGTTCCTAGTCTTCAGAAGAGGGATTTAGTAGAGCTTGCTGCCACACCAAGTTCCCATGCAGAAATGAATCTTTTAGTTGAGATTCATACAGAAGCTTTCTATAAAACATTGGCGGCCTTGATCAAGATGGTCCTGAAGAAGGGCCTAAATTATGAAAGCTTGAAGGCTACGATTGCTCCCACCATTGGGAATGTCGCTATGTTCAATGATGCTGAGAAAGCAGCAGCTCTGGAGAAGGTAGTAGAAGGACTTGAACAACCTATTAAAAATATCTAAGGCTGTCAAGTGAAACTCTCGAAAGTCTCATCCAGACTAGGGGTGTGCATCGGTCGGTGGTCGATCTATTTGGTCCCAACCGAAGTCGAACCGAAGTTAATCGGTTTGAAAATAAACAAAACCGAACCAAACCAACCAAATAGTCGGTTCGGTTTTGAAACCGATCGACTTGGTTCGGTTTGGAGCGGTTCGACTTGGTCGATTTTGATCACATAAAAAAATAGACTGTATGCTTTTTGTGTGTGAAAACTCAGTCAACTTGCACTTAGCAACAGTAAATACAAGTCAGCAGCTTCAATTCAACTTGCGTTTTGCAAGTGGAGAAAAATGCCAATTATACATAAAAATAATCATATACATTCAACCAAAAGTTCTTTTCATGTGCACAGGAGCAATTAGAAAAGAATAGGAGCCGCCATCACTCCTCTTTGAGACTAGAGAGAGAGCTCTTTCAACTTCAACTTGATAAATGGTTGTGATGTGAATAAATGAACCAAACCGGTATAATATAACCCAATGAACCCATACACAACCGGCCAACCCTAATTATTTAATAAGGATTTGGTTCGGTTCGGTTCGGTTTTAACGGTTTTTGGCATAACCAAACCGTGAACCGATCCGAACCAGTCGGTTTTGAAAAAATTGAAGCCAAACCAAACCAACCGAACCATCGGTTCGGTTTAAAACCAATCGGTTCGGTTTGGCTTGGTTCGATTTGGTCGGTTTGACTTAATTGTGCACAGCCCTAATCTAGACCGAGTATGATGCTTTATCTGCTGTATACATCACTCGGGAGACTATTTTTAAGGAATCTCTTGAAGACTACAACAGTAAAGTTGCCAAGGAGAGAGCTTTCTTGAACGAGAGTAAACCTCTACTGGAAACATAGAGAAGCCTATGAAACTTCAAACATGAGAATTTATCAACAAAATGATAGAATTCGTGAAGTTGAGGCAGAGCTGGCTCGATTGAAGGCGGAGAGAGATCAGATGATTGCAGCTCGAGACAAACATCTGACGCAGAGTTCAATATTGGAAGAGAAGGTCTTTGGTGCTGAAGCTACCATTAAAACCCTTGATGAAGCCAAGGATAGAATGATAGTTGCTTTTGTCGAACTCTCGCATCTTTGTACTGCAGAGGCTCGTTGCACCATAGCTACTACAACTGTATTGAATTCTCGTGAGAAGCGTTTGGAAGAGCTGCAGAAACTGCTTGAAGATGTATCTGCTGCACCTTAGGCATTTTTGTATTCAATAAAGAATTTTTTTTTATCTTCTGTCTTTTCCTTCATTTTGCTGATGTATTATTCCCAGATATGAAATAAATGAACTATATTTTTATAAAATGGTTGTGAGAAAACAATTATCAGAGATAATATGAACGTGATAAGTCTTCTAAATTCAATAGATTATATCTATCCAGAGGTAATGTGGACATGATAGATAATAAACCATGTTTTCTTTTTAGAGTGTACAATACTATCAGAGGTAATATGAACGTGATAGATCGTAATAACTCAAAGAAAATAGATTAATGTCTATTCAGAGGTCATATGGACATGATAGATAATAATGAAAAGAAGTAGACTTAATATCTATTCAGAGGTCATGAGGACATAATAAATAATAAATCTTTTTCTTTCTAAAATCAGAGATAAGACATAAAATCAAAATTCTTTTTTAAGAGAATAAACAATCAGCTTAACCAAACCTTGGTAGCTGGAGAATGAAGAAGAAATTCAAACATAGTATTTCTTCAAGAACTTGCCATTAATTGGCATCATGAGCAAATCTTCATTAGGTTTAGACAACCTATAGGCACCATTGGAGAATACTGTCTCAATTACATAAGGACCTTCCCATTTAGCTTGGAATTTACCTTTGCTCTTATGAGTCATAACCAAAGGTCTTCGGACGGCTAAAACTAGCTCACCGACTTTGAATACCGTCTCTTTAACTTTACGGCTGAAAGCTCGAGATATGCAGGCTTGATATAGCTCGATGTGCTGATGTGCTTGAAGACGCTTCTCGTCTAGACCTTCAAGTTCTTGGAGTCATAAGCGATCATTATTTTCAGAGGTTAGCTCATTTGCAATGGCTATTCTAAGAGACGAGATCTGGATTTCTAGTGGAAGAACAGCCTCACATCCGTAAACCAGTGAGAATGGTATAAAACCAGTTGGAGTTCTGACTGTTGTCCGATAAGCCCATAAACATTCTCCGAGTTTCTCATTCCAATCATGTTTATTGGAAGAGAAAAACTTTTTGAGAAGTTTAATAATTGTTTTGTTGAAAGCTTCGGCCAAACCATTGGCAGCTGGATTATAAGCTGTAGAAGCCAGACTTAGGATCCGATTCTTGTCACAAAATCTATAAAATGCCTGACTGGCAAATTGTGGTCCATTTTCATAGATTATCCTTCGGGGAATCCCAAAACGATAAATGACATGATGTTTGATGAAGCTAACCACATTAGACGTTTTCACTTCGACAAGAAAAACTGCTTCCGCCCACTTAGAGAAATAATCCGTATGGCCAGGATAAACCGATGCCCTTTGACAGAAGGAGGATTAATCGGACCAATAATATCCATGTCCCAAGCTTCAAAAGGCCAAGAAGCTGTCGTAGGATGTAAGAATTCAGAGGGTTGATGAATAAAATCAGCATGAATCTGACATGCTTTACACCGTCTGGCATAATCCACAGCATCTGCTATCATGGAAAGCCAATAATATCCCATTCTTCGAATACGGTCCTACAATTTCGGATCTGGTTAATGAGCACTGCATACACCATCATGAGCTTCACGGAGTGTTTATTTAGCTTCGCTCTCATAGAGACATCGCAATAAAAGTCCATCGTAAAAACGACGATATAACATATGCATTGAAGAATCATAGTAAAAACGAAATGATTGACTTTTTATTGACACATCTATTCCTTTGGATCTTCATGTAAAATTCTATAGACTGCATAGTCAATAAATGGACTTCTCCAATCTTTTTGTTGTTGATTTGATTCGGTAACATAACTTTTTTCGATATGCAAATTATTCTTGACACAGAATAAGTCTCGATCCAATAAAGTGATAGTATTTTGTCTTCCGATTAGAACTGCTAAGTCTGCAGCTAGACTAGCAAGAGCGTCAGCTTCCAAATTTTGAGAACGTGGTACGAATTCAATGAAGAATCCTTTAAATGAAAGGACCAATTCGATTACCACTTGATGATAAGGAATAAGGTCAGGATTTCTGACTTCATAAGTTCCTCTGACTTGACTAACAATCAGTTGAGAATCTCCATATGCTTCCAAGAATTCAATGTCCAATTATTTTGCTACTTGAAAACCAATTAGCAAAGCATTATATTCTGCCACGTTATTGGAACATGGTTTATTGAGGGAATAAGCACGGTATATAACCAGTTTATCAGGAGATACTAAGACAATGCCTACTCCGGAGATAATATTGCCTTTAGGTCCAACCCGCGATGCTCCATCAAAATATAATTGCCAAATGTCATCCCTTAAAGTCATGTTGCAATCCACGACTTCATCCGGAATGTCCTCATATGGTTTAGAAGTTTCAGGTATAGGGTGAGCTTCTAAGAAGTAAGCTAACGCTTGACCCTTCACTGATTTTTGAGGTACATAGACCATGTCATAGGGAGTAAGCAACACTGCCCAGGTAGCTAACCGAGAGTTAAGAATACTCGGCTTCTTCATCGATACCCGAATAGGATTTATTCTGGAAATGACATGATAGTCTATCCTGACACATAATGTCGTGTCTTTTGGATGGCAAAAACCAAGACCACACATTCTTTTTCCACAGAAGTATACCTGTGTTCAGCTCCAACCATCATGCGGCTAAGATAATAAATTGCCTGTTCATGACCTTTATCACTTTTCTGTGCAAGAAGAGCACCGAAAGAATGATCCAATGCTCGAACATAGAGCAAAAAGGGTCTTCCCACTACTGGGGGTACTAAAACAGGTGGATTTGTAAGGTACTATTTGATGTCATTGAATGCTTGTTGGCATTCTTCATCCCAAACAAATGACACACCCTTCTTCAATAGACGAGAGAAAGTTTGACATCTTCCAGAAGGATTTGATATAAATCTCCTGATATAAGTAATACAACATTGAAAGCCACGGAGTTCTTTCAAATTGCGTGGAGGACGCATTTCCAAAATTGCATTAATTTTATCAGGATCAACATGAATACCTTGAGAAGTGATAACAAATCCCAAAAATTTGCCACTGGAGACCGCCAAGTAAGACTTACTGGGTTCATCTTTAGTTGATGTTGACGCATCAACTCAAATACTGTCTTCAAGTCTTGAATGTGATCATCCTTTAATCGACTTTTGACAGCAATATCATCCACATAACATTCAATTATTTTTCGTAGATGTTCTTGAAAGATATTTCACATGGCCCGCTGATATGTAGCACCAGTATTTTTCAGACCAAAAGGCATAACCGTATAGCAATAAACTCCAAGGGGTGTACGAAAAGCGGTATGCTTTTCATCTTCTGGATGCATCTTAATCTGATTGTATCCCGAGAATCCGTCCATGAAATATATGCGTTCAAAGCCACATGTATTGTCTATCATGACATCGGTAATCGAAAGTGGAAATTCATCTTTTGGACAAGCTGCATTGAGATCTCGAAAATCTATGCAAACTCGGACTTTTCCATTCTTCTTCATAACAGAAACAATATTGGCAACCCAGTCTAGGTGTTGTTCTTCACGAACAAAGCCACATATGATCAGCTTTTTGACTTCTGCTTCAATTGTATCCATCATATCTGGTCGAAAATGTCGCTGCTGTTGTTTTACAGGTTTGGCATTAGAAAGAATATTAAGTTTATGGGTAGCTATTTTAGGATCTCGACCAGGCATATCCTCATAGCTCCATGCAAAGATATCAATATATTCTTTTATCAGTTTTATCAACTTTTCTTTTTCATTTTCAGAAAGGTTTTTGCTGATAAATATGGGCTTCGACGTAGTTTCGTCTCCAACATCGGTCTGGATAATTTCATCTTTTGTGGGTGGCTGTCGTTGTTCAAATCGAAGCTCCTACTGAGTATCCATTTGTTGGGCCCAAGGGTCATTTTCAAATAATTCAGATTCATCCTCGGTTTGAACCATATTAACTGAAAAGGTATGTTCAGACTCGACATGCTGGACTCCTTCAGAATCTGAGGATTGTAAAGAACTGGAAGAAAATTCTTCTTTCATATCTTCATTAAGTATGTAGGACGTATCGTATCCCAAACCATGACGAGTTCGTTGATAAAACGGATCACCACATAATGGTATTCGTCTACCTTTACCCTGATTGAGACCTAGCATGGTTTTTAAATCATATCCCATATTCTGGATAATCTTAAGAGATTGTTGACTATATCTGTCAATTCTGATTTTTTTTTTTCTTTATCCTTCTCTTCGAGATATCTGCCTGAATAACAGAAATATTTTTGGCCAAACCAAACACAATTTGATGCTTATTTTTCTTATTAGACAGGATCACAAAATAAGATTCTTCGTGACGTCTATAAGTTACACAAGCTTGTGATGATGCAGCAACAGGAAGGAAATAAGGAATAGATGTTAAGAACATCTGAGCATAGGGCCCAACATCTATATGAGGAGGAAAATAATTCTCTTTATGATTAATATATAAGATTTTCTCTGTATTTATGTCAGTTTTATGTTGATGACTTTGATTATCAGCAGATAAAGTCATTCTTTCAATAAATTTGACGGCCATATACTCCAAAAGAAAATATTTATTTAAATGAGAAAGTACAGAATGATCAATATTTATATTATTAACAGATTGATTACTACACTTTGGATTAATCATTAACGGACCAGCATCCGTCTTCGGTGTAGACTTTCCAAGGTTGATGACCAGTGGTTCTGGATCAGTTGTACGAGAAGTACGTCCTTTAACCTTGATCATGAGAGGTTGAACTTGGCTCTTGACTGGAACCCTCACAGATTCCTCGGACGAAGCTTGAGTTCTTCCTTTAATGATCATCAAAGGTTTATCATCACCAGGTTGGGGTTGAATTCGACCTTTGACCTTAATCTTCAAAGGTTGATTTTCCGAAGGCGATTAGTCCTCTAAAGGCGATTGATCTTCTGGAGTTGATCGATCTTCAGCCATATCAGATATCTCCTTCATATGATCCTGTGTAGAGTATTGAATCATAGAAATAGGCTTCAACACCTTTGAAAGGATTGAGATCTGCAAATTCAGTCTTCACAGTTCCCTGAGAATCCACATATTTGAAGCACTGATGGAGAGTTGAAGGAACAATATTGCGCTCATGTATCCATGGTCTTCCGAGGAGGATATTATAAGATACATCTGAGTTAATGACACAGAAAGTTGCCATGGTTCGAAGATCACCTATTTGAATCTTCAGACGAATCTTTCCCAATGGTTTACTCCTTCCAGAGTTGAAACCAACAATTGTTGTACTGGTGTAAGTCAACTCACTAGTAGGAATCCTCAATGGTCGTAGCATACTTTGGAGAATAATGCTAATAGAAGACCCAGGATCGATGTAAATCCTGTCAATTTCAGTAGAGTCAATATATCCTGTGTAACACTGAGGCCTGTCGTGTCTATTATCTTCAACAGCATATCTTCTTGTCTGAAGGTAATGTTAGGAATTGATTCCATCACACTATGACATTAGGGACACAATACTGGTATATTGTCAGGACTTTTGAGTTGAGCTAAGCATGAATCTGCCTGTAGCAGAGCTTCGCTCAGAGTTTTTCGACTTTCTTTAGAAAGACGAAGTAACTCAAAGATAGAAAGTCTAGTCGGAGTATTAGCTAATTGGGCTAGAATATCGAACTTGTAGGGTTCCATCACCACCCCTTGATTTGAAGCAGACTTCAGCGGGACGTCAAAGCGTACTGCTTTTTGTTTCCATTTTTCAACCGCTGATGGTTTAGAAGGTCTTGTCTCAGTAGGAATAGAAGATGGCTGAGTTGGTAGCGTTTCAGCAACGTCCTCCGCTTCTTTGGAAGTTCCCTTATAATCTTTATGGTATTCTTTGCCAGATCTCGTACCAGCAAAAGTTTCTTCCTCAGACTCAGGAAAATGAAGTACCATATTACAGGATTTAGCCTTCTTTCCCTTAGTCTTCTATTTGTGAGGATTTTTATGAGGGACCTCAAATCCTAATCCGACGGTAGATTTTTGACCTTGAATTTGTAAAGGAAGTCGCATTCCTTTATCATAGTTCAAGCCTTCCACTTTTTGAAAGTCATAGCCCATCTTTTTCATAAGATGGACTGATTGTTGACTGTACATGTGAGTGGATAGCGGAATTTCAACGGATGATCCAATAGAGTAAGAAGGAACAGAGACCTCTGTAGTCACAAGAGTAGGGACCTTCGGGATAGGAGGTAAAATCCCTACAGAAGCTTTCTCATAGGTAGCAAAAACTTGTTGTGCCCTGTATAAAGGGACACTATTCATTGCTAACCATTGCTGATGAGTAAGTTTGAGTTTGGCAGAAGGAGCCAAACTTGGAGGGCATATATTCAAATCCCTTAGCCTATCCTCCAAAGGAATGTCGTCCCATAGATGATCCAAATCATCAAGATCTGGGGTAACAACATGAGAAATCATATTGCAGGTTTTGACTTTTCTACCTTTTTTGGATTTTGAAGTTTTATTTTCATCCTCTATTTCAGGTACTAAGTCAGGGTGTACCCACATGATTTCACCATTTTTTAATATAAGAGGCGCAATCGGAGGTGACTGTTACGTTTCTGTGAGAAACTATAAATAGTTTCCTCCTTCGTTCTTTTAAGCTTTACTTGTTTTTGAATCCTCAAGAGAAAAACTCCTCCGAGCATTTGTGATTCTCCTACTCCGACTTCTTCTTCCTCCTCTCGTCGTCGACACCCATGGCGCCTAAGCGATCGACCGCTGAGAAGGGAAAAGCTTCTGCCGAAACTTCGACTCGTGTTGCACCGCGAGTATCTCGTCATGAGACAGGCCACCCTGCTCTTCAAGGTAAATGATGGACAATGATAGAAACCCTTTTTTAGGGTTTTTGATGATTTTGAACCTTCATGCCTCTCTCTTTTTAGAGATTGATGGTATTTTCAACCACTTGCACCACCCTGTTTAGGTTTTGGCTGCATGTACAACAGTTTTCATTTTTATGAAAATATGTCTTTGCGCAATCGGTTGGAGAGCGCTGACAGAGTGTTTAGCGCAATCTGTCGATTTGTGCATCAATACGCAATCTAATATTTTATGCAACTAGTCTGTGTTGGCGCAATCGGATGTTTTGCGCAACTAGGCTGTGTTGGCGCAATCGGATGTTTTGCGCAACTAGGCTGTGCTTGCGCAATTGGATGTTTTGCGCAACTAGGCTGTGCTTGCACAATTAGATGAATTGTGTACGAAATTCATTGAAGAATTTTTTAATTTCTTTTGCACATACTGATATTTGTCTCTTCATCAATGCAGTTAACCTCAGAGAGGACCCAAACTACGATGTTCTTGCAGGAACTCTGTCTGAATCAGAGTTCAAGGAAGATCTTTCACATGTCTCCTTTCCTCATTATGCTTTACCATCATCTCGGCAGGCTGTCTTGATTGCACAAGATAATGAGACCTTATTATGTCTGATGAACGGGCAACCTCTACAGACTGCTGATGCTGTCACACACAAGAAACCTCTGTTTTTGTTTGGTGAGACTTTTGATAAAAATTCACAGCCGAGGCCTCGTATGGAACAGAGAATCTTCCAAAGGGGCGAGAAAATAATATATCTGACAGAGATCTCAAGATGTCTTCCTCTGTCCTGATACGCTTTTGCGAGCTATCCCAGAAAGATGGAGTAGGATATAACTCCACTGCAGCAGGCCCGAGTGGGTAACATCTATGTTAAGAAAGGGCCAGACCATAAAGATATATTCTACAGCTCTTCTAAACGTCATTGCTCTTTGCTCCGAGGACTAAAACCCGGTTGCATCCCACCGGAGGATTCTTCCTTGTTGTTGCCAGCGAGGACCCCAATATTTGTAAATGAGTTTGCAAAGGTAGAAGGAAGATATCTAGACCAAGACCTGCGGTTGATAGGTCTTGTTAACCCAGAGAATAAAAGATGGATCTGCGTGGACAATTGGATATTGGTCCAATTTGAGAGTCAGCTCAAAGAAATTGAACTGTATCAGGCAGTGTACGCCACAGTCTATGGGTTTCCCCCTAATCCACATTTATTCCTTGCGTTGGCAGAAAGATACAATTACAGAACCGGGACCTTCACGACGCCGCGCGGGAAAATCGGCTTAGCCTTGCATGAAATGAAATACATCTCTAATCTGCCGATGGGAGATATCCCTTATGAAGAATTCGTCCCGACAAATGACGAATTGGACAATCTACGCAAGAAAAATGCCGACATGGTAGCTGTCTTCGAAGAGCTACTATGTCATTACAAGATTTGTTCTCTGTATTACAAGAGCGGCACGACCGGCACTTGCTATTCAACCAAGCGGTTGCCGTATCTTTTTCTTAACCACATTATCGAGAAGAAAACTAAGGAACATGAGAACTGCAACCCCAACTTCTTCAAACCGCTTAGCAATAGCGAGGTGATAGAGTTGATGGAGACACACAAGGAGATGGACATCAAGATCGAAGATGATCTTCAGTACCCTCCTTTCAAGGAAGGAAACATCATCGAGAGCTTTATGCGGATGTGTTACAGGCCCATGTCAAAAGAAGCCCAACTGACATGTTTTCTTACTTACCGGCTTCGACGATATGTCGTTCCTGGGGCCAGTGTAGTTGACCGCTTCCATCGTGGTGTATTGTTTGCTGCCGTGCATCTAGTTTTGGCTACCGGATGGATTTGTTATCAGCAATGACGTGCAGGATGAACGCCGGACTTTGTCTCTTTGTTGATTCAATGATCCAAGAAAAGGGCGAGAAGGGACATTTCCCTCGGCTAGAACTGTCGTATATTTATTTATTTGGATGGCTGATTCTACACCATCCTTCTCTGATGAATCCTGCCATGGGGGCGGTAAGCGGCAGTTTCTTACGCAGATACTCCGGATGCAAGTGGGTTTATACTACTTTGAAGGACTGCCGGCGAGCTCTGAATCTTGGCAAGGGATGGAACTTTTACTGTGTTCCCCCTCCAGCTGGTTACGAATATATGTCAACGGACCTCGTCGACTCGGTGAGAATGTCGTATTTGGGCCATACAGCCTTTGACTGGCTGAGAATGATTCGGCCATCGCATCTGGTATATCGATTTGAAGACGAGTGTTATCTTGAACCTTATCTTCCAAGTCGTTTTGTACATCAATTCGGCTACGACCAATTCTATGTGGGCAACGCCATGACATGCTTACAGGAAAAAGGTTACTTGATTGATAGAGCCCGTGCTTGGGCCTATTACAATGCCCGGGATACCAAGACAACATTCTCTATGCCTACAAAGAACGACCGAGGCCCGCGCATGCTGTACACTTACTCAATCTTCTATACATCAGCAAATACTTTTGCTGAAAATTTTAATTTGACGGACAACTTTGCGACGGTGACCCGTTTTAGAAAAGTGGCACCTGTTCTGCTACCTCCCGGAAATGATGAAGAACACGAACCTGCTGATGCGCCTTTAGAGGCTTCAAGGGAGGCTAATTTCCCTGAAGAAGTCTATGAACCGCTACGGGTTTCCTTAAAGGTTGCAAAATCTCCAATCAAGGAGAAGAAAAGAAAGGTAGAAGAACCATCTTCTCCTGTCTCTAAGAAGAAAACTGCCATTGACTCTTCCGATCACAGTCTCGACAACATGCTGAGTCAGCTCACAGAGAGGAAGCGACGACTCCCACCTCAATCCAAAGACAGACACAAGCTATAAACGTAGAGAGTCCTGAAGAGCCTCTACGTAGGAAGAAAATAGCTTTCAGAAAGAAAGCAAATACTCTCCCAATACCCCTCCGTACATTCTCCTACACCTCCTCCTGAGCCTGGACAGGTGATAGATACACAAGAAGGAACTGCGGGCGGAGAGACTGCGGAGACGAGAGATGAGGCTACAGAAGCAGGAGAAAGGACTGCAGCTCTGACTACGATCAATGAGTCAAAATCGTCTCTTGCAATGAGAACAGCTGATCCTCTAGTTACACCGAGTTCGCGTCGTGCTGAGGAAGATCGACTAATGATCGAAGCTCTGGATGGATGTGACTTTGGCTTCCATGACGAAGATCCAGTCGATGCAACTGACGATGAGGAAGCACCAGAAGAGGCAGCAGATGACGAGAAAACATCGGTAGAGGATGTTAACATAATTTCGGAAGAGGATGCTGCTGACCAGGCATCACAAGATAAGAATGCTGCTAATGAAGTAGCACCGAAAGAAGCTACTGTATCCGGTCCAAAAGATCAAAGAGGTATTGATTGATTTTTGATAATCTTCATTTATAGATCAACTGACTGATGCTTTAACCTTCATCCATGCAGAAATCCAACCTCCTACAGTTCTTCTGGCATGCACTGACATGGTCTAGACAGAGGTGATAGCCAGTGGCAGCCGTCATCTATCAGGTGGCTCCGAAGCGGGAAGTAGTCAGGCAGTAATGTCTGAAACTACTTCCGCAAGGCTTTAGCCTGTTCCACTAAATGACAATCTTGTCATCAAACCATGCGTTGGTAAGTTGCCTTCATTTTGATCTTTTTGATAGTCCTTAGTGACAGTAAACTGATGATGTTCATTTGATTTTGCAGAAGAACATCCGGGAGGGGCGACCAGCTCCACCATGGTTTCCATGACAAAAGAGGCTACGGCCAATGTTCGAGATGCTGAACTTCCCCCTTCACAGGCATCCGCTGCTGAAACTTCTATAGGAGTAGCTGCCACACCTAGTGTAGTGGCTACCAACAAATTTGTAGTTGGTTCTTTCACCAATTTCTTCTTCACTTCATTAGGACCTTTAGTAAAAAGGATAATGGAGAAAGAAAATGTTGATTTCAATATTGTCAGAAGTCCAACTTCCTTCCTGATCGGCGGAGATCAGGGTGATGAGGCTCAGGCCGCTTAAATTGAACATGTGTTGGACGAATTGGAGGAATCAATCAAGATTTACAAAGACCTTAATCGAGGGAAAGTAGAGCAGCTCGTGACTGCCGAATTCAAGAGAATGGTTCAAGAAACTGAGGTCTCGAAGGCTGATTTTAAGAATTTCTTGGACACTTTTGCCACGAAATCTTCAGAGTTTGATTCTCAGCTCGATATAGTAGCGTCTACTGCTGGAGAAAAGGAGAAGAAGGTTGCTTATTTGAAGGCAGAGTTCGCTCGGCTTCAAGAGGAGTTGAAAGTCATTCAACTTGCTATTGAAGAAGAAACCACACAGCATCAGGCCGCAGTTCTGCAACTGGATGTTCTGACCCATGAGAAGAATGAATTTGTCAAGTTTCATCAGGATAAAATTGCTCGCCGATTAGTCAGCTTGCCAACATTCGATGCTGAATCTGGAATGGCAGAGGCTAGGAGACGAGTACTGGATTCTCGTGATAAATGGCTCCAAATTCTGAAACAACAGATTGCTGATCTTATGACACCACCGGCTGAATGAAAGAAAGCCTTCTGTATTTTCTTCTTTGTAATATGTCTTTTAATAATATTTTCCACATTTATCAATGAATCAATGAAAATACATTATTTTGTGGCTCTATTATTTGTTGCATATCCTGTTACGGATATCAATAATAGCGATAGAAAATATATTCAGAGGTTCAGGACATGATATATTTTGTGATTTAGAAAATAATTATATTCCTTATATCTGCTCAAAGGTAATGTGGACATGGAAGAATATAATTTTTTGAATATCATTATTTCGGTAGACAACTTAATCAAAGGTAATCAATACATAACAAGTTGCTGATATGGATGAACGGATGAGTCATCAGAATGAATGAACGAAATGAATCATCGGGATGATCGGATGAACCGTCAATTGGATGGAGCAAACGGATGAACCGTGGGATGAATGGAATGAACGGATGAACCGTCAGATGAATGGAATGAACGGATGAACCATCGGATGAATGGAATGAACGGATGAACCGTCGGATGAACCGTCGGATGAATGGAATGAACGGATGAACCGTCGTATGAATGGAATGAACGGATGAACCGTCGGATGAATAGAATGAACGGAAGAACCATCGTAATAAATGAGTGAATATTGTGAAGAACACGTCGCTTCGGTTCTCGTAACAGACTATCTCAAGAATCTCTGCCGATAAATAGAACAAAAATTTAGATGAAATGATCAGTTTCAATTTTAACACAAAATGTCGTCTGAAGTGTTAGGGTTATATACTAAAAGCATCACTTTTGTAGTAACCTTATTTCCTTAAATTTTGAATGAGAATCATATGGGCAAATGTTTGCATATTGTATTTGTTGCAAGTGTTAATACAAATGTCTGATATTCTATATTGTAGATAATATGGTGTGTGGTGTCACACGGAAGATCATATTATCAGTTTTCTATGGAGTATATAAATAGTTCACAACCTAGATGGACTTGGACAATCTATTGGAAAGGTTGTAGTGTAATCTGGTATTAGTCTATTTTGACTATAGGTTTATACTAGTACACTTTGTGTGTATTGAACAGAACCACTTGAGGTTGTTCTCTTTGTACTGACTACATAAGAGAACAAAGACCTCTGTTATTATGGATGCTTGTACTCTTAATCCGGATATAATAACGGACATGTATATGCAATGTGCATTACTTTGACTCATAAAAGAGTGAGATTCATTATGGATCAACAACCTCTATGAATTGGGTAATAACATTGTATGTATGATGGGCTGTTGATTATAAATGGAATCCATGTCCCGATATATCGGGTTGATGATGTCCTCTTAAGGAGCTCATAAGGATTGTCATGTAAACCCTGCAGGTGGATTACATCCGACATGACAAATAAAGTTGAGCGGTACTACTTAAGGATAAAAGATGTCGAATCAATATAGTTGTCAGTAACTTAATTTGATCGACGGACATACGATATCTTAACATGGGGAGCCAAACAAGCATATAATAAAAGGAGCCCACAAACATAATTTGGGATTGGGGAGGTAGTGCAACAATAGCTCATTAGTGGACCGAGCTATTGTTAATGGGCCTGGATTGTGTGTTCGGACTGAACACGGGATATCCAGATCCGTTAGGAGGCCTAACCCTAATTTCTCCTCATGGTCCCTGCCGTAGTCTATATATATCCTCTATTCTCTGGCCGCCAGAATACTGATTAGAAATCTGAAATTTTCTCTAAATTCGTGATTCACGTAAGGAGAGAAAGAGAGTGCTGTCAAGGAGAAGAAAAGGTTGTGAGATCGTCGCCCACACGACGTCCAACTCGAGGAAGGAATACGTGCAGAAGATCTTGGGGTCGTCCGCTCGAGATTGCCAGGAATTACTTGTCTTCTTTCCGTCGCAGGTATAATTCGTGAACCCTAGTTTCCGCCTATGAAGGGTTAGAACACGTATTTGATCTGTTTAACTTTCTATCGATCAATACGCACACCAAAGGAAGGATCCTGGGAATCCCCAGTTCTATCAATTGGTATCAGAGCCACTTTGGATCTACGTATTGATTGATACGTCCATGTTGTCCAATAAAACTTGCGTTATGTAATAGTCGGTAGATGTAGATCTGTTCTAACTCGATTTTGCAGGCATCTTAGATCCAACTATTATGGTCCAATGTATGTTTTTTATTGTGTTGTTTAAACCATGGACATGTCGTGGATGTTGTTGTTGCTGTGGATGTAATTAAAATCATGAGGGTTGATCGTGCTTATTAATTTAATTTTTCAATCTAGATTATGTGTGAACTCCTTCGGGAGGCATAGGATTGATGTAATTTTAATTATTTTTGATCAATCGTGATGGCGGTGGTGGCTATTTCTGACGCCAGACGAGATGCTGGTTTTGAGCAATCCAGAGGTCGAACCCCGTATAGATCTGCGCAGCGTCAGATTTTGGATTCGGATAGTTGAGGACGGAGCAGCAAAGATGACCATAATAGTTGGATATTTTCTCTTATTTTTGTCATTTTGCTTTTTCTAATTATGCATGTTTATTATTGTGTGGTTATTTTTTTGAAAAACCAAGCCTACATTAATAATGGACAACATGGACATAATATCAACTAGTAGAAAAACCCTCATTGTTAAATAACTAAGTGGAAGAGGATTTTTTTTAGTATAAATCCTATGGTCTCCATTACTGGTTTGTAGGTGATGTAATTATACTTGCGTGTTGGTTTTAGTGCTTTCCTCCATATCGGATGAGTATAATTATTGATCACCAGTACAAACTTCCTTAGGAATAATTGTAGAAAGTTACCTAGTATGTGTTCACTTCTCCATCTGAAGGAACTCATTACAAGGTAATGGACTTAGTATTAAGTAATGGTATACACTTAGATACAAATAATGGTATCCTCCCCATCGGAGTCACTGCTATTATTTGTATGACCAGAGCAAGACCAGCATATTAATTTTATTTGTCATAAAGTTATATTGACATAATAGTAAAATTAATAAGAAAAATCTATTTGAACAAAGTTGAAGTTGTATACGTCCACACTATCGTGGCATGCTAAATTCATGGTGTTCAAGGTGTTGGTGAATTTCTTATTATTGTTTTGAGGGAATCAATATTTAGTTAATTCAAAAGGTTTTTTTTGCCCTACATAATTTTATTTATGTGATTCTCAGGATTTCAAAAATGGGTTCTTTCAGTCCACTTATGGTGATTCTTAAAGAAAACAAACTTACTGGACCTAATTATATTGACTGGAAACGTAATTTGGACATTGTTCTGACTGCTGAGGAGTACAAATATGTACTTGTTGAGGAATGCCCACCTAAGCCTGATGCTAACTCTGATGAAGAGGTCAAAGAGGCTTATAAGAAGTGGAAAAAGGCAGATGAGATGGCGCGGTGTTACATTCTGGCATCTATGTCAAATGTACTGCAACATCAGCATCAGGCCATGGCCACAGCTTATGACATGATGTATAACCTCAAGGAACTCTTCGGACATCAGAGTAGAGCAGCTAGGCAGTTTGCTATGAAATGTTTGATGAATACAAAAATAGCTGAGGGCACACCAGTAAGGGATCATGTTCTCAAGATGATGGGTCATCTGAATGAGATGGAGATCCTTGGAGATGAAATCGATGGGGAAACCCAGGTCGATATCATTCTCGGGACTCTGCCTAAAAGTTTTGACAATTTTTGCCTTAATTACAACATGAACAAAAGGTTGTATAGTTTGGCAGAACTTGCAAAAGAGCTACAGGATGCTGAATCTCTCTTTAGGCAGAGTGGTCATGTTTTTGTTTCTGAAAATGCTTCTACTTCTAAGCCAAAAGGCGGTAAGAAGAAGAATAACATTCAGAAACAGGCAAACTTAGCAAAGAAGGGCATGGGACCTCAAGGCGCGGTGAAAAAGCCGAAAGGCAAATGTTTCAAGTGCAAAGGGTCAGGACATTGGAAGACTGATTGTCCACTTCTCAAACAAGGGAACAAAGAAGGTATATCTCATTTACTAGTAGTTGAAACATGTTTAGCGGTGTTATCTACCGGCACCTGGTGTGTAGATACAGGAGCTACTAATCATGTCTGCAATACATTGCAGGGGTTCCAAGAAACCAGACGGCTCAGTGATGGAGAGATATGCTTGTTTATGGGTGATGCTATAAAAGTATCGGTCGTTGCATTAGGAGATGTTACTTTATCTTTTGGTAGAAATAAGTCTTTGACATTGAGAGATTGTCTTTATGCACCTTCACTTAGAAGGAATTTAGTTTCTGTTTCTATGTTAGTTAAGGATGGATATTCAGTTTATTTTAATGACAATATTGTTATTAGAAAGAATAAACATTTTATCTGTTCTGGTGCATTGGTTGATAATTTGTATGTCATTAATCCTATTTCGCCCACAATGCAACTTATGGAAATGAATAATATGTCATCTAACTTAAATAAGAGAAAAGAACCTTCTTGTATGAACCAAACATATCTTTAGCACTTACGATTGGGGCATATTATCCTAAGAAGGATTCAAAGACTGGTTGAAGATGGACCTTTGAGTTCATTGGAAGTGGAGGCACTACCAGTCTGTGAATCCTGCTTGGAAGGTAAAATGACCAAAAGGCCTTTTACGGCAAAGGGGTATAGGGCCAAAGATGTGTTAGAATTGGTTCATTCTGATTTGTGTGGACCCATGACTATCCAAGCTAGAGGTGGCTTTGAATATTTTGTCACATTTATTGATGATTTTTCAAGGTATGGATATATTTATTTGATGCGCCGTGAGTCTGAGTGCTTTGAGAAATTCAAAGAGTACAAGGCTGAAACGGAGAAACGTCATGGAAAATGTATCAAGTCATTACGATCAGATCATGGTGGCGAGTACCTCTTTGGAGAGTTTAGGGATTATTTATCAGAGGCTGGGATTGCATCCCAATTGACTGCACCTGGAACGCCCCAACAGAATGGTGTAGCCTAAAGAAGGAATAGAACTCTTATGGAGATGGTTAGATCAATGATGAGTTATTCGGATTTGCCAGATTCGTTTTGAGGATATGCCTTAGAGACTGTAGCTTATATTTTGAACTTGGTTCCTTCTAAGTCAGTACCTCTTACTCCCACAGAGCTGTGGATTGGGCATAAGCCTAGTCTGAAACATGTTCGCATTTGGGGTAGTCCAACACATGTGCTGAATGGGAAAGCAGATAAGTTGGAATCTCGTACAGAAGTACGCTTGTTTGTAGGCTATCCAAGAGGAACGAAATAAGGTTTATTTTATAGTCCTAAGGATCAGAAGGTCATTGTTAGCACCAATGCCCGATTCTTAGAGGAAGACTATGTGATGAACCATAAACCCACAAGTAGAGTTGTTCTAGAAGAACTGAGACGTGAGACACCAAGTACTTCAGTACCAACAGTACAAGAGGATGAACCACAAATAACTGCACAACGTGTCACAAATGTTACACCACAACCGATAGTGCCTCGTCGTAGTGGGAGGGTTGTGATACAACCTGATAGATATATGTTCTTGGGAGAGTCGTCAGACTTCGTCCCTGAGGAACAAGATTATGATCCCTGTACCTACAATGAAGCACTCCAAGATAAAGATGCAGAGTCTTGGCAAAAAGCAATGATATCTGAAATAGAATCTATAGATTCTAATCAGGTCTGGGAGCTTGTAGAACCACCCGTTGGTGTAAAAGCCATTGGATGCAAGTGGGTCTATAAAAGAAAAAGAGGATCAGACGGTAAGGTTGAAACCTTTAAAGCTCAGCTTGTAGCAAAAGGTTTTACTCAAAGAGAGGGTATCGATTATGAGGAAACCTTTTCTCCTGTAGCCATGCTTAAGTCTATTCGGATTCTTTTATCTATTGCAGCTCATCTCGATTATGAGATTTGGCAAATGGATGTCAAGACAGCTTTCCTTAATGGAAGTCTTGAGGAAGACATCTATATGAAGCAACCAGACGGGTTCATTGAAAAGGGCCAGGAACATCTTGTTTGTAAGCTCAAAAAGTCCATTTATGGACTTAAGCAAGCTTCCAGATCTTGGAACATCTGTTTTGACCAGGTGATAAAATCCTATGGATTTGATTAATGTCAGGATGAATCATGTGTATACAGAAAGTGTGACGGAAACGTGATGGTGTTCCCAGTACTTTATGTGGATGACATCTTGCTCATTGGAAACAATGTGAAGGTATTATCTGATGTAAGGGTATGGTTATCCAAACAGTTTGATATGAGGGACATAGGAGAAGTAGGTCACATCCTTGAGATCAAAGTTCTACGAGATCGCAAGAAAAAGATGTTGGGCTTATCCCAAGCTTCCTATATCGATACTGTACTAACTCGTTTTAGTATGCAAAATTCTAAGAAAGGTTTCTTACCTTTTAGACATGGAATTGCTCTATCAAAGGAGCAGTGTCCGAGGACACCTAAAGAGATAGAGAACATGAAGGCAGTTCCTTATGCTCCAGCAGTAGGAAGCTTAATGTATGCAATGCTATGTACGAGACCAGACATCTGCTTTGCCGTAGGCATGGTCAGCAGATATCAGTCTAACCCAGGACAAGAGCACTGGACTGCCGTAAAGCATATTTTGAAGTACCTGAAAAGGACTAAAGAGTATATGCTAGTTTACCAGGCAGATAGTTTAGTTCCCTTGGGGTATACAGACTCAGATTTTCAGTCAGATAGGGATTCCAGAAAATCTACCTCAGGTTATGTGTTTACTTTGGGAGGTGGAGCCATCGTGTGGAGGAGTATCAAGCAAAAATGTATTGCTGATTCCACCATGGAAGCCGAGTATGTGGCAGCCTCCAAGGCAGCCAAAGAAGCGGTTTGGCTCAGAAACTTTCTGTTGGACTTGGATGTGGTGCCTAGTTTGCCTAAGTCTATTACACTTTATTGTGATAATAGTGGTGCAGTTGCAAACTCGAAGGAACCACGAGCCCATAAGACAGGCAAACATATTGAGCACAAGTACCACCTGATACGAGATTTCGTAAAGAAAGGAAAAGTTGCTGTGATCAAAATAGCATCAGCCGACAACCTAGCTGATCCCTTTACAAAGAGCTTACCAGCTAAGGCTTTTGACAGTCATTTGAGGGAATGGGAGTCAGATGTGTAGCAGCATGGCTTTAAGTATAACTGGGAGATTTGTAACAGTATACTGAAAAGCAATGCTTTGAGTATAAGTGGGAGATTGTTAGGGTCATATACTAAAAGCATCACTTTTGTAGTAGAGATTGTTAGGGTTATATACTAAAAGCATCACTTTTGTAGTAACCTTATTTCCTTAAATTTTGAATGAGAATCATATGGACAAATGTTTGCATATTGTATTTGTTGCAAGTGTTAATGCAAATGTCTGATATTCTATATTGTAGATAATATGGTGTGTGGTGTCACACGGAAGATCATATTATCAGTTTTCTATGGAGTATAAAAATAGTTCACAACCTAGATGGACTTGGACAATCTATTGGAAAGGTTGTAGTGTAATCTGGTATTAGCTTGTCTATCTTGACTATAGGTTTACACTAGTACACTTTGTGTGTATTGAACAGGACCACTTGAGGTTGTTCTCTTTGTACTGACTACATAAGAGAACAAACACCTCTGTTATTATGGATGCTTGTACTCTTAATCCGGATATAATAACGGACATGTATATGCAATGTGCATTACTTTGACTCATAAAAGAGTGAGATTCATTATGGATCAACAACCTCTATGAATTGGGTAATAACATTGTATGTATGATGGGCTGTTGATTATAAATAGAATCCATGTCCCGATATATCGGGTTGATGATTTCCTCTTAAGGAGCTCATAAGGATTGTCATGTAAACCCTGCAGGTGGATTACATCCGACATGACAAATAAAGTTGAGCGGTACTACTTAAGGATAAAAGATGTCGAATCAATATAGTTGTCAGTAACTTAATTTGATCGACGGACATACGATATCTTAACATGGGGAGCCAAACGAGCATATAATAAAAGGAGCCCACAAACATAATTTAGGATTAGGGAGGTAGTGCAACAATAGCTCATTAGTGGACCGAGCTATTGTTAATGGGCCTGGATTGTGTGTTCGGGCTGAACATGGGATATCCAGATCCGTTAGGAGGCCTAACCCTAATTTCTCCTCATGGTCCCTGCCGTAGTCTATATATATCCTCTATTCTCTGGCCGCCAGATTACTGATTAGAAATCTGAAATTTTCTCTAAATTCGTGATTCACGTAAGGAGAGAAAGAGAGTGCTGCCAAGGAGAAGAAAAGGTTGGAAGATCGTCGCCCACATGACGTCCAACTCGAGGAAGGAATACGTGCAGAAGATCTTGGGGTCGTCCGCTCGAGATTGCCAGGAATTACTTATCTTCTTTCCGCCGCAGGTATAATTCGTGAACCCTAGTTTCCGCCTATGAAGGGTTAGAACACGTATTTGATCTGTTTAACTTTCTATCGATCAATACGCACACCAAAGGAAGGGTCCTGGGAATCCCCAGTTCTATCATGAAGATGCATCCAAGAAGGCTGAGATCGTCCCAAAGGTCGAAGAAGTCGCTGAGGAACGTCCAGCAAGCCAACCCAGCCAAAGCAGACAGAGGTGGGCGAAGGTTCGTCTGCACCCAAGCTGCCACAGGATATCTTGGACTTCCTAGTTGAGCCAGGAAAGACTGAAGAAGAGGAGGCTATGAGGATGGTCGCTTGCGCGTTTTTAGTGAAATCGAACAAGGATGTTCTCGGCTCTTTTGTCGACTATATTTTTGAAAAAGATGGAAGGTCCTCGTCCTGTCTTTAAAAAGGACGATAGTGATTCTCGTCCTTGATATCATGTAATATCGTTTATGGTGAAATAAAAACTTTATTTATGAACTGTCTTGTCGTATTTACAAAAAATCTCATTTGCATTTATACATAGTACTTTTTAAGAAATTTGCCATTGATAGGCATCATCGCAACTCGACCGTCCAACTCTGTGAGTTGATAGGCTCCATGTGAGAAGACTTTACTCACGATATAAGGCCCTTCCCATTTCGCATTAAACTTGCCTTTGCTCATATGAGTCATAGTCATAGGACGTCTGACTGTTAGAACAAGTTTTCCTTTCTGAAAGGCTCTGACTTTAACTTTGCGGTTAAAAGCCTTCGAGATGCAGGCTTGATATAATTCAATATGTTGTTGAGCCAATAGCCGCTTCTCGTCAAGTGCCTCTAATTCTTGAAGTCGAAGAAGATCATTATTCTCTGTAGTAAGTTCATTAGCGATGGCAATTCTCAAAGATGGAATTTGAAGTTCCAGGGGTAGAACTGCTTCACAACCGTATACCAGAGAGAAAGGTGTACAGCCTGTGGGGTTGCGGACCATAGTACGATAGGCCCATAGACATTCTCCAAGCTTTTCACTCCAGTTCCATTTTTTAGTAGACATAAACTTCTTAAGGAGCTTGATAATAGTCTTGTTGAAGGCTTCAGCCAAGCCATTAGCAGCAGGGTTGTAAGCTGTAGAGGTGACATTGTCAATCCGATGATCGTCACAGAACCTGGTAAACTTTTGACTGATGAACTGCGGTCCATTGTCATGAATGATTCGTCGAGGTACACCAAATATGTAAATAACATGGTGTTTAACAAAGTTGATGACGCTTCTGGCTTGATGGAAGAAATAATCAGTTATTGCTAGTATAAACCGATGTCCCTTAGAAGAAGGAGGATTGATGGGACCTATAATATCCATGCCCCAAGCTTCAAAAGGCCAGGAAGCAGCAGTCCGACAGTTGATGGACGAAATCTGCATGGATTTGACAGGCTCGACATTTTCTTGCATATTCGATGGCATCAGACACCATAGAGGGCCAGTAGTAACCCATTCGTCGGATACGATCATGTAGTTTAGGGCCGGGTTGATGTGCTCCGCAGACATCATCATGAGCTTCACGCAATACCTGCTTCGCTTCATCACCAGCAAGACAGCACAAGAGTAGGCCGTCATAAGTCTGTCGATAGAGAGTCTTGGTGGTCTGATTATAGTAGAATCGAAGAGAGCGTCGATGAATACTCGTAGCCTCCTTAGGATCTTCAGGAAGTATATCATGAACCACGAAGCCGATGAAAGGAGCTCTCCAATCTTCGTTGATAACATTGACTTCGGCGAAGTTACTGAACTCAATGTTGCGATTGTTTTCAATGCAGAACAACTCTCTGTTGGAAACAACAACCACTTGTTGTCTTTTGACGGGAATTGCTAAGACTGCTGCAAGATTAGCTAAAGCCTCTGCTTCAGTGTTGCAAGCTCGTCGGACGTATTCAATAAAGAAAGCCTTGAATGATGTAGCCATGTAAATCGCTGCTTCACGATAGGGTACTAGATCTTGATGGCGAACTTCGTATGTTCCTCTAACCTGATTGACAACCAGTTAAGAATCACCATAGATTTCAAGATATTCAACCTCTAATCGTTTAGCTAACTGGAGTCCAATAAGCAAGGCATTGTATTCAGCCACATTGTTAGAGCACGGCTGATCTAAGGAATAAGCTCTTTGGATAGCTAATCCTTCTGGAGAGACTAGAACAATTCCAACTCCTGTAACAATGGTTCTATTTGGTCTGATCCGGGATGCTCCGTCGAAGAACAGACGCCAGGTAGGGAATTCTTCAAAGATCATGTTTGATTCCAATGTTTCATCTGGAATTTCGTCATAAAGCTAAGATGTCTCCGGAACAGGATGAGCTGCTAAAAAGTCAGCCAATGCTTGACCCTTAACAGACTTTTGCGGGACATAAACCATGTCGTATTGAGCTAGCAGAATGGCCCATGTAGTCAGTCAAGAATTGAGGGTGTTGGGCTTCTTTATCAGTACCCGAAGAGGATTAACTCGAGAATGACGTGAATGGTTTGGCCAATGACATAATGCCGAGTCTTTTGAACAGCGAACATAAGAGCAAGGCATTCTTTCTCAACCGAACTATAACGGTGTTCAGCACCAATCATAGTACGACTAAGATAGTAGATGGCTTGTTCATGGCCTTCTTTGTTCTTCTGGGCAAGTAAAGCACCCAACGAATGATCCATAGCACGGACATACATTAAGAATGGTATGCCTGAGATTGGTGGCACTAAGACTGGTGGGTTCATCAGATATCGCTTTATATCCTCAATGTTCGTTGACATTCTTCGGTCCAAACGAAAGATACACCCTTCTTCATTAATTGAGTAAACGGTCTGCAGCGTCCAGACAGATTTGAAATGAATCTCCTGATGTACGCAAGTCGACCTTGGAATCCTCGTAGCTCTTTTAAGTTGCGTGGAGGACGCATCTCTTGAATGACTTTGATCTTCTCAGGATCCACGTGTATACCTTTAGAGGTAATGACGAAGCCGAGAAATTTACCACTAGAGACACCCAAAAATGACTTGATGGGATTCATTTTTAGTTGATGTTGGCGCATTAGATTAAAGATAGTTCTTAAATTTTGGATGTGATCTTCCTTTAGACGACTCTTGACAGCAATATCGTCGACATAGCATTCGACAGTCTTGCGCAGATGATCTCGAAAGATGGTACTCATAGTCCATTGGTAAGTTGTACCAGCGTTCTTGAGACCAAATGGCATCACAGTGTAGCAGTAGACTCCGCGAGGAGTGCGGAAAGAGGTATGTTTTTCATCTTTAGGGTTCATCCGAATCTGATTGTATCCAGAGAATCCATCCATGAAGGATATCCTTTCGAACCCACAAGTGTTGTCGATCATGACAACTGTAATAGGGAGAGGAAACTCATTCTTTGGACACGCTTCATTAAGATCCCGAAAGTCGATGCAAACTTGAACTTTGCCAGTTTTCTTCAAGACTGGGACAACGTTGGCTACCCAATCAGGATGTTGTTCTTCTCGAATAAAGCCACAAGCTATGAGCTTTTTGACTTCATCATCAATTGCGTCCATCATTTCTGGCTTGAATCGCCTCTGCTGCTGTTTGACTGGCTTTGCATTAGGCAAAATATTCAGTTTATGAGTAGCAACTTTGGGATCTAAACCTGGCATGTCTTCATAATTCCAAGCAAAGACATCAATGTATTCTTGAATAAGAAGAATTAATTATTGCCTATCCGCCTCTGGGAGGTTCTTGCTGATGAATATTAGACGAGGTGACCCGTTTTCTCCTACATCAATTTGAACCAATCGATCTTCGGTAGGAGGTTCCCGTTGTTCGAATCGAAGTTCCCATTTGGTATCCATTCGTTGAACCCAATGATCTATTTTAGAATTTTCTTCGATATCCTCGTCATAGCCTTCTGGGAGTTCAGCGGAGACCATGTTAGAAGATACGATCAATCGGTGAACTTGACCGATGCTGGTGTCAGAATCCCATGATCTGGAATCAGAAGAGTTAGAGCGCTCCTCATTATCAGATTCGGAGACTTCTGGAGATAAGACCGGAGGTGAAGTATATCTGACACCTCTTTTTGTCCTACTGTAGTACATCTCTGATTTTCCTTTCGGAACAACCGTACGGATAGGAGTTCGTCTACCCTTACCATAATTGAGACCATTCTTGAAGTCATAACCCATCTTTCGGATGATATCTTTTGATTGTTGACTATAACGACGAAGTTGGAGACGTCCTATATCGTTATTTTTGCTATCATCCGTATAGCTGGATTTTTGTTCTGGCCCTTTACTAAAAAGTATTGGACTCTCTCCTCTCTTTCGAGAAGGGTCAACAAAATATGAGTCATCTGGATATTCAAATAATACTTCTGTCTGAAGGGATTGTACGACCCCTATTGTAAATGACTGAAAGCTGTCTAGCATACCCAAATAGCATTTAGTATGATAAATGACATCAGTATACTGGAAAGTAGATGCTTTTTCATTAATTTGTACATCCGTATTTACAACAAGACCTTTAGCCTTAGCGGGCTTGGTCAGATTGATTACAAGGGGAGGAAAAGAAGAGCAAGGAGGATTCGACTTGTCGCGACAAAGGTCAATAACAAGCAGCTCAGAGGAGGTGAGCTCCCTTTTATCCCTATTACGACGGAGGTCGATAACAAGCTCCCTTTTATCCTTGTTACGACGTAGGTCGATAATCAGTGGCTCCTAAGAGGTGAGCTCCCTTTGATCTTGATTACCACCAGTTGATTGTTTCCGGGATGGTAGATGAATAGCCAGTGGTTTAGAGGATTGAAGATGAGAAACACGCCCTTTGACAGGTATGATGAGAGTGTCATTGGGAACTGCTTCTTGTCCTTCCTCAACATCCATGGCCAGTACTACCTTCATAAACTCTTCTTTGTACATGCGAGCGTCGTTGCAATAAGCTTCAACGCCTTTAAACGGGTAGAGATCCGCAACTTCTTTTTGGACTTCTCCTTTGTCATCAACGTACTTGAAGCATTGATGGAGAGTAGAAGGAACAATGTTGTGTTCATGAAGGAATAGTCTCCCCAGAAGAGCATTGTAAGAACAACCATGGTTGTCTATAATGTAGAAGGTCACCTTCGTCGAAGATTGCCAATTTAGAGTTTTAGGCGTATCTTGCCTAAAGGTTCACTCCTTCCCTGATTGAATCCCAGGATGGTGGTGATAGTGCCAGAGAGGCTATGCACTGGAATCTTTAGAGCATCTAACATCGTCTTCGGTATGATGCTGAGTGCTGACCCTGGGTCTATCAGAATACGGTCGACCTTCATGGTGTCGACATATCCCGTAAAGTAAAAAAGGACGGTCATGTCGATTGTCTTCCAATAACATGTCATCTTGTGTGAAGGTAATGTTTGGAATTAATTCCAGCACACTGTGACAGTGGAGACAAGTGACAGGTTCTGATTCAGGTTTCTTGAGAAGAGTTAGGCAAGTTTCTGCCTGCATCAAAGCCTCACTCAGTGTTTCTCGAGTCTCTTTAGAGAGGCGTAAGAGCTCGAAGATGGATAGCCTGGCCGGTGTGTTGGCCAATTGAGCCAATATGTCAAAGTTATATGGCTTCTCAAGTCTAGAGGGGGAAGACTTCTTCAAAATTTTGTCGAAGCATACTTGTTGTTTGCCTTTGTCGGCTGCTGCCGGTTTAGGAGGAGTTGGTTCCACAACCGGTAATGATGTAGAAGGGATGTCCTCTGTAGAGACAGGCTGCACTGGAACAGCCTCGGAAGATGAAGCAGGATCCTCCTGAGTTTTGGGATGCTCCCGTAAATAGGCTTTCCCTAACCTGGTGCCCAATAGGATCTCTTCTTCAACTATGAGGTCAAAAGACATCATATTGTAACTCTTTGTCTTGCCCTTAGATCGTTCTTTCTGTTTGGAGGAAGAAGGAACTTCGAAATCTGAAACAAGATCAGGATGAATCCACATGATTTCGCCATTATCAAGGGATAAGGGGACAAGGCCTTCATTTCGTGGAGAAGGAAGATTTTCAATCTCCAGAGTGGCCCTGGGAATGGGGATGATGCCACTCTGCACCACTTGCGGCGAGAAATCACCGAACTGTACAGAAATCATATTGGCCGTAACAGTCTTTTCATCCTGTTGGAGAGTGATGACACCGGCGTTGACCAACTCTTGAATCTTGCCTTTGAGCACATAGCATGCCCGAGTAGGATGCCCTATAAACCTGTGATAAACACAATACTTAGGGTGGTCAGTTTTACCGACTTCGTCAGGCTTCTTCGGGTCAGGGAGTTGCAATTTATTGCTTTTAAGCAAACAGTTAAAGATGCTCGCTGTATCATTTTCATCAAAGGAATACTCTATTTTTGGGCGAGGTTCCTTTAGTGGAGGTACAGAGGGACCAGAGGTAGACGTGCGTTGAGCCACGTTAACAGCCAAAGATTCCTTGCTTTTGAGATTGATGTTCAAGGTTTCTTTACCCTTGCGGTTGTTCTGGCGATTACCGCTACCGGATGCAGAAGATTTATCTCGATCAAGGTTAGACATGTGTACCCCCAACTGTTTGAACTTCTCAGCGCTAACTTCAGCTGCTTTAGCATTGACGATGAATGATGGCCAATCCTGGAACTGTGTTGACCCCGTCCACATGCTGATGATAGGCAACAAGTTTGATTTACAAGTGTCTATCGTTACAACAGATGGAGTTCCGGGAGGCATTTTGAGTGCTTCTCGACGGAATCGTTCAATGAAACTCTCAGTAGTTTCATTATGTCTTTGCTTGATCTTGTTGAGGGCAGATATAGTCATACCGTTGATACCCTCGTAGAATCGTTCCAGGAACATCTGCTTGAGCTCGACAAATAAAGTGATAGAGCCGTCAGGCAAGCTGCGATACCAATCGTATGATGTGCCGGCTAAGCAGCCGATGAAGACTCTGGTAAGAAGAGCATCGCTTGGCTGGAGCTGGACAGTCATTACCTCGAAATGGTTAATGAACTGACTCGGAGAAGTGCTGCCGTCAAACAGCGTGATCGTAGGAATCTTGTACTTTGGAGGGAATGGGACTTCCTTCCATTCAACCGGGTAAGGTTGTTTGATCCCCAGCCTCTGTAGACCATCTTTCTCTTTGAAGGCCTCGAACTGAGTACGCAGAAGTTTTATAGCATCATTGGCATCTCCTGGGGATAGAGAAGTAATAGGCTGGCTTACTGTGTTAGGAGGGGGAACAGCATGGTAAGCACTACCTCCAGCCCCTGAATGACTGGGTGTAACTTGAATAGGTATTGAGGCTACTGGAGGAGACGGTACCCCCAGACCTGCATTAACCGGCACCGATGATGCTATAATCTCAGGATTTACTGTAGGTGCAGTTGGTGACACTGTATGTTGAGCTACGATAACGGCATGCATATTTGTGATCATTTCAGTCATGGTCTTCAATTTATCTTCCAGTGCGGCTATTCGTTGCTCTTGACTTGCCGAACTAGAAGCGTCTGGATCTTCAGTAACAACATAGGCTAACACTTCTCTGGGTACAGTATAAGACACCGTCTGCTCAGAGCTTTCGCTATATGCATCATAATTAGAAAAAGAATCATCCCCTGAGTGAGAAATAGAGAAATGACCAGAGGGATCTTGGAGAAGATTCCTACGACCGACTGTGTCTCGGCTTCGAGATCGGGTGTGTCGGAATACTCCTTCAGAAGATTCATGGAGTAAATCTAGATATAGTTGACTGGGCTTACGGGGCTTGCCGTGCTTTGAACACTTCCTACCTCCAGTGTCTCGAGAAACCATATTTACAGAGGCATAGAGCACTTTGTCTTCGTCTTCTGACATTGGTTCAGAAGTTAAACCATCGAAGACAGATCATTTTGTTATCTCGCAACAACACTTGATAACCACCTTGTGACTACAATGGCGTTCCAGTAGTTGGATTAGAGGTGTTGAAGTGTTGTCCCGTTTCTGCTTAAGGTGTTCCCGAAGATCAGGGGTATATTCTTTGACTTCGGAACATGATTCTGATTCTTCAGATGCTTTGTCCCATGAGTATACAGAGAAGTACTCAACTCGTTGGCATAGGTGTCAGGATTTTTCCTCCTGGAAGTTTGCTTCTGATGCAAGTTTGTTTTCGGCATTGGTTGCTTGCGTTTTTTAAGATAAGTCCGTAAATTGGCAAATTCACCCCCAGGGGCCTCCGTCTGGGACACTAGCAATTTCCCCTGCTTTGATCGGGATATCCGAAGAGTTGGAAGACCTTGGAAGTGTGCTACTGGAGTAGGCAAGATGCCTCTCTGGTCAATATACTTCTCTTTAGCAGGGAAAGAAGAACTCTTGTTTGAGAGAGTTTTTGTATTGTTTGGTGTCGAGGCATGTTCAGATGGATCTTCCGAGGTAAAAACCAGAGATGACTGGGAAAAGACCAAAGGGCCTTTTCCTTTATTTTGTGAAGAAGTTGGCCAAAGAGCGTTTCCCTCTGTTGTTTTCCAAGTTTTGGACTATGGAAGATTGAGAAAAGACCAAAGGGTCTTTCTGTTTATTTTGAGACGGAGGAGGAATAGTCAAAAGACTACCCCCTGTGGGTTGCGCCAGTGCAACTGAAGATTTGGGAAGGGACAGAGAGCTTTTCCCTTTATTTTGGGAAGAAGGAGGAATAGTCAAGAGACTACCCTCTTTGGGTCGCGCTAAGACAGAGGAGGCAGCAGCTGCTTGCGCAGTAAATGACGCCTTAGTAGCTTGTGCTGCAGATGGTACCTTAGCAGCAGAAGCTTTTGAGGAAGGAGTGGGTGGCACTTTGGCCACAGAGGATTTGGGTTGGGTCCTAGAAGAGGTAGCAGTAGGCTGTGCTCGGATAGAAGAGGCAGCGAGCTGCGCCAGAGGAACAGGAGTCTTGAGTTGTGCTAGAGGAGCATAATTTATAGGCTGTGTTGTGGCAAAGGAGGTAGTGAGCTGCGCCTGGCTTACAGGGGCCTTGGGTTGCGCCCTGGCAGAAGAAACAGTGAACTGCGCTCAGGCAGAAGAGGCCACTAACAGACTGTCAGAAGAGACAGTGTGCTGCGCCTGAGCCATAGAGGACTTTGGAGTCCACACAGAACGGACTTTGCTCTTGGCAGAGGTCATAGTTCGATGAGTGGCCTTGGAGTCGATCATTGCTTCGTAGGCAGTCTGGTTGACCTTAACAACCAGAGTCTTCTACGTCTTTCCGATAAACGCGGTGTCACATTGAGTTGTCACTTCCTCGTCGGAGGAGAAAGTCGTCCCCAGTAGAGTCACCATTTTGTTTGTAAGAACAAAAGTCTTTTATTTCACAAACTTTAAAGAATAGTACAAAAGTACAATAAATTCTGGGAAAGTACAACTTTAGGAATCCGATCTGAAGACGATCGCTTTATCCCTTGGACGATGTGAACTTTGAAGACAATAGCCTCTGAAGAATGCAGCAGCACTTGGACAAGAACTCCTGATCTCTGATGATCTCGAAAATGATCTGCCTTCTTTAATGAAGGACTTGAAACTCTATTTATAGAGTTCTAGAAATAACTGTTTTGTAGTTATTCTGGATTGCGCACAATGGACTGCGCTAGTGACAGACTGTGCAGACTGCAAACTGCGCTGGCCTTTAGGCAGTTGCTCGATCGTGGGCTAACTGTATTTAGACGCGTGGCATTGTTTGATTAAAATGCGCTTGGTCGTGTACAGGCGGTTGCCACCTGGCGAGCAATTGATGGCATGTAAGCCACGTAATAAATGTCAGTTATCTTCAAAAAGCTTGATGGATCGTGCCACTTGCTAGCTTCAAACTGCGCTCAGGTTGGACTGGCAGACTGCGCTGGGATTCGGCGGCTAGACTGCGCTGGGATTTGGACTTGGTCAAATAGCGCTGAGAAGGATCTGGCAGACCGCGCTCAGGTTGGACTGGCAGACTGCGTTGGACTGTACAACTGTTCTCGAGCGCCGTGGTGCACGGGATACGAACGGATTCCTCGCTTTTCGGGCTGTCAGGCTGTTAGTAGATTTGATTTTCTTGTCAGGTAATGATGGCTTTGCCACGTCAGCATAGCGCGCTCGGGCAGTGGCGTAGTTCAGTCTAGCACGGTTGATTTTTGGCGCTGTTCATGTTAGCGTTGTTCATTGATGGGTGCGCAGTTTGGGCTTTTGTGCACTATTTGATAGGTGCAACTTGATTTTTAGGACTTACAACACACCAAGAGGCATTTTCAAAGTAGCATGTCGAAAACTTTCAATAAATGTCCAAGTATCTTCTTTCTCTTTCTGTTTAATCACTATTAAGGAGGACATATTCATGTTCATTCCTCCTTCATAGAAACGAGAGAGAAACATTGATTTGAATTCGTCAAAAGACGATATGCAATTATCAGGCAGACTACGATACCAGTCATATGCAGTACCTGTCAAACACCCAATGAAGACTCGGGTGAGGAGAGCATCATTCTTCTGCAGATGCACAGTCATAATATCAAAATAATTGATATATTGACTTGGAGAATCCTTTCCATCAAATAACACCATAGATTGTGGCTTGAATTTTGGAGGAAAGGGTACATCATTCCAGTGGGGAGGATAAGGTTGTTTGATCCCTAACCTCTGGAGCTGATCTTTGTGCTTAAGAACCTCAAATTGTGCTTTTAACTCACGTACTGCTTGAATAGCTTCACTAGTTTGAGGAAGCACATTTGATTGAATAGTGGTTGGATGTACCGTAACCCCGACTGGAGGTGATACATCCTCTGGAATGAGAGAGTCAGGAGATGCAGAGTTCTGATTGACAGCAGGCTCTTGATTCAGATTATTCAAACATATATCAACCCTTTAACTATCTTGAGTTGGGGCAGTTACTTGTACTGGTGTTATCACTATCGGTTGGACTGTTTGCTGAGTTGTCATTATCTGATGCATATTTTGCATTATGGCAAGCATGTCCTTTGTTGATTGTTCCACCGCAAAAGACGTTGTTCTGTATTAGAAGTAGATGTCTCATGTTCATCTCCGATAGCATAGGATTCAACTTCTCTTGAGCATATGGAGGGATTGGTTTAGAGATAGGAATCAACACTATCAGTTTCTGACTCCAAAGACTGGGTACCCCCAGCCTCTGAATCTGAAGAATGCAATGATGTTTTATTTCTTGACCGAGTATGTTGATATACCCCTTCAAAAGTGTCAAGGATTCGGTTGAATTGTTGTTGACTTGGAGTCCGGGACGAATTGCGTCTTGGACGTCGTCCTCTATTGATATGAGATGCCATATTGACTGATGCATAGGACAACTCATGTTCTTGGTCATCAATTTGTTGCTGAGGTACATTGTAACTTAATCGGTCAAAATCGACCGTTTAGAAGAAGAATAGCAACATTTGATCACAATCTGGTGACACTCACAATGATGATTTTCTTGGAGGAGTATCACAGGAGATTTTCGGTTTTTACGCTTTTGTACAAGTAATTCGCGTAAATCAGAAGGAGTGGAAGGTGTCATCTTCTTTATTACATTTGGGACAGAAAAACGTTTAGTCCCTTATGTAAAAAGAAGATTACTGGCTTTATTAGCAGAACCAAATTGTATATTTTTACACGCCTGGAGTTGTGTGCGTAAATCCTGAGATTTTTGTGCATAGAGAACTCCATCAGCATTACGCGTAATGTGAAGGTTTGGTACTTTGCGTAAAGCAGTATAAGAAGGTTGTTGGTGAAAAACAGAAGTTTTACCAACAATAGAAGTCTTGTTTTTACGCTGCATGCGTGTAGACAAATTCACTTTAGATGCAAAAGCATCATTGTGAACTTTGTCCCAAATATTACATATTCAGCTGATCATGAAGCTAGTCGTTACAAAATGTCAGGACTAGCAAGAGTTTAGTCATACATGATCAACCCTAGGATCTGTTAATCATGTTACAGCCCGTAGACAGACAGTAAGTAAAAAGTGCAATCGAGCTAACACGTGCTCGTCGGCTAAACGCCTCAAAAGAATAATTTTTACAATAGAGTGGGAGAGCCAAAAATAACCCACTCGTTGCCAGGATTCCTTCTAGTGGCCACCATCTGGCTGGAAGGTCGGTGGATCCTCTGGAGCTGCTCCGAAATCTGGCCACACAAAACCAGCTGGGTCAGACCCCAGAAAGAGCAAGTGCCACAAAGGAGCTTCACTTAAGAACTAAAACCAACAATCAGCACAGGAATATAAATAATATAATAAAAGACAGGAAATATAAATAAATGGTAAAAACTGGAATTAAGGAAAACATGCCAGGATGATATACGACGAGATAACCATGGAACTATTCAGATAGCCAGGTTACAACCCGTAAACCAAACAAGGATCGGGGTTGTAACCCTTCGTCTGAACGGAGCTTGGTTTCTCACCATTTATCAGAAAGATAAATACAAGCATGCTGGTCATGTAACAGTCTGGAACAAGATCAGGGCAAGACTAGACTTGTTAGACTCCATCCAATCATTACACGGCCAAGCAAGACCTACGGCTTGATACTTTAACTAACTAGGGTTATCACAGTCCTAGTTACTAACAAGATGCGGTGAGATTATTCCACAGCCACAAGCCCTGCAGACCATCCAGGTTACCCAGGTCGAAAGATTAGGGTGGAATTCAGGTGGGTACATCGTTCAGGAGACGCATGTACCCTTAAGTAGCTTGAAGGGTGCAACACATGACAGTGTGCTGGAAATGTGCCCTACTCGACGGCAGGCTACAGATCCCAGGCGCGCCCAGGTAACGGGATTGCCTGTAGCTGGGAAATCTCTTCATGACTAATATATTAATCTAGTTATTAGCCTTAGTCCATTTCAATAGGTTCTCCTGACCGTGGTACTCAGGAGTCCCTGTCCTAGACATGATGCAAGACAGGACTGGTTTATTATACAAGCACAATCTCCCACGGTGTCCAGGATGTTCATTCTTGTCAAGTCATGTCATGTCAGGTGGCCGTCGCAACGGCTTATAAAGATATAACATGTCAGGTTATCAGGTCAAGTGTACTAGTCAGGAGTGCGCCACAACGGGCCACCATCAGGTCATGTCAGGTTACTCATGTCAGGAGTGCACCACTACGGGCCACTATCAGGTCGTGCTCAATTATCAATTCCAAACATATCAAGTAAATTCAGGGATTATCAAGTTCAGGTCAAAAGGCGTAAGGATATAAAATGGACGTAAAATATCTAATAAAATATCAATATACAGGGCTATAGAAGATCCAGGATAAGGAAAATAAAACCAAACTGACATGCTGATATAAGATCAAGTCTGCCAAGGGCCATACGCTCAGGTAAGCATACGCTCCCAAAAGGCAGCGTATGGGGGGTCACAAGGCTCTCGGGTTGAACCAGGGTGACAAGATAGGCTAGCGTACGCTCGAGCCAGCGTATGCTCAAGCCAGCGTACCAAGGCACGCGTACGCTCAAGCTGGCGTACCAAAGGGTCCATACACTTCCAATGGGAAGCGTACACAAGGGTCAGCGTACATAAGGGCACGCCCAAGCAACAGGTCAGCGTACGCTCAAGCTAGCGTACGCTCAAGTCAGCGTATGCTTGAGCTAGCGTACGAAATGGTCTAGGGCACGCTCACGCTAGCGTACGCTCAAGGCAGCGTACGCTTGAGCTAGCGTACCAAAAGACACGCTGCCAACAGGCAGCGTATCAAGGCTAGCGTACGCATGCTAAGGAGCAGCGTACTCAAGTCAGCGTACGCTCACTAAAGAGCAGCGTACGAAAGGCAGCGTACGCTCGCTAAAGAGCAGCGTACGAAAGGCAGCGTACGCTCACTAAAGAGCAGCATACCAAAGGCAGCGTAGCTAAATAGCTAGCACACTGCTCACTGTCTTCTCCAAAGAGCAAGAACAGCAAGAACAGCAAGAACTCCATGGATGGAACCCAAAACTCCAAATGCTCATAACTTGGTCAAAACAAGTCCAAATCCAACTTTTCAAAGGTCAAAATTGGGTAGAATGAAATTCTCTTCAACATGGAACCATCAAAACTTGAAAACAAAGGAGTTTGATAGATCAAAACCACCAAAATCCGAAAATACTAAATTGTAGATCTACAAGAATCAAAGCCTCAAAATGAAAAATGACAAGTTCTAATGTGGTTTAGAATCATGAGAAGAAGCTAATGGAACCATAAAATGAGTTCTCTTGTGGAAGCAAGTTGCACTTGCCTATGGTGTTCTTGGTTGGTGGAGAAGAGTAATGGTGGGGGAAAGAGAAGTAAATGAGAATTATGGAGGAGAGAGAAGGTTGGTGGGGATAATAAAGAGGGGGTTGTGGTGGAAATGAAGGAGAAACATAGGCTAAGGTGTTCCACCCTTGGCCCATGATGAACCAAACATTGGGCCGGCCGAACCAAGCCAACCCAAACCGAGATTTAAACCAAGCCAAGAAAACTAAACAAGGAACAATACAAGAAAATACGTACACGTATTTCCAAAATACGTAATACGAACCACAGGCATTACATCAGCATCCCGCTCTTGGCAAACTCCAGATTGACTATGCCTTCCAGAGCAGAAGCGATCATAGATACTCGTATGGTCTCCCACGAGTCTGGCAATGTACATAGCAACCAAAGTCCTTGAACCTCATTGTCAAACTTGACTCCCATCGAGGATAGCCGGTCCACCGCGCTCTGGAACTCACTCAAGTGATCCATAATGGACGCACCATCTTTGTACCGCAGACCCATCACCATCCGGATTAGGAACAGTTTGTTTATCCCAGTCTTTTTTCTCGCACAAAGATTCCAGCTTCTCCCACAACGTCTTCGCATGCTCAATATTGGATACGTGGTTGTACACGTTCTCGTCAACGAACTGCTGTATATACCCACACACCTGTATATGCTCGAAGTTCCAGTCCTCATCGGATTTGTCATTGGGCTTCTAGGACGTAAATACTGGAAGATACAGCTTCTTGACGAACAACAAATCCTTCATCTTGCTCCGTCAATAATGGTAGTTGGTACCGTTCATGTTCACCATGCGCACCGGCTTCGCATCCATCTCTGCTTCCTGGTTTGACTGTCAACTCATGACACTTCTTTGAACCCAAAGCTCTGATATCACTCTGTTGGAAACGAAGCGCGAAAACCGTTCTCCTAAACTAGAAAGTCCTGAGAGAGAACTGAGCAAAAGCATACAAACCAAAAATGCCAACACAAATCGCAAACACAAAGATTTTTGACGTGGAAAACCCTTGCGGAAAAAATAACGGGACGATCGGAGTTCAACCCTGAAGAACCTCCATTAATGGAATAAAGATAATACACCCTCTACAAGCTCCTCCCGATCCAACACGGATCACCACAACTCACTTGAAAGAAGAAAATATAATTGCGGACTCCGAAGAACAAGAGATGCCGAAAAATTATTTGAAACAACCTCTCATTCACAATAGTCCTTAATCCCCCCCCTCTCTCTCAAATAATGTAAAGCACTCTTGTTTTTTTAGATATTTTTCAACTTGCATCCATCACCCTTTTATAAGCCCTTGGTAATCCATACATGGAAGGCCAACATATATGAAAACTTCCAATATACATCAATCATATATTTAATGAAAATCCAATCATAATTGGTTTGCCAAAATTGGAAGCACAATTATATGGAAAGCTACTATATGAAGGATCAAATCATAAATACATGATTAAAGTAAATATGGAAATCCAATCATATATTTTCTTACTATATATGTTCCAAAATAGGATCCATGCACTCCCCGAGCTTCTCCGACACATGGATGACACTCGTCGCACTCCGGGGTATTCTCCATATAGGTTGGGAACCCCACCCACTCCAACATTCAGGAGGGGACTGGCATATGCGGTGCCGCAATATATAGGGGAGAGCCAGGAATATTAATTAAGGAAGAATGTAAAGTATTTTAAAAAATCTATAATAAAAAGAAAGTAATTGATTTAATGTTTAAGGGGAAAAGGTCAATATAGTCCTATGTTAACTTAACCGTTTACATAAATTACAAAAGTGGTGCTAGTTTAGGATATAAAATTATATTTAAATTTTGTTTATAATATTTAAATATAAAAGTATATATATTTCATGATGTTTAAGTAAGGGAAAATTTATGAAATGCCCAAAAAATGAAAAAGTTTTATGAAAAACCCACCGCACAATAACATTTCATCGCGTGCCCAGAATTAGCCAAAAATATATAAAGAGGGTTCCGAATGACCTTTTTGCCCTTCCTTCTAATTTATTGAAAACACCCACGAAACTACTCTTAAAAAAAATGTTTCGATACTTCATCTTCTTCCGTACGCTCCTCACTTTCGAATCTAGGTTTTCTCCTCAAAGATCTTCAAAAACTCGTCGAAAAATTTCGAAAAGACCGAAACAAACGGCAAAGTGCTAAAACGGAGGTCCAAACATCATTTTTTTTTCAATTCTAAAATTTCGGAAGGCCGTCTAACGAAAAAGTCGTTACATTCAGGCACCTCGAAGATACGCACATTTTGGGACAAACCGGGCCTCGTTTCGACCTCCCAGTCAAAAGTTATGGCCCTTCAAAGTTTCAACTGACCATAAAATGCAGGAGAATGGTCATTCTTCATGTTAGAACATGAAAAATATTAATTTCGCATGAGGGTGGCCATTCTCCGTGTAGTAACACGAAGAATGTTATTCTCCGTCTTAATTTATACGGCGAATAGTCATTCTATGTGTTAGTAACACGGAGAATGACATTCTCCGTACTAAATTACACGGAGAATGGTCATTCTCCGTCTTAATTTACACGGAGAATGGTCATTCTCCGTATAATTTAGCACGGAGAATGGTCATTACAGTGTTAAAACGCAGGAGAATGTCCAATCTCCGTATTAGAAACACGGAGAATGCCATGTGTTAAATAAAACGGAGAATGCCATTCTCCGTGTTAAATAAAACGGAGAATGGCCATTCTCCGGGTAATTTAGCATGGAGAATGGTCATTACAGTGTTAAAACGCAAGAGAATGGCCATTCTCCGTGTTAGAAACACGGAGAATGCCATTCTCCGTATAAATTAACACGGAGAATGACATTCTCCGTGTTAAATAAAATGGAGAATGGCATTCTTCGTCTTAATTAAAACGGAGAATGATATTCTCTGTGTTAATTTGTACTGAGAATGGTTATTCCCAGTGTTAAAACGTAGGAGAATGACCATTTTCCGTGTAATTTAGTACGGAGAATGGCATTCTCCGTTTCTAAATTACACAGAGAATGTCATTCTCCGTGCTAAATAACACGGAGAATGACAATCTCCGTGTTAAATGACACGGAGAATGGTCATTCAAATGTTAAAACACAACAGAATGGCCATTCTCCGTGTTAGAAACACGGAGAATGCCATTCAACACGGAGAATGGCATTCTCCTTGTTAAAAATGCAGGAGAATAACTATTCTTCGTGTGATATCGACGAAGAATAGTTGATAGAAACCTAATTTTTTTGTTTTTTTTTTGTTTTGTGGAAAGAAATTTAACATGAATAAAGATTCAAGAGTTTTCGTTCTTCTTTCAAAACGATGCTAACTCTTATGGAAAAGAAGAAGAAGATCTTCTCTCCTACGTTTTAACACTGGGAATAACCATTCTCCGTGTAAATTAACACGGAGAATGTCATTCTCCGTTTTATTTAACACGGAGAATGTCATTCTCCGTGTTAATTTACACGGAGAATGGCATTCTCCGTGTTTCTAACACGGAGAATAGCCAATCTCTTGCGTTTTAACACTGTAATGACCATTCTCCGTGCTAAATTACACGGAGAATGGCCATTCTCTGTTTTATTTAACACGGAGAATGGCATCCTCCGTTTTATTTAACACGGAGAATGTTTCTAATACGGAGAATGGCTATTCTCCTGCGTTTTAACACTGTAATGACCATTCTCCGTGCTAAATTACACGGAGAATGACCATTCTCCGTGTAAATTAAGACGGAGAATGACCATTCTCCGTGTAATTTAGTACGAATAATGGCCATTCTCCGCGGAAATTAAGACGGAGAATGTCATTCTCCGTGTTACTAACACAGAGAATGACTATTCTCCGTGTAAATTAAGACAGAGAATGACATTTTCCGTGTTACTACACGGAGAATGGCCACCCTCATGCGAAATTAACATTTTTTGTGTTCTAATACGGAGAATGACCATTCTCCTGTATTTTATGTTCAGTTGAAACTTTGAAGGGCCATAACTTTTGACTGGGAGGTCGAAACGAGGCCCGGCTTGTCCCAAAATGAGCGTATCTTCGAGGAGCCAGAAAGTAACAATTTTTTCGTTGGACGGCCTTCCGAAATTTTGGAATCGAAAAAAAATGATGTTTGGACCTCCGTTTTAGTACTTTTGCCGTTTGTCTCGGTCTTTCCGAAATTTTTCTATGAATTTTTGAAGATTTTTGAAAAGAAAACCTAGATTCAAAGTGAGTAGCGTATGGAAGAAGATGAAGTATCGAAACGTTTTTTTTAAGAGTAGTTTCGTGGGTGTTTTCAATAAATTAGAAGGAAGGGCAAAAAGGTCATTCGGATCCCTTTTTATATATTTTTTGCTAATTATGGGCACGCGATGAAATGTTATTGTGTGGTGGATTTTTCATAAAACTTTTTCGTTTTTTGGGCATTTCATAAATTTTCCCTAAAAAAAATGTCCGAGAGGTGAGAAAATAATTTGAGCAACAATCTTCTCCTCATTCTCTTACTTCCTCAGAGTTATACCCTTTATCTTATGTCACTATTACTTCAAGATTTGTGGCCTTTCTCATTGTTGGAATAGCCATTGGATCTACAAAGCCAAAATGTCACAAAAATATTTAGTAGACAAAAAAAAAGAATCAGAAAAGAAAGAGGAATAATTCTGCAAATCCATACCAGATTAATATAATTAGTATATACTTACATAAATAACAAATATAAGTAATAACTATTGAAATTTAAGATTAACAAATATAAATAATAACCAAAAAATTCCAAGTAGAACTAGGGTTTACAAACCTATATCCTCTTGAACGCCCAATTTTCTGATCCCACGTAACCCTTATTGCATCGCTGCACAAAGTAAAACATATGACTTAAGAGTAAAAATGGTACTAGAAAATCTGTGAAGCTTTCTCGATGAAGGTTGCCTATAATCTAACTAGATGACAGTACCCCAAAGTTGATGGCACGATGTTATTTGCTATCTATAATGTCCAGTCCCAAAATACATAGGAGTAGGAATATATAAACATGACATCTGCGTAACCAATGGACTCTAGTCCAATTAAAATACGTATAAGCTGTCTTGGTATCTAAATATATCTACCAAATCACCTATCATATATCTCAATCCACATTTTTTCCCAAGAATAAACAATATGTATAATGGTCTGCAACCCACAAACATATATGTTTGAATAGACTAGAACAATATAGGTCTATAAACTAGGCTAATGAGCAGAATACGGGTAAGTGATATAATATAAAATCACGAAAAATACCCGAATCGAAAATAGTGACATCATCGTGATCAGCAAACTAACTATGCACAATCAACTACCTGGAGGGATCACCAGGTCCTTAGAAGAAAGTAACAAGCTACATAAAAACACGTCATATAAACTAAATATAAACATGTCACATAGTTAGGTAAAAATAAAATAAATAACCCGGATCACAATACGGTCCAATATCCATCATCGAAACAGTAAACCACACCTACAACCAGACAAAGGCAAGAGGTGGCATACTATTCCCCGATAAGACGATGTCTCATGCCATGATCAGGTATAAGTACATGATCCAATCGCACATGATACGTATACCACATACCACATGCAGGATCAATACGTATACCCGAAAATGGAGTGTGATAAAAATACAAGTAAAGGTTACCTAACCATTTTATGTGAAATACAGTTTTAAGAACAAACCTTCAACACATGGACACTCTGACTAAAATGAGATTGACATATCCCTTCTCTGGGTACCAGGGGCCTAAGCATAACGTTCCGCGAAACAATAACGGCCATTAGTAATAAAAGAAGCGCATAACGTTTCATAAAATGATATTGACCGTTAGTAACAATGGAATAATCCCACCCACATCTCCGGCAAAGCTCACTACAAAAGAAAATATATAATCGTGGCCCATACGTTAAGGAACTATCCTCCCCACCCAACGCTCATATCTATGTCGTATCCGCAACATATATTTCTAGTAACTGCTAAGTCTTCTAACATGCATATCTATTAGTAGTTACAACCTATCGTACAGTATGTGCGTAGTAGGGATCAGCGAACATGCAAATCCGAATTCTATATGTGACTCATAACTCGTTGTGAACATGTGTTAAGGCTAATGAAAACATGATGATGCTTCACAAAGATAAGGTGGTTTGCTAAAACTAGATCAATATGCATAAGATAAAGAAAAACAACAGGAAACAACTAACTCAGTCGCTTGCAACCAAGGAGGAATTGGAAGACCAATTTAATATAACATAAAAATAACAATAAATGAATAACAAAATAAATATGCTAAAATGACAACAAATAATTAGAACATATTGGCAAGATATACTTGTCTGGAGGTTGGGCGATGATTTGACGACATCCAGCAACGAACTCGTCAAGACAAAGAAAGCAACAAAGTTGGAACTTCTGCAAACATCTCTAGATGTTGCAAAAAATATCACCAACATTTCCAGAATAAGAAAAATAGCAAGATAGCTACCCATAAGTCCAATTCTGGATACAAGAGCAAAACAAAAAATTTGGGTCAAAGCAATGTCCACTATTGGAGTTGCTTTTGCACAGAAAAGCGTGTCAAACCTAATGGTCTCTAAAGTCAATAAACTATATGTCTACGGTATGGTTTCTCGATATGAACTTAATGGTATATCCAATTTTGGATTTCGATGAGCCGTATAAAATCATCCGTTAAATCGGATCGTGGGACCCGTGATACGGCAATCCGGTCAACTATCTCATAATCGGACCAAACTTGGCTCACATGACGAAAAATACCACGAGTCCAATGACACAAGTTTCGTCGCGATATGTCAAACGTGCACGAAGTTATTGGTTGATTTAGAAAATCATCGATACGGTAATTTCTTACGGATACGCATCGAAAATTACCCCGCTTTCGATAGGCGACGGAACTTCATAATATGCTAGCGCCGAGTCAGATCGGCCGGGAACTTAGATGGCCATCTGACTCGATCGCTAAGCTTGGTAAACGTTAACGCCTTGCGGCATCGATTCAATTCGATTTGGACGGAAGATACGAGAATCGATCCAACTAATGGAACGACTTCTGTTGGAACAAGTCCTAGATGCAGCGGGCTGCGTCTCGGCACGCGAGCTCTCTATAAGAGTCCCTTCGACGGGACCGGACCGCTGTATGGTTTTCTTGGAGCTTTGCCGCTGGGCTTGATTGAAGTGCTTTCGCGTCGTTTTCAAGGATGCAATTACAAATTTCGATGCAAGAGGGAAAGAAGAAAATCTAACAAAGTGTTGATGCATTGCAGGAGCTTGCGTAACTAAGGATTGACGTTGCGTAGCGCTTCGACGACCTGCACGAAGCCAAGTAATCGGTGGGTGATTCGGCCTTCTTTTCTATTCTGTCCCGCAAACTTAATCCTTGCTTCGAATCCATTCAAATCGAACGATGCCAAGTTAATTGTATGCCAATCCACTAAGTCAAGAACTCGGAAAAAACGTATCGATTTACAAATACAAGTTTTTCACATAAACCAAAAGTTTAAGGTTTACAGAAAAAGATAGACTATTTCAAGTGCTGCAAAATATTATGAAATGTCGGTTGTGGGTTATGATGCCTCGGACAATTTGGTGCCTGCGGGACGCTAAATCGCGAGTACGACTTGGGGAAAAATGAATCATTGCATAAGTTGGAGGAAATGATAATGCCGTTCAATACTGTCCGCGCTATACAAAACTGTTGCATATGTTAAACTGTTCACGTATTGGCATGGTCATGGACAGCTTGTGCACAAGTTGATATTTTTCCTCGAATCGATATCCGGGGCATCGGAATCGAATCGGCCTAGGGGGAATGAATAATCGTGCTTCGGCACTGATGCATTGCGGGACCGTCAGTCAGGCTTGCAACCTAGACTGAGCGGGCCAAAATGCCGTTGAGATAGTCCCACGTGATGTGTAACATCAATGACCGCATATAAGATAGTAGCATGCTTACCTATTGTCTTATGCAGGGTAAATATTATCTCTGTTTTCATGCAGGGACGAGCACGGCCGTGGTAAGAAATATGACAAACTGATATGTTAAACTGTATGCTTTATTACGCAAAGATGGCTATCGAATATGAACTGAATTCATTTAGTTCTAATAGAAAGACAACTCTAAAGCATGCCAACCCTAACAATCAGAGTCGGTTTAGACGAGTGGGTTCGTCTCGTCCACTTAGCAAGTGTGCTAATCCCATTCCCCCAATTTCCCCAGGTGCGACGGGCGCGCCCAACTAAACTGGAACTGAAGTACGGAGAGGCGTTTTGAAGCTCTTCCTATGCAGAAGTATTTTGAAGCCAATTCAAGTCGACGGCTTTGTATAAAGGGGCGAATGTATGGAACGGCAAGCGTTAGTTCAGGCAACTTGTCGAATGTATCTTCATTCTGTTTTCAATCAATGTAGCCACAACGGCATCCAATGTAAATTACGACTTGCACTTCGTTGCAAGCTATGAATGAAAAGTATTTCTATCTTCCTATACTGCGTCTTATATTCTGATGTGAATTGTGGAGTTTCGACTTGGCGTATTAATATCAAAATAAAACGATAACTATTTGAGAACTTGTCATCTTGCCTTGCACGAGCGCAACTCCAGGTTCGTGCGGCATCACGCCTTAGCGAGGACGATCGAATCGGCAAAGTAACACCGGGGACGAACGGTTTGTCGACTCGGGGCGTGACAAATTGGTATCAGAGCACAGTTATGTTTCCTCGGATTTTTGAAAGATGTTTCATTGTTGGAATGTCCGTTGCGATGGCTCGATTGAATGCTTGTCGACATGCTGCATGAAATAAAAGTTCCATACAGGTAAGCCCGTAGATATTTTTGAAAAATACTAACGGGTTTACTCTGTTTTGTAGGAATAACTAAGAAAAGGAACAATCCTGCCCCAACCCAAACTGTAGATAGTACGTCGAGCACAAAAAGTACTGAGCCTAGCGAGACGACTATGCAGAAGATGCTACAGTTGATGGAACTACAGCAGCAGCAGCTTCAGACCCAATTCAAGGCCCAATTGGAGGCGCAACAAAAACAGATGAATGCCCTGACTCAGATAGTCAGCAAAATGGCGGGCAACACGAAGACGACGGATGAAGGGCCCGAGGGAAACCAAGGCGACCAAGAAGAAAACGAGAAAGAAGAGACTCAACCGCAAATGATAGATACTTCTTCCTTGTTCAAGGCAAAGGAGTTCCGCAAGATGAATCCACCCAAGTTCAACGGCCGAGCGGAGCCTGATGTGATCGTAGGGTGGCTCGCGGAGATGGAGGACCTGTTTAATCTGCTTAGCATTGAAGGGTCCCAGCGGGTGACTTGTGCGGCGTTACAGCTACAACTGAGGGCGTATGACTGGTGGGCCGCTAAAAAGCAGGAGATCTATGAAGCCGATACAGACGCCACGATCTCCTGGAAAATATTCAAGGAAGCCTTCCTCGAACAGTACGTTCCTCGCGCCGTCCGTCAACAAAAAGAAGACGAGTTCATGATGCTGCGACAGGAAAATATGTCTGTCGACGATTATGATTCGAGCTTCTCAAAGCTGGTGAAGTTTGCCGGCGCCTTTCTGCCCAACAAGGAAGCCTGGTGTGAACGCTTCCAATAGGGCCTAAATGACGAACTGCGAAGGGACGTCGTGAATCAAAGGTGCCGAACATACCGTGAATCCTATAATGCCGCTCTTAATAGTGAGCGCATCTTTGGCCATATGTCGAGTAGAGGCATCCGTAACCACTTCAACAAGCGTCCTAACGACGCCGGCGCCGGAGGATCGGGAATAACAAAGCGTCCGAACAGATTCGATGATCGAGGCCATAGCCGTCAACATTGCACCAGGTGCGGTAGGCGTGGGCACCGAACCGTCGACTGCGTCACGAGATCTTGCTATAAGTGTGGCGAGGTAGACCATATAGTTACATATTGCCCGCACAAAGGTCCGAATCAACATAACCCACCGAGGAACGTCCCGAATCCGCATAAAGCGCCGATACTGCAAGGCGCGAATGCGGTGCCCGTCAACCAACAAAACCAACGCTACGGAGCTCAAGGCCGAGTTTATGCCTTAACTCGGGACGAGGCGTTTGCGTCCGATACTGTTGTAACAGGTATACTACTCTACAAAAGTATACCTGCTCGAGTATTATTCGATTCGGGTGCGACGCATAGCTTTATATCTGCTGATTTTGCGAAAGAAAATAAAATCACCATGCAATCACTAGATATGAATATTAGCGTCAGCACTCCGTCGGGAGTTGATATGCCTGCAAACTTTATTTGTAGGGATGGCCACATTTGCGTCGGGGGAAGATATCTATCCTTGGATGCCGTCGTGCTAGACATAAAAGATTACGACATAATCCTGGGCATGGATTGGTTGGGCGCTTGTCATGCAACGATCGAGTGCGCGGAGAAGAGAGTGGTGTTTCGTCTTCCTGGCGAGACAGAATTCTCATATTCGTGCGGTACGGCCTCGAAGACGGCGATGATGGTATCGGCAATCTCGACAAGGCGTATGCTGCGTTCCGGCTGTGCGGGATACTTGGCATCTGTTCGAGACACACGGACGGATAATACAAACACAATGCGGACTGATATTGTGGCAGAATTTCCCGATGTTTTTCCTGACGAGATGCCTGGGATGCCGCCGGATCGAGAAATTGAATTCAGCATCGACACCTTTCCGGATACACGGCCGATATCAAAGGCGCCTTACTGAATGGCTCCAGCAGAACTGAAGGAGCTGAAGGTGCAATTACAAGAGTTGCTAGACCGCGGATTTATTCGCCCTAGCGTCTCTCCGTGGGGAGCTCCCGTACTGTTCGTGAAGAAGAAAGATGGGTCGTTGCGGCTATGCATCGACTATCGGGAACTCAACAAGGCGACCGTGCGAAACAAGTATCCTTTGCCGCGAATCGACAACTTGTTTGACCAACTGCAAGGCGCGGCAATATTTTCAAAAATTGATCTTCGTTCAGGCTATCATCAATTGAAGATCAAGTTCGACGACATATCGAAGTCTGCCTTCCGCACTCGATATGGTCATTACAAATTCCTCGTCATGCCGTTCGGTTTGACGAATGCCCCGGCCGCTTTCATGGATCTGATGAACCGAGTCTTCCGACCTCAAATAGATAAATTTGTAGTCGTATTCATCGACGATATCCTTGTCTACTCAAAGAATCGGGAAGAGCACGCGGAACATTTGAAGACGGTACTGCAGATTCTGCGTGAAAACAAATTGTACGCCAAGCAGAGTAAGTGCGAGTTCTGGATGAGTAGCGTGACATTCCTCAGGCACGTAATCTCTGCTGACGGTGTCGCGGTGGACCCAAAGAAGATTGATGCGGTAGTGGATTGGAAACGACCTGCCTCGGCTAGCGACATTCGAAGTTTCCTGGGCTTAGCGGGCTACTACCGTAGGTTCGTGCGAAGCTTTTCAAAACTAGCGTCGCCTCTGACTCGCCTCACCCAGAAGGGAGTAGTATTTGAATGGAGCGACGACTGTGAATCCAGCTTTCAAGAGTTGAAGCAACGGCTCGTCTCAGCTCCAATCCTTGCACTTCCAGACGGTCCCGAAGGCTTTCAGATATTCAGCGACGCGTCGGGAACTGGCCTCGGGTGCGTACTCATGCAGAGAGACAAAGTCATCTCCTACGCTTCACGGCAGTTGAAGCAGCACGAGAAAAATTACCCGACGCACGACTTAGAATTGGCGACGATCGTCTTTGCATTGAAGTTATGGCGGCACTATCTCTATGGTGTGGCATGCAGAATCTATACAGATCATAAAAGCCTGAAGTACTTGTTTACGCAACGAGAACTCAACCTACGACAGCGACGATGGCTCGAACTCATAAAAGATTACGAGCTAACGATCGAATATACGCCGGGCAAGGAAAACGTGGTGGTCGACGCACTCAGCAGAATGTTTATGGGAACACTGGCCATAAACAAAGAAATACGGTGAGACCTTGAAGCGATGGGTATCGAACTCGGAATTGAGTATCGACACCTGCACCTAGCTCAGCTGAAGTTAGGATCGAGCCTGCTTAGCAAGATAAAGACCGCACAGGAAGATGACTCGTTCCTGAAGAAAATGCGCGAGCTGATTTCAACGGGAAGGGCGACGGACTTTGCGGAAGACGGAGACGGGACGATGCAACTAAAGGGAAGACTCTGCATTCCCGAAACTGCCGAACTCAGAAAAGAAATTCTGACGGAGGCGCATTACGCGAAGTACTCGTTACATCCTGGGAGCACCAAGATGTACAAGGACTTGCGCACAAACTTTTGGTGGCACGGCATGAAGAAAGATGTGGCTACGTTCGTATCGCAATGCATGGCGTGTCAGCAGGTGAAGGCGGAACACCAGAGGCCCGGCGGCGAGCTGCAGAACATCGCCATTCCCGAGTGGAAGTGGGATAATATCTCGATGGATTTTATTGTGGGATTTTCGAAGACACCGCGGGGGAATGACACGATTTGGGTCATTGTTGATAGATTGACCAAGTCGGCTCACTTCATCACAATTAAAGTAGGATGGAGCGTCGATCGGTTAGCGCAAATCTACGTCGATGAGATTGTTCGACTGCACGGGGTGCCGGCCTCAATAATTTCGGACAGAGACGGGCGATTCCTATCGCGTTTCTGGACGAGCCTCCAAGCGGCGATGGGGACCAAACTGAACTTTAGCTCGGCGTACCATCCCCAAACAGACGGTCAGACGAAGAGGGTCAACCAGATCTTAGAAGACATGCTGTGTCTGTGTGCGATCGACCAAAAGACTAGTTGGGATACGCATTTGTCGCTTGCGGAGTTTGCGTATAACAACAGTTATCAGTCGAGCATTCAGATGGCTCCATACGAAGCGCTCTATGGGAGGAAGTGTCGTTCGTCGATATGCTGGGATGAAGTCGGAAAGCGACAAGTGCTGGGACCGGAATTGGTGGAGCAGGCCGTCGAAAAGGTCCGTTTGATTCGAGATAGACTCCGCATCGCGCAAAGTCGACAAAAGAGCTACGCAGATCTTCGTCGGCGACCGTTAGAGTTCTTGGCCGGAGACCATGTGTTTCTGAAAGTAACGCCCATGCGCGGAGTGATGCGGTTCGGCGTTAAAGGCAAATTGAGCCCGAGATTTGTAGGCCCCTTCGAGATCATTGAGCGAGTTGCGACGGTTGCTTATCGGATCGCACTACCTCCTGCCTTAGCCGATGTGCACGATGTTTTCCACGTTTCACAACTTCGAAAATACGTGCACGATCCAAGTCATGTGGTTAGCTTCGATCAGTTGGAGCTACGTACTGACTTGTCTTACTCGGAGGAGCCTATTCAAATTTTGGACCGCAAGAAAAATGTGCTACGAAATCGGTCGATGACCCTGGTCCGCGTGCTTTGGCGGAACCATACAGTTGAGGAGTCGACGTGGGAGATGGAGGCGGAGATGAAGGAGAAGTACCCTGCGTTGTTCGTCTAAATTAAGGTCCGACCCTTGTTCTTAAGTTTCGGGACGAAACTTTTTCTTAGTGGTATATTATGTAGCGCCCCGCTTTCGATAGGCGACGGAACTTCATAATATGCTAGCGCCGAGTCAGATCGGCCGGGAACTTAGATGGCCATCTGACTCGATCGCTAAGCTTGGTAAACGTTAACGCCTTGCGGCATCGATTCAATTCGATTTGGACGGAAGATACGAGAATCGATCCAACTAATGGAACGACTTCTGTTGGAACAAGTCCTAGATGCAGCGGGCTGCGTCTCGGCGCGCGAGCTCTCTATAAGAGTCCCTTCGACGGGACCGGACCGCTGTATGGTTTTCTTGGAGCTTTGCCGCTGGGCTTGATTGAAGTGCTTTCGCGTCGTTTTCAAGGATGCAATTACAAATTTCGATGCAAGGGAGAAAGAAGGAAATCTAACAAAGTGTTGATGCATTACAGGAGCTTGCGTAACTAAGGATTGACGTTGCGTAGCGCTTCGACGACCTGCACGAAGCCAAGTAATCGGTGGGTGATTCGGCCTTCTTTTCTATTCTGTCCCGCAAACTTAATCCTTGCTTCGAATCCATTCAAATCGAACGATGCCAAGTTAATTGCATGCCAATCCACTAAGTCAAGAACTCGGGAAAAACGTATCGATTTACAAATACAAGTTTTTCACATAAACCAAAAAGTTTAAGGTTTACAGAAAAAGATAGACTATTTCAAGTGCTGCAAAATATTATGAAACGTCGGTTGTGGGTTATGATGCCTCGGACAATTTGGTGCCTGCGGGACGCTAAATCGCGAGTACGACTTGGGGAAAAATGTATCATTGCATAAGTTGGGGGAAATGATAATGCCGTTCAATACTGTCCGTGCTATACAAAACTGTTGCATATGTTAAACTGTTCATACATTGGCATGGTCATGGACAGCTTGTGCATAAGTTGATATTTTTTCTCGAATCGATATCCGGGGCATCGGAATCGAATCGGCCTAGGGGGAATGAATAATCGTGCTTCGGCACTGATGCATTGCGGGACCGTCAGTCAGGCTTGCAACCTAGACTGAGCGGGCCGAAATGCCGTTGAGATAGTCCCACGTGATGTGTAACATCAATGACCGCATATAAGATAGTAGCATGCTTACCTATTGTCTTATGCAGGGTAAATATTATCTCTGTTTTCATGCAGGAACGAGCACGGCCGTGGTAAGAAATATGACAAACTGATATGTTAAACTATATGCTTTATTACGCAAAGATGGCTATCGAATATGAACTGAATTCATTTAGTTCTAATAGAAAGACAACTCTAAAGCATGCCAACCCTAACAATCAGAGTCAGTTTAGACGAGTGGGTTCGTCTCGTCCACTTAGCAAGTGTGCTAATTCCATTCCCCCAATTTCTCCATGTGCGACGGGCGCGCCCAACTAAACTGGAACTGAAGTACGGAGAGGCGTTTTGAAGCTCTTCCTATGCAGAAGTATTTTGAAGCCAATTCAAGTCGACGGCTTTGTATAAATGGGCGAATGTATGGAACGGCAAGCGTTAGTTCAGGCAACTTGTCGAATGTATCTTCATTTTGTTTTCAATCAATGTAGCCGCAACGGCATCCAATGTAAATTATGACTTGCACTTCGTTGCAAGCTATGAATGAAAAGCATTTCTATCTTCCTATACTGCGTCTTATATTCTGATGTGAATTGTGGAGTTTCGACTTGGCATATTAATATCAAAATAAAACGATAACTATTTGAGAACTTGTCATCTTGCCTTGCACGAGCGCAACTCCAGGCTCGTGCGGCATCATGCCTTAGCGAGGACGATCGAATCGGCAAAGTAACACCGGGGACGAACGGTTTTGTCGACTCGGGGCGTGACACCGGTGCCCCGGCGTAACCTCCGAGGGAAGCCGCACCCGTGTACGGGCCATCCGAGTCCATTGACCATGCATTACACGCCATAGCATACAAGTCATACATTTCAATCCATCTCGTGTTCCATAAACATAGTCCCATTCCATAAGCATATTCGCATCTCATAAACATAGTCCATCATCCTTATCTCACGCTCCGTCGGCGTTATGCTCCAACACATCCATATTAATGCACGATGTCCAACGGCTTAGTCATCTCGTACTCATATTCAGCGCGTACCATTCGTAAGTTATTCTCATAGCCTAATTCCATGGTTACTTAGTCTTTTCGTAGCTTAAGTGCACGAGGGCACGCTCAGCACCATAATCAATATTCTACGCCTATAGTTCAATGTTATCGGAGCAGTACACGTGATGCACATCTCGATATTGTCTTTCAATGTTCTACCATCACCGTCCTACCGTGACTCGTACACTTAATGCACGTCGCTTCAATTGTTCGATTGTTCAATGTTCTATCTTAGTGTTCGACACATACTTAGACCTTTCGTCGCCGAGCCACGCTCGCTAACTCGATAACAACTTACGCATACAATGATATATTTATTAGACGTGAAGGAATAGGGAGAGAGACTCAAGAACCCGCCCACCTTAAGCCGATACGCCTTGTCGTTCTGCCGAGCTGTGCGGCTCGCTTCCATAACTTGATTGCATAGCTAACTCTCGGACTTAGCCATTTTTTTGAACTACTCGGTTGATTTGGCCTATCGTGCCCATGCCATAATCCGTTGCAAGGCCACGATTTGGTTTCGCGGACATGTCACTGCATAAGGCAAAATGTCGACCTCTTATCGTCCAGCGTAAAAGCATAGCCTGCACACCAGATCAACTAATATCAGCACTTGCTCAACGGGACTTATCCCTTGCATCGATTCGATTAATTGAATCCAACCGACTCAAGGCTTACCTTTGGCCAACGTAACTCTTGCATCGATTCGCATCGATACTTCATCGGGTCAACGCAACTCTTCGAGTCAACGACTCATTATAATGCACCGTGCGGAGTGGGGCATTACATTCTCCACATAGGTTGAAAACCCCACCCACTCCAACAGTCAGGAGGGGACTGGCATATGCGGTGCCGCAATATGTAGGGGAGAGCGAGGAATATTAATTAAGGAAGAATGTAAAGTATTTATAAAAAAAACTATAATAAAAAGAAAGTAATTGCTTTAATGTTTAAGGGGAAAAGGTCAATATAGTCCTGTGTTAACCTTAACCGTTTACATAAATTACAAAAGTGGTGCTAGTTTAGGATATAAAATTATATTTAAATTTTGTTTATAATATTTAAATATAAAAGTATATATATTTCACGATGTTTAAGTAATATAGTTCCACTGTATTGCTACTTAGAGCCACGTTCTTGCCTCAACTACCTTATATTCCAATCAAATATCCTACAGGAACTTACGAGTTCTTAATTTTAAAGGCTCCACAATTAATAACTGTTGGATCACATATTCATCTATTGATTTTTTTTCGAGGACATAACAAAAGAAACCAAGAACCTAAATACAAAATAATACCCCATGTCATACGACATTGTAAATTATTATTTGAGTTACTATTTGAGTCTTATGTAGTCGGACTCTATTCCAATAATGGTGATTTGATTGGTGATTTTCGAATCCTTCTTCAATAGTGAAAACTTTGCCATAGGTCTGTATAGTTGGAAGTAAGTGAGCTATGACTGTTTTGATTCAGGTGCAGTCAACTTTTTCAGAGGAAAGTGCAAGAAAAGTGAATGAAAAGTGCCACTTTCAATATATATGTACTTGTATTAAAACAGTTTCAGTGTTTGGTTACGCATTGAATGTGCAATTGAAAGTGAAGAATTTTGATGCAAGTGGAGAGCTTTTGATTTACGTTATAAAATGAGCTGAATTCGTTGAAAGTGAAAAATTTTGTTACTTTTTTTAATTTCTTTATTGATAGTTTAGTTTTTGTTCACGTTAATTTTTATAATTATTGTTAATAATGTTAATGTTAATTATTATTAATTAAATATTCAATGTTAATTAAATATTAATATTAATAACTGCTAACGTTAATTATTGTTAACGTTAGTTACTATTAATTAGTTGTTAATTCAATTTGGTTAAATTTTCTTAATCAAATTTGTATTAAATAAATTTAGTGAATTATGTTGTTAATTAATTTCATTAATAACGGTTAATGTTAATTTATCTTAATTAAAATTTGTTTTATGTTGTCTTATTAATTTTTTGTTATTTAATTTTTTTTCTTAATTATGTTTTCAATTAAATTATTGTTAATTATTTTTAACTATGTTTTGTTAAATAATTTCTTATTAATTTTATTTTGGATAAATTTTCTTAATTAAAATTTTGTTGACTACTTTTGTTAATTAATTTTTTTTCATTAACTTTTGGTTAATTAGTTTTTGTTAATTAACTTTTTGTCTAATTGGTTTTTTAATTAAATTTTAATTAATGGGTTTTTATTAATTAAATTTTTTATTTATTTTTGGTTAATTGGGTTTGGTTAACTAAATTTTATTTTATTTTTTGTTAATTAAAATTTTTGTTACTTACTACTAATTAATTTTTCAATTAGCAGTAATTTATTTTTTCTTAAGTTTTGTTTATTAAATTTTGTTATTTTAAAATAATTTATTTTATTATTATTATTATTATTATTATTATTATTATTATTATTTATTTGTTAGTTAATATTTGTTAATTAATAGATTTCAAGTCTCACTTCCACTTTCTTGTTGCCATTCAAACATTAGAACTCCAAACTTTCAATTTTTTACTTCCAGTTTAATCACTTTTAGTTTGTCATCCAAATAAGAATCATATGAAACTGAGATAAAAGTACATATATCCAAATATATTTTGGAAAGTGATATCACTTGTATTATATTTTGTTGAAAATTTCACTTTGATACTTTTAAATATTTGCATCTATCAATAGTACCTGAAGAAAAACCATGTTGTCACGTTATTAATTTTATATTCATTCACCGTTCTATTTTCTGCACTCTGCCTGTCAAGATTTCTCCTATTGTTAGAAATGATAGAACTGAAACCATGTTATCACGTTATTAATTTTATATGTTGTCACGTTATTAATTTTATAACGGTCTCTTTATTACCAAAGTTATTATAAACCATCGTGGTGATAAACGAGGAAATTAAAAAAGGCAGTTTTTTTTTAATCCAGATGATCAGCTATGATTCCTACTGATGCCAAATTCGAGATTGGATGTAATTGTGGCCATTATATATTGGCATGTGATACACACAATTGAAGTCTTCTAAAGTCTAAAATAAAATTTAAGTTGTCACGCGCACCCAACGTTCCTTAAACAAACCCAACAAACAAATACAAGGCTTTGACATTTGAACTAGTATAAGATTCCTATCAGTTAGGTAATTTTAATTATCAATAAAATTTTACAATTATCTCCAAATTTTCAAGGCAGGTCAACCAAAACTATTCTTAATTTATTACAATTTTTAAACAGAAAATTTATAACCTTCCTTACAAATTAAGGTTAATTTTGATAGCACACTTTCAATTTGTGAATATTATAAAAGCTTATTTGACAATTACACTTTCCATATAGAATTTTTATATTTTTAACATTGGGATAGACTACTGAATATGTTGAAAATCGTGTGTATCATGGGGACCTAGTATGTTAGGTTTATTGGGTTTCATCACTAGTGACATCTTCTTATTATTCCATATAGAGGTAATTCACAAGAGTGTATATTGTAATATAAGAGAATTAATTTATTGGCCTGTATATATGAGATATGCTAGCTCAAGTGGTAAGGCATACGAGTTTTACTAGTAGCCAATGTGTTGGGCGCACGAAGCATCTAGCCAACCCATATGATCAAAACTACCTCCGTCTATCGGATATCAAACACAAGATAAAGACAAGTATATGACGGTGACGTACGTCACCTGGACAAATTTTAACTTTTAATAACTCAGATAAACTGCAAGATTGACATAACTCACGTTGAATCCTTTGCCCTAATAGGTTCAACCCCCTCACCACTCTCAAGAAGAAAAACAGAATATTACAAATGAGATCACTCACCAACCCGTAGCAATCTCCCTAATCGAAGTTGACGACTCCTCTATTTGATCTTCTTCTTCCTTCTGTCTTGGATGACGAAGTCCTAAGAGCAAAGTACGAACTTTCTCTTAGGGGCGTTTGGTATGCGAAATACTATATAGCCGGAAATTCTATATTTCCGGAAATCAAATTCCAAAGAATTAAATTTTCTGAAAAATTACATTCCCATGTTTGGTGACAATATAAATATTCCCGAAAAAAAAATAAAAAATAATAATAACGAAAAAATGAACAAATATAAAAAAAAAGGTAAAAACGACAAAATCGGTAAAACGAAAAAAATGATGAAAAACGACAAAAAAATCGGTAAAAACGACAAAATAACAAAAAAACGACAAAAACGATAAAAAACAACAAAAATTCGGTTAAAAACGACAAAAATGACCAAAAAGCAACAAAAAATGTATAAACGACAAAAGATAACAAAAAAAAAGGGTAAAAACGACAAAAATAACCAAAACACGACAAAAACGACATAAAATCGGTAAAAACGACAAAAAAAACCAAAATGCGGCAAAAAAGACAAAAAATAACATAAAATCGGTTAAAACGATAAAAATGACAAAAAATCGGTTTAAAACGACAAAAAATCGATTAAAAACAACAAAAAAAATCGGTTAAAAACGATAAAAAATAACCAAAAAAAGGGACAAAAAAGAAAAATACGAAAAAACGACAAAAAATGACAAAAATCGGTTAAACGACAAAAAATAACCAAAAAGCGACAAAGACGACAAAAATCGTAAAAGCGACAAAAAAGCGACAAAAATGACATAAATCATAAAAATGCCCAAAAGCGACAAAACGATAAAAAATCGGTAAAAACAACAAAAGAAAGCTTCAAAAATACAAAAAAATCGCTTAAAACGACAAAATTGACAAAAAAAAACGACAAAAGGACAAAAATTGGGTTACCACGACAAAAAATAATCAAAAAGTGACAAAGACAAAAATTGGTAAAACGACAAAAAATTGCTTAAAACGATAAAAAAAGTGGTAAAAACGACAAAAAATGATAAAAAAGCGATAAAACGACAAAAAATAATCAAATGACAAAACGACAAAAATCGCTTAAAACGAAAAAGTAAAACAAAAAAAATGACAAAAAGCGATAAAACGACAAAAAAGAAAAAAATTCAAACTAATCAAAATTGATCAAAAAAGAAGAAAAATTTAGACATTTTCTTTTTGTCCGGGCAAAAAAAAATACCCACCTATTCTCAAGTAGAATTCCCATGTTTTGTGGGTAACTATTTACCCGGTATTTATATTCTCGGGATAAATTTTTTATAAGTCAAACAAACGCGTAATAGATTCTCATCTTAATTTTTCCGGGAATAAAAAATACCGCGTACCAAACGCCCCCTTAGATTTTTTTGTGGACGAGCACCCCGAATCTCCACTTTGTGCTTTGTGCTTACGCTTTGTGCCTCCGCCCTCACCCTTATATATATATAATATATATATATATATAATATAGATATATATATTTATATATATATATATATATATTATATATATATATAGATCTATATATAAATAAAAAAAAAATTATAATATATATAGAATATATATATATAATATATATATATATATATATATATATATATATATATATATTTTATATATATATATATATATATATATATATATATATATATTATATATAATATATATATATATATATATATATATATATCTATATATTTTATTTTTTATTATATATAATATATATATATATATATATATATATATATATATATAAAAATAAAATATATATATATATATATATATATATATATATATATTATATATATATATATATATTATATAATATATATATATATATAAATATATATATATTTTTTTTATTTTATATATATATATATATATATATATATATATATAGATATATAGATATATATATGAATAAATCATTTTAGGTCATAATATGATTTCTTAAATAGGTAGCCATCAATAAGAATCATATTACATCTAAAATAGCCCATCAATATCCATTTTAGATCATAATAGAATTTTCTAAAATAAGAATCCTATTATATCTAAATAGCACAACACCAATTATGAAGATCCAAATCTAATCAAATCAAATATTTACCTAGATTTGATTCCACAATATGTTGTTACCAAATCCAGATTGGACTCCAATAATCTCCCCCCTCTAGTCTGATGAGAGGGTATTGACCTCATGGGGTCCTCAACTGGACTCCATGCTTGTCGTCCCACGATAGAGTTTCTGCTTCCTCATGCCACTGATTTCTGATCCCCGAAACTGCTTTGCATCTTTCTTTGTCTCTAGCTCCTCGACCGTCACGTCGACGCTAGTTGCCATACGTAGCACCTCCTGCACCACTAGAATCCTGTCGATATCAATGACACGACCAAGACCGAAGTCTCTGACGACCAGCCTCACCGTAAGTCTCGGCTGCATGTCCCCGACTTTCGTCTTCCACCGAAAAGTGGTAACTTTTCGACGGCTTCTTCACACTTGGCTGGCCCAACCAAGCGGACGGTGCGGTTCTTCCGAGATTCAAACTCCTGAACCTGCCCACCTTCGTGTCCGAACTTGAAGCTCCCCCATACACATGTTGTAGAAGCATAAATAAACTTCATAGACCAAGTCAAAGAAGTTGAAAGCTTTACGCAAGTCAAACTGATTCAGATTCAAACTCTACGCAGAGATCAAACATAGTCTAACTCTACGCGAGCTCCTTTACGCAAGAGCCATCCTCAGACTCTACGCGAGAGACAGGCTGTCCACATCGCATTTAATGCGCGTGTTACTGCTCTGACAGAATATTTTTCTGACAGAACATTACACAGAAGCCAAGAAGATTTTTGCACCAAACTCAATGCTTGTCGTTTAGTGTGCAGATGGGCTACTTTACGCTCAAGAGACCGCTTCCTTTACGCATGAAAGTTATTTGAGTTTTTACGCTCAAGGCTTTTGTGTGCGTAGAGTTTATTTGAGCCAGCTATACGCTCAAGGCTACTTTTTAGCCGCTTTACGCAGGAAGTCTATTTTTGGTTATTTTATGCCCAGTCTGTTGCTCTACGCAGGAAGTTTGTTTTGGGTTATTTATGCTCAATCTTTTCTGCCTATGTGTGAACATGGTCTGCATACGTGGCTTTCATGCCACACTTATCGAGGAACGTGTGTACGTGCTCTCCCCATATTGCTGAAGTTGTGCGACACATGTCACCATGCGTAGAGACCACAACTCTATATGGGACACGTGTTATCACGCGTAAAGGTTGATTTTCAATCGTGGGTGGCAGTTACTTGCGTAGAGACCCAATTATGTTGCTTTTTACGCACAGAGGTCTAGTCTATAAATAGACTTATTTTTTAAACAGAAGACATGATCACACATAGACAGAGAAGGAGAGCCTGAGAAAACTCATACTTTCAGAGTAATATTTCCCAGAAGCATTTCTTCAACTTTTTCTTAAGAACAGGGTGAAGCAAAGCAGGAAAGCATTCGACTGTGTCATTGTGTCGATACCTTTCTGGTGACTTAGTCCTTCCGATTGTTCATCTTCTTCAAGCAGTTCTCTTCATCATCATCGTGTGGTCCAAGGAACAAAGTGATCGCTCTCAGATCAGACTTCTATAGCAATACTCTCCAGAATCTATTTGTACTTTTGTACTTTTTCTCGTTTTCTTTCAAAAGCCAATTTTAGGCATTTTGTTAAGTGAAACAAAATCCCCCTTCAAAGTTTTTAAATTTTTTTAAGATTTGAAATACTTTGAACAGAAGCGTAAAATCCGGGATATCCAACAGTCATCCGCGTAGAGTTCGGGATATCCTACAGTCATCTCAAAAGCATAAAATTCGGGATACCCAACAGTCAGCGCAAATTTCGGGAATTTGAACCGATTTTAAAATTTTCTATAAATAGAGCTTTGCTGGTAGAGAGAGAACTTTACTCATCTCTTGCAATCTCAATCTTTTTTACACTTGTCTTCGAAATCTCAGTTCAAACCAATGGCACCAAAGAGCAAGACCACCGTCGGCGCTAAGGGCAAGAAGCCTGTTGTTGCTTTGTCGAGGACCGAGCGTACGGAGACCACCATCGCATCATCGGAGGCAACTCAAAAGTCCAAACCCTCTGTGGCTCCGGCCATGATAGGTAGAACCCTATCTAATTTGGCCATGGGTTCGTCGGAGAAGAAGAAGAACCGAAAAAACCCTCACGCCCACGTTTATACGTGTCAGCGTAGAATAAAAACAACAAAATATGCCCACGTTGATACATGCCAGCGTAAAATGTAATCAACAAAATACGCCCACGTCTATACGTGTCAGCGTAAAAATATAAACAACAAAATACGCTCACGTCTATACGTGCCAGCGTAAAATAGAAACAACAAAATACGCCCACGTCTATACGTACCAGCGTAAAATGTTAAGCATTAAATACGCTCACGTCTATACGTGTCAGCGTAAAGTTAAAAATACGCAAGTCACCCACGTTCATACGTATCAGCGTAAAGCAAGTCAAAAAAGACTATATGTTTTCATGTGTACAACTTTTATTTTTTGAACAGATAAAAGGACGCGTAAAAAACTTTTAGTCATACACCTTTACGCACAAATCTTCACTCGCGTAAAAAAAAGCTCTTGCGTAGAGATGAATCAAGTTAGGATATTTTCTCAATCTTGTTTGAAACAAAGAATGAAAAATTTCAAAATCTTTACGCACAAACATTTACTTGCGTAGAAGCATTTGCGTAAAGTTGTAAATAGATCAATTCTGAATTCTACTAGCTTGATTTCTTTTTTGTTTGATCTTCTTTTTGCAGTGGACTTGCAGATTCATCCTCTCTCTGGAGTCTTTGGTTCCCCAACTGGTATCTTGGGTTCCAACTATTTGGAAAATCTGTCTCATGTCGAGTTCCCACAAACTGATAAACAGTACCCTGAAGAGAGACAACAACTGATAGCTGCTCAGGAAGACAGAATGCTGCTGTCATTGATAAATAGAGAATTGCTGGTGTCGCTAGATGGCCAGCAATTTCTGAAGCCTGCTTTCTTGTTTGGGGATGCTATTGATTTTAAATCACAGACGAGCCCCAAAAAGGAGCCTTGGGTGTTCAGATTTGGGGAAAGGGCGATGTATCTTCCCACAATGCCAAGAGATTATCCCATTTTCTCCTTTGTTCATGCTACTCATTCGAGACGGATGATCTGGAACTTGACTCCCAATAGTCATGGAAGACATGGGAGGATTATATTCAAGAGAGATGGATCCAACCAAATAGGCTACCATACCAGCACTCCTAGCGGTGGTGTCATTCCTTTCTTCGGTTTACTGCTTGGATTCACACCAAGCGAGGATTCAGCTTTGATCCAACCAGTGCAGATACCAATGTTCATAAACAAGTTTATGAATGTTTCGGTGCTATATCCCTAGGTCAACCCTCGGCTTCCACGGTGGATGACCCCGTATAATAAGAACTGGATTCAACTCAGTGCCTGGGTCCTGAAGAACTTTGAAACTGAGCTACGAGCCATTGGACTGTTTGAAGGAGTAGCCTCTAGCAGTCAAGGCGTACCTATGAATAATAATCTATTCTTAGCTCTGATGGAGTTGTACATCAGCTCGACAGGAACTTTTGTAACCCCAATAGGAGAAATGGGTTTTGCACTGCATGAGATGCAATTCATCTCCAAGCTGCCAATGGGGGAAGTTCCATACGAAGAATTCGTTCCTTCCAACCAGAAACTAAAAGAAATTAGCAGGAAAAATCCTGGTTTAGTCGATGCATATCAAGAATTGATGTGCCATTATCTGATTTGCACCACCATGTATGAAAGTGGATCGCATTTGGCATACACCAATAAATGGACAACCTATCTAGTCTACCATAAGAATAGAATATCCAAGGATGACAAGGAAAGATTCCAAGACAACAAAGCTCAATCCATCAACCCTTATTCAATTATTCCTTCGGATCTGATCCATGGTTGGATGATCATATATAAATCTCCAGACAAGCATCTGACCACCAAGACTGGAGAATTCACTGCGGGAACTGAAGCATTGAGCTATCTGAAACATGGCAGTCAGAAGATCTCAAAGGAAGCCTTGTTGGTGGGCTTTCTTTCTCTGTGGCTGCGGAGATGGGTCGTACTAGGGACAGCTACGGTCGACAGAATTCACCGGAATGTACTATGGCCAGTAGTACGTTTGGTGTTCAAGACCAGACTCAGCCTATTACCGGCAATGGCGTGTCGGATAAATGCTGGTCTGTGAGCATTTGGTGAGAAGCTAATTAATAATGCTCCCTATCGTAGGCATTTCCCCAGGGTGGAGATGTCCTACACTTATTTAATGGGCTGGTTACTGCATCACAACTGCAGTTTATTGCCACCAGGCCCTGAAGATGAGCGGAGGTCTTCCTCCAGAAGTTTAATAAAGCCTCGTGGATTGCGACTTCAGTGGCAGATACCCGAGCAGTACTAAACTTCTCTCATGGATGGAACTTCTTCTGCACACGACCGCCAGTTCCAGCCGAATACTTTGGTGTGCAATTTGAAGATGTAGGTCAAGAGAGGACGGAGATCCCTGCGCCTGTCTTCAATTGGTTGATATGCATCAGACCATCACATCTAATGTATAGGGTTGAAGACATCTGCTTTTTCGAACCGTACCTGCCAGTCGGTTCGCTCGTCAATTCGGGTAAGACTCACGTTGGTAATCCCTCCACTACCTTCAACTATTATGGAAAGTTAATTGATGGTGCAAGGGCTTGGAGGTATTTCAGCGCTGGATGTACCGGTGCTAAATTTTATGTATCAACTGCCACCAGTACAACTGAGCTACAAATGCTTCATTCGTATGCTCGTTTTTATGCCTCCATCCGCTCCTTCGTAAATAATTACAACATGAAGGGAAGTCTTCGATGGGACAAGGAAGAAAATGTCGAAGAACCAGTTATGGTACCTTCAGACATACCTGATGATGCTGCTATTCCAGATGAATATCTGGAGACAATCCCTACGAGAGTTGGGGAAACAGCTGCAGGACCCATTACAATTTCTACCTCTAAGAAGCGTAAATCCGACACAGCAGTTGCACCCCGAGAGAAAAAAAAAGGTCATTGTTAAAGGGCCTTCCAGACAGAGGACCGCCACTCCGGAAAGAGAGACTCCTGTTGAGGAACCTCTAATCATTGCATCTTCTTCAGTTCAACCTGGAGAAGGGTCTTCAGCATCACAATCAGCAGCAGTAACAGAAGTTATGGGACTCCTATCTCCTGGACGTCTCAGCATTTCTCTGCATCTGATTTCTCCACAGAAGGCTGCAGTTGATGAAGGCACATCTACAGCTCTTACTAATGATCTGGAACCCATCCCTTCGGATGAGCCGGCTCTTGAATTAGAAGTTGATGACTGGGATATGGACTATGACTCACTCTTGTCACGTCCTGCACCTACTTCAGGTAAAAATGAATTACACAAAATTTTATATAAAATATATATTGTGATTTTGTATATTGACTATTTTGCTTAATCTTTGTAGGTGTCATCATTGCAGCAAAGCTTGTTGCTCCTCCTCTTCCTCCTCCTCAAGAGACTATCCATGAAGAAGAAATAGAGTCTGAAGGAGAGAGTTCTTCTTCAAAAGAAGATTCTGCTCAAGAAGAATGTTCTCCATCTATGGAGGTACAACAAGAGCCTGTAGTAGAGGACCAGCAAGAATTGCCTTCTCTTGCTGAAGAAAGAGAAGAAGAACTAGCTGCAGAAGAACCAGCTGCAGATGAAAAAATAGCTGCAGACGAAGAACCAGCTGTAGATGAAAGGTCTACAATTAGCAAAGGTGATGAAGACATTGCCAATCTATCCACCGAAGTCGAAGACGTAGTAATAGCATCCTCAGTTGTTGCTACTGATCCAGCACAAGTTCTTGAAAAGACTGTGTCCGAACTTGAATTGGTTACAACAATCACCATTTCCACCGCAACAAATCACCGCCACCGAAACTCAAGTAGCTTCAGCTCCAGAAACGGCTGGAGAAATAATCCACACAAGTGCTGAAGATGTTGTCTCTGGAACTCCTGAAGATCAATCAGTCATGGTAGCAAAATAAATTATGGCTTTAGCTCAACTTGCTACCAAGGGAATGATAACATCCGCTCCTAGTCTTCAGAAGAGGGATTTAGTAGAGCTTGCTGCCACACCAAGTTCCTATGCAGAAATGAATCTTTTAGTTGAGATTCATACAGAAGCTTTCTATAAAACATTGGCGGCCTTGATCAAGATGGTCCTGAAGAAGGGCCTAAATTATAAAAGCTTGAAGGCTGCGATTGCTCCCACCATTGGGAATGTCGCTATGTTCAATGATGCTGAGAAAGCAGCAGCTCTGGAGAAGGTAGTATAAGGACTTGAACAACCTATTAAAAATATCTAAGGCTGTCAAGTGAAACTCTCGAAAGTCTCATCCAGACCGAGTATGATGCTTTATCTGCTGAATAGATCACTCGGGAGACTATTTTTAAGGAATCTCTTCAAGACTACAGCAGCAAAGTTGCCAAGGAGAGAGCTTTCTTGAACGAGACTAAACCTCTACTGGAAACATAGAGAAGCCTATGAAACTTTAAACATGAGAATTTATCAACAAAATGATAGAATTCGTGAAGTTGAGGCAGAGCTGGCTCGATTGAAGGCGAAGAGAGATCAGATGATTGCAGCTCGAGACAAACATCTGACGCAGAGTTCAATATTGGAAGAGAAGGTCTTTGGTGCTGAAGCTACCATTAAAACCCTTGATGAAGCCAAGGATAGAATGATAGTTGCTTTTGCCGAACTCTCACATCTTTGTACTGCAGAGGCTCGTCGTACCATAGCTACTACAACTGTATTGAATTCTCGTAAGAAGCGTTTGGCAGAGCTGCAGAAACTGCTTGAAGATGTATCTGCTGCACCTTAGGCATTTTTGTATTCAATAAAGAAAATTTTGTTTATCTTCTGTCTTTTCCTTCATTTTGCTGATGTATTATTCCCAGACATGAAATAAATGAACTATATTTTTATAAAATGTTTGTGAGAAAACAATTATCAGAGATAATATGAACGTGATAAGTCTTCTAAATTCAATAGATTATATCTATCCAGAGGTAATGTGGACATGATAGATAATAAACCTTGTTTTCTTTTTAGAGTGTACAATACTATCAGAGGTAATATGAACGTGATAGATCGTAATAACTCAAAGAAAATAGATTAATGTCTATTCAGAGGTCATATGGACATGATAGATAATAATGAAAAGAAGTAGACTTAATATCTATTCAGAGGTCATGAGGACGTAATAAATAATAAATCTTTTTCTTTCTAAAATTAACGATAAGACATAAAATCAAAATTCTTTTTTAAGAGAATAAACAATCAGCTTAACCAAACCTTGGTAGCTGGGGAATGAAGAAGAAATTCAAACATAGTATTTCTTCAAGAACTTGCCATTAATTGGCATCATGAGAAAATCTTCATTAGGTTTAGACAACCTATAGGCACCATTGGAGAATACTGTCTCAATTACATAAGGACCTTCCCATTTAGCTTCGAATTTGCCTTTGCTCTTATGAGTCATAACCAAAGGTCTTCGGACGGCTAAAACTAGCTCACCGACTTTGAATACCCTCTCTTTAACTTTACGGCTGAAAGCTCGAGATATGCAGGCTTGATATAGCTCGATGTGCTGATGTGCTTGAAGACGCTCCTCGTCTAGACCTTCAAGTTCTTAGAGTCATAAGCGATCATTATTTTCAGAGGTTAGCTCATTTGCAATGGCTATTCTAAGAGACGAGATCTGGATTTCTAGTGGAAGAACAGCCTCACATCCGTAAACCAGTGAAAATGGTATAAAACCAGTTGGAGTTCTGACTGTTGTCCGATAAGTCCATAAACATTCTCCGAGTTTCTCATTCCAATCATGTTTATTGGAAGAGAAAAACTTTTTGAGAAGTTTAATAATTGTTTTGTTGAAAGCATCGGCCAAACCATTGGCAGCTGGATTATAAGTTGTAGAAGCCAGACTTTGGATCCGATTCTTGTCACAAAATCTATAAAACACCTGACTGGCAAATTGTGGTCCATTATCATGGATTATCCTTCGGGGAATCCCAAAACGATAAATGACATGATGTTTGATGAAGCTAACCGCATTAGACGTTTTCACTTCGACAAGAAAAACTGCTTCCGTCCATTTAGAGAAATAATCCGTATGGCCAGGATAAACCGATGCCCTTTGACAGAAGGAGGATTAATCGGACCAATAATATCCATGTTCCAAGCTTCAAAAGGCCAAGAAGCTGCCGTAGGATGTAAGAATTCAGAGGGTTGATGAATAAAATCAGCATGAATCTGACATGCTTTACACCGTCTGGCATAATCCACAGCATCTGCTATCATGGAAGGCCAATAATATCCCATTCTTCGAATACGGTCCTACAATTTTGGACCTGGTTAATGAGCACCGCATACACCATCATGAGCTTCACGGAGTGTTTATTTAGCTTCGCTCTCAAAGAGACATCGCAATAAAAGTCCATCGTAAAAACGACGATATAACATATGCATTGAAGAATCATAATAAAAACGAAATGATTGTCTTTTTATTGACGCAGCTATTCCTTTGGATCTTCAGGTAAAATTCTATAGACTGCATAGTCAATAAATGGATTTCTCCAATCTTTTTTTGTTGATTTGATTCGGTAACATAACTTTTTTCGATATGCAAATTATTCTTGACACAGAATGTCACGCCCCGCTCCCGTAGGAGCGATCGTCCTCGCTAAGGCGTGATGCCGCACGGGCCTAGGTTGTGCCAGAGCAAGGCCAAGTCCAGAAACGGCCGATTTGAGCTAGGCCACAGAGTCGCACAGAGTGTCCCCATTTGCAGCGGAAAGTAAATGAACACAAGTTGAAGCGAATCCAAACTCTTTATTGATTTTCAAGAAGTTTACAAGCGGCGCTAGGCCGATATTACAAATCGCTCAAGCTCTCTCTCTCTGAAACATAAAAAGGGCGTGCCAAGTGGCTTACAAGATGGAATGATTCATGGCGATGTTCCGATACATTATGTCCTGTATAGGGTGCTTCAGCTTCTTGCAACGTCCCAAGGTTCCAGAGTTGGCTCCGCGCCCTAGCACGTTCGATGGAAGCTCCGCACCCGCCGACGTTTCCTGCATCCTGCAAGCAGACTGTGGGGTTATCAGTACATTGCTATGCACTGGTGGGGAGGCTAGCTCGCCCACAATGCTATCATTACCAAACACGTTCCGTTTACTTTTGTGCATCTCTATCATTCATTATCTTTCTAATCTTGCCTTAGGATCAATTGCATGGCATATGTCATAACCTATCCCATGTTGCCAAAATCAAGTGTCGCATGAAAATACATGCACGACTTACCCATACTTACCGTCCGGCCTTCCCTGCCCAAAGTAAACCAAGTTAGTCAACAATTCATGTGTAATATTGCGATTCTTGGAAACATTTAATATCAAGGGCGTGTCTTTGCCTCGGTTTCTAGCGCGCCGTTGGCGTATTTTCTAACTCCTTTGCCAAAGTACTTTCGATTATCTGGTGTGTTATATTCAAGCCCGTTCAGAAGGCACTTCATTTAGTTAACTTAGACTACTTTGATTTCAATGCAAGGACTTGCACGTGGATTGCCACCAGTAAAGTCCACTTAACTCTATATGCACCGGTCGCTGGCACCACAAGCCATTTTGGACCCTTTACCCCTTGGTATTTCGTAACTATTCAGAGCGTGCGGCTGGTACACGTTGATAGTGTCTTGAAATACCCAGCACTTACGTCCCCCGGGTAGCCAAGCCCCCCCCAGGCAGCCCGTAAGCCCCTATTGATTCCGTCCGGACCGGCAAGTCCTTCACACTTTGACCATGCCGCGGAATCCCTTTCTCTTTATGGCACAGCATACGCCACCCCTCGCTCGTACCGTTTGTCCACGACCATTTCGTATTAACTTGTCTTTTTAACTTAACGGCTGTCTCTGAGCCGTAGGCTAACCCTTAGCCTTCTTACGTTATCGACCAGGTTGGCGTCCGTACAGCGCGGGTAGCGAGCCCCGTTGCACGTGCCCGTCACACCTATCGCTAACCATTCTTTTCTTTCTTATCTTTCATTCATTCTTTCTTTTCTTTCTTTCTTTCACTTGTTCGTTCTTTCATTGGTTCATTCACATATTCGTTCATTCATTCGTTGATTCATTCATTCACTTATTCATTTATACATTTTGTAACTCCCTGTGCGGGAGTCGCCTTGGCGACCCATTGGTCCCATAGCCTTTCAATGTTGCTAAACTCTACTCCGAACGACTATGTTGATAGTCTTCCCGTTTCATTGTTGTAAACCATTCATCGTTTCATTGTTGAACGCAAGCTTGTACCTTAGCACGAGCGTGGAGCGTGGTGCGAGAGTTCCCGTAATTTTCCATATTCTTTTCCATATTCTATACAAGCATACAAGATGGGATTAATCCCTTAGCTAGGTGCGTTGGGTCATTTATTAGCATGCGCGGTGTTATCGCCTAATGATTTCAATGATAGTGTCCGTATTGTTATGTGTCTAGGCTAAGCAAAGACGGGTTCATCGGAGCCACCCACCTTAGCGATGTTCGCATCGGCCGAGCGATACTCCGAGCGCGCCTTTGAAAGTCTAAGTCTGGATTCATCTTGACGGGCCAATGTAAGCCTTGCATCGATTCTTCATTACGTCGATGCCAACACTTCGGGTCGACGGCTCATTTGAGTCGTTGCACTTGCCATTTGAATCGGCGTTCCGCTAGGGCGGAGCGGATCATTACATAATACACCACTCAAAACAAGTCTCGTCCTCGAGACTTCTTGAGTGCAGGTCATCCTACCGTTTTTTAACTCGGGTCGTCGTGTTTCTTAGACAATTCTATCGAACGGCTCTATCGTTCGATGGCAGCGAACCATGCTCGATACTTCTCCAAGTTCTGTGTCGCATACGTTTGGTCGATCTTTTATTGGATAACTTTTCATTCATTTTAGAGTTGATGGCACTTGTTCAATTCAAGTGTTTCTTTGACTTGGTTGCTTTTTCGATGTATCATGGGACTAAAACGGTCGTACGAGGTGCATCGTAATTTATCAAACTCGAGAGTCGTAGGCTGAGGCAAACTCATTTATTCGTTCATGCGCATCGCAACACCCACTTGCAGCTGCATTCGAGTTCATCATATCGCTGAGTTTGGATCGTGCACGTATCCAAGGCGTCCCCCGAACACGTACATTTCAACCAAGCTTAGCGATTAGCGAAGTCGGACAAGCTACTCGTGATAGTTTTGATTTGCCGATCGTTTTGCTAAATTCGATTTAAAACCGAACTCGTGTGCATCTCACTATCGTTTATTTCGATCATCGAGATTATTCGATTCGCTTCTCAAGCGCTCTTGTCAACGAAATTAATACGATTTCTTCTTAGCGGGGTCGACCAAGTCTAAGTACTTTCCGTCCGACTCAAAATCACGTACACTCCCAGTTCCCCGTTCCTGCTCTAAGTCTTGTTGCCCCAAATCAATCGTCCGTCCAGACGATGTTGTAATGTCAATCGCACAGGTTCAATCACTCGGCATAGGGTCGTCTGCCTATCCGCTAGGCCATTTCTCAAGGCTAAGTCGATGTCAGGATTGGAATCATAGTTCCCCAACAATAATGCCAACACTGACCCCAATCCTAGGGTCAAACCAAAGTCGGTAGTACGGGATTTTCCTACCCAAGCTCGCGTCACTCAGATTTCTAAACATCGAGCACGATCACCTATTCGCATCAATGTGTCCGTTACGTATATTCAAATCTATCTCAAATCATCAGTTCTAACCAACTCGTGTATTCGATCACGAGGTCGTCTAGCTTTGACAATAGGTTGCGCCCGAATCTCACGGGAGTCCGATTATCCACGGCGGTTCATGAATCACCATGCAACGTTCCCTCGGAATAATCATTCTCATCGGGGCGTAACTCTTGTTTGAGTTTTAGACTAACCCATTCTCGATACGCGGATTGGACCTACTCAATCCTCAAGTTCAATTCCTCAAGCACACAAATTCATTCTCGAGTCCACCTTCGCGTCAAACCACAAGTCGAAACAATCAGATTGTCATGCCATCCAAGTTCAATCACTCCCGCTGTATGAATCACCATATCAGCGCTCACGCGGAGTGATCGTCACAATTCCGGCACGACACATGTGCGAGGCTGGAGTTGCGCTCGCATAAGACAAGAACGTCAACGTTGTGGTTGTTAACGAAGCAAATCCAAGCATTCACATTTTTCATCAAAGCCAAATCAATTCGATAGTCTGACCGTCATGCGTTCAACTAGAAAATCCTTGAGCCAAATCTATCTTTTCTTCGACCCAATTTTTAACATTTCAAGTATAGCGTCCAACGGAACAATGACATTTGCACGACCGTCATTCGCCGAGTCAGAGCGCCCCCGAGTTATCGCATATCGATCTTTGATACGCCTCAATACCATCGACGATATGCGTAACCTGATGATCTTCCTTTGCAACCAATTTCGAGTCGTGCGACTGATGCTATTGTCCGAGTTGGATATTCCACAATTTCCTCGATATTCAATATCAAGTTCGATTGCTATTCCTCAAGCTCGTTTTAAGATCGTTGTCCAAACTCAAGTCATAATTCATTTGAATCCATCCGTAATCGTACGCGCGATCCTCTAAGTTTCCTCGATCAAAACCATTCATTTTCATTCATCGTTCCGAATCATTTTTCTAACTTGCGTTGCCAAATGACAAGTTGTCCGAACGACATCTCATTCGGGACATTCGAGGTCACGACCAACTAAGCATGACGCGTTCTAAGGCTTTGTGCGAATGCATCGCCTCGCCGACTTACTCGTTCTATCCGTTATATCCTTTAGTCCCGCTCAAATAATTTCTATGTCGTCCATACACCACTCAGGGTTCGAGCCATATGATCTAGTCGTCGACACTTATTCTTCTTCGAGCCTATCACATACACCACTCGGGTTCAAGTCATTCTATAAATCATCAATCACATTTGCACCACGCGCTAAGACATCCTTCAGATTCGTTCGACGAATCTCTAACGTAATCGCTCACGTCGCCGCGACGTACTAAGTCGTTCGCACTAATCCTCAAACTCCAATAAATCTTCCGTGCACACCTAAGCGTTAGTTTGATAGCGTTCCTATCGATATACACTCTAAGTGTATCTCCGTTCCCGACCGAGCGGTACTTGATATCGCTCGCAACTCGATTGTACCAGAAGTTGAGGTACGCGACACGCGGACTAAGTTGTGCCGCATAACCATCCCGTTCGAACTATACTTTGGTCTCGTGTACTCGTTTGCTGTCAACGTAAGCTCATTCAAGCACGCACTGCGTTTGCTAACTCTTAGCATCGGTTCCTTCCAACTCAAGTCCGTCGTGGTGGCACAAAGGCCTTCGCCTATCGATCCCGTCCAATCGAGTACTCGTACGAGCTTTTGAAAATATTAGACTTATTGTATGGAACATCCTAAGGCACAACGAGAGAGAGCGTACACTTCCTTTTCCAACGACGAGCTTTCAAAACTGAGAAATCGACATGAAGTCCAAGGACGTAAAGCCGTGCTCTGATACCAATCTGTCACGCCCCGCTCCCGTAGGAGCGATCGTCCTCGCTAAGGCGTGATGCCGCACGGGCCTAGGTTGCGCCCGTGCAAGGCCAAGTCCAGAAACGGCCGATTTGAGCTAGGCCACAGAGTCGCACAGAGTGTCCCCATTTGCAGCGGAAAGTAAATGAACACAAGTTGAAGCGAATCCAAACACTTTATTGATTTTCAAGAAGTTTACAAGCGGCGCTAGGCCGATATTACAAATCGCTCAAGCTCTCTCTCTCTGAAACATAAAAAGGGCGTGCCAAGTGGCTTACAAGATGGAATGATTCATGGCAATGTTCCGATACATTATGTCCTGTATAGGGTGCTTCAGCTTCTTGCAACGTCCCAAGGTTCCAGAGTTGGCTCCGTGCCCTAGCACGTTCGATGGAAGCTCCGCACCCGCCGACGTTTCCTGCTTCCTGCAAGCAGATTGTGGGGTTATCAGTACATTGCTATGCACTGGTGGGGAGGCTAGCTCGCCCACAATGCTATCATTACCAAACACGTTCCGTTTACTTTTGTGCATCTCTATCATTCATTGTCTTTCTAATCTTGTCTTAGGATCAATTGCATGGCATATGTCATAACCTATCCCGTGTTGCCAAAATCAAGTGTCGCATGGAAATACATGCACGACTTACCCATACTTACCGTCCGGCCTTCCCTGCCCAAAGTAAACCAAGTTAGTCAACAATTCATGTGTAATATTGCGATTCTTGGAAACATTTAATATCAAGGGCGTGTCTTTGCCTCGGTTTCTAGCGCGCCGTTGGCGTATTTTCTAACTCCTTTGCCAAAGTACTTTCGATTATCTGGTGTGTTATATTCAAGCCCGTTCAGAAGGCACTTCATTTAGTTAACTTAGACTACTTTGATTTCAATGCAAGGACTTGCACGTGGATTGCCACCAGCAAAGTCCACTTAACTCTATATGCACCGGTCGCTGGCACCACAAGCCATTTTGGACCCTTTACCCCTTGGTATTTCGTAACTATTCAGAGCGTGCATCTGGTACACGTTGATAGTGTCCTGAAATACCCTGCACTTACGTCCCCCGGGTAGCCAAGCCCCCCCAGGCAGCCCGTAAGCCCATTTTGATTCCGTCCGGACCGGCAAGTCCTTCACACTTTGACCATGCCGCGGAATCCCTTTCTCTTTACGGCACAGCATACGCCACCCCTCGCTCGTACCGTTTGTCCACGACCATTTCGTATTAACTTGTCTTTTTAACTTAACGGTTGTCTCTGAGCCGTAGGCTAACCCTTAGCCTTCTTACGTTATCGACCAGGTTGGCGTCCGTGCAGCGCGGGTAGCGAGCCCCGTTGCACGTGCCCGTCACACCTGTCGCTAACCATTCTTTTCTTTCTTATCTTTCATTCATCCTTTCTTTTCTTTCTTTCTTTCACTTGTTCGTTCTTTCATTGGTTCATTCACATATTCGTTCATTCATTCGTTGATTCATTTATTCACTTATTCATTTATACATTTTGCAACTCCCTGTGCGGGAGTCGCCTTGGCGACCCATTGGTCCCATAGCCTTTCAATGTTGCTAAACTCTACTCGGAACGACTATGTTGATAGTCTTCCCGTTTCATTGTTGTAAACCATTCATCGTTTTATTGTTGAACGTAAGCTTGTGCCTTAGCACGAGCGTGGAGCGCGGTGCGAGAGTTCCCGTAATTTTTCATGTTCTTTTCCATATTCTATACAAGCATACAAGATGGGATTAATCCCTTAGCTAGGTGCGTTGGGTCATTTATTAGCATGCGCGGTGTTATCGCCTAACGATTTCAATGATAGTGTCCGTATTGTTATGTGTCTAGGCTAAGCAAAGACGGGTTCATCGGAGCCACCCACCTTAGCGATGTTCGCATCGGCCGAGCGATACTCCGAGCGCGCCTTTGAAAGTCTAAGTCTGGATTCATCTTGACGGGCCAATGTAAGCCTTGCATCGATTCTTCATTATGTCGATGCCAACACTTCGGGTCGACGGCTCATTTGAGTCGTTGCACTTGCCGTTTGAATCGGCGTTCCGCTAGGGCGGAGCGGGTCATTACACAGAATAAGTCTCGATCCAATAAAGTGATGGTATTTTGTCTTCCGATTAGAACTGCTAAGTCTACAGCTAGACTAGCAAGAGCGTCAGCTTCCAAATTTTGAGAACGTGGTACGAATTCAATGAAGAATCCTTTAAATGAAAGGACCAATTCGATTACCACTTGATGATAAGGAATAAGGTCAGGATTTCTGACTTCATACGTTCCTCTGACTTGATTAACAATCAGTTGAGAATCTCCATATGCTTCCAAGAATTCAATGTCCAATTATTTTGCTACTTGAAAACCAATTAGCAAAGCATTATATTCTGCCACGTTATTGGAACATGGTTCATTGAGGGAATAAGCACGGTATATAACCAGTTTATCAGGAGATACTAAGACAATGCCTACTCCGGAGACAATATTGCCTTTAGGTCCAACCCGCGATGCTCTATCAAAATATAATTGCCAAATGTCATCCCTTAAAGTCATGTTGCAATCCACGACTTCATCCGGAATGTCCTCATATAGTTTAGAAGTTTCAGGTATAGGGTGAGCTTCTAAGAAGTCAGCTAACGCTTGACCCTTCACTGATTTTTGAGGTACATAGACCATGTCATAGGGAGTAAGCAACATTGTCCAGGTAGCTAACCGAGAGTTAAGAATACTCGGCTTCTTCATCAATACCCGAATAGGATTTATTCTGGAAATGACATGAATAGTCTAACCTGACACATAATGTCGTGTCCTTTGGATGGCAAAAACCAAGGCCAGACATTCTTTTTCCACGGGAGTATACCTGTGTTCAGCTCCAACCATCATATGGCTAAGATAATAAATTGCCTGTTCATGACCTTTATCACTTTTCTGTGCAAGAAGAGCACCGAAAGAATGATCCAATGCTCGAACATAGAGCAAAAAGGGTCTTCCCACTACTGGGGGTACTAAAACAGGTGGATTTATAAGGTACTGTTTGATGTCATTGAATGCTTGTTGGCATGCTTCATCCCAAACAAATGACACACCCTTCTTCAATAGACGAGAGAAAGGTTGACATCTTCCAGAAGGATTTGATATAAATCTCCTGATATAAGCAATACAATCGTGGAAGCCACGGAGTTCTTTCAAATTGCGTGGACGACGCATTTCCAAAATTGCTTTAATTTTATCAGGATTAACATGAATACCTTGAGAAGTGATGACAAATCCCAAAATTTTGCCACTGGAGACCCCCAAGTAAGACTTACTGGGGTTCATCTTTAGTTGATGTTGACGCATCAACTCAAATACTGTCTTCAAGTCTTGAATGTGATCATCTTTTAATCAACTTTTGACAGCAATATCATCCACATAACATTCAATTATTTTCCATAGATGTCCTTGAAAGATATTTCTCATGGCCCGCTGATATGTAGCACCGGTATTTTTCAGACCAAAAGGCATAACCGTATAGCAATAAACTCCAAGGGGTATACGAAAAGCGGTATGCTTTTCATCTTCTGGATGCATCTTAATCTGATTGTATCCTGAGAATCCGTCCATGAAAGATATGCGTTCAAAGCCACATGTATTGTCTATATGACATCGGTAATCGGAAGTGGAAATTCATTTTTTGGACAAGATGCATTGAGATCTCGAAAATCTATGCAAACTCGGACTTTTCCATTCTTCTTCATAACCGGAACAATATTGGCAACCCAGTCTAGGTGTTGTTCTTCACGAACAAAGCCACATGTGATCAGCTTTTTGACTTCTGCTTCAATTGCATCCATCATATCTGGTCGAAAATGCCGCTGCTGTTGTTTTACAGGTTTGGCATTAGAAAGAATATTAAGTTTATGGGTAGCTATTTTAGGATCTTGACCTGGCATATCCTCATAGCTCCATGCAAAGATATTAATATATTCTTTTATCAATTTTATCAACTTTTCTTTTTTATTTTCAGAAAGGTTTTTGCTGATAAATATGGGCTTCGACGTAGTTTCGTCTCCAACATCGATCTGGATAATTTCATCTTCTGTGGGTGGCTGTCTTGTTCAAATCGAAGCTCCTACTGAGTATCCATTTGTTGGGCCCAAGGGTCATTTTCAAATAATTCAGATTCATCCTCGATTTGAACCATATTAACTGAAAAGGTATGTTCAGACTCGACATGCTGGACTCCTTCAAAATCTGAGGATTGTAAAGAACTGGAAGGAAATTCTTCTTCCTTATCTTCATTAAGTATGTAGGACGTATCGTATCCCAAACCATGATGGGTTCGTTGATAAAACGGATCACCACATAATGGTATTCGTCTACCTTTACCCTGATTGAGACCTAGCATGGTTTTTAAAGCATATCCCATATTCTGGATAATCTTAAGAGATTGTTGACTATATCTGTCAATTCTGATTTTTTTTTCTTTATCCTTCTCTTCGAGAATATCTGTCTGAATAACAGAAATATTTTTAGCCAAACCAAACACAATTTGATGCTTATTTTTCTTATTAGACGGGATCATAAAATAAGATTCTTCGTGACGTCTATAAGTTACACAAGCTTGTGATGATGAGGCAACAGGAAGGAAATAAGGAATAGATGTTAAGAACATCTGAGCATAGGGCCCAACATCTACATGAGGAGGAAAAGAATTCTCTTTATGCTTAATATATAAGATTTTCTATGTATTTATGTCAGTTTTATGTTGATGACTTTGATTATCAGCAGATAAAGTCATTCTTTCAATAAATTTGACAGCCATATACTCCAAAAAAAAATATTCATTTAAATGAGAAAGTATAGAATGATCAATATTTATATCAATGACAGATTGATTACTACGCTTTGGATTAATCATTAACGGACCAGCATCCGTCTTCGGTGTAGACTTTCCAAGGTTGATGGCCAGTGGTTCTGGATCAGTTGTACGAGAAGTACGTCCTTTAACCTTGATTATGAGAGGTTGAACTTGGCTCTTGACTGTAACCCTCACAGATTCCTCGGACGAAGCTTGAGTTCTTCCTTTAATGATCATCAAAGGTTTATCATCACCAGGTTGGGGTTGAATTCAACCTTTGACCTTAATCTTCAAAGGTTGATTTTCCGAAGGCGATTGGTCCTCTGAAGGCGATTGATCTTCTGGAGTTGATCGATCTTCAGCCATATCAGATATCTCCTTCACATGATCCTGTGTATAGAGTATTGAATCAGAGAAATAGGCTTCAACACCTTTGAAAGGATTGAGATCTGCAAATTCAGTCTTCACAGTTCCCTGAGAATCCACATATTTGAAGCACTAATGGAGAGTTGAAGGAACAATATTGCGCTCATGTATCCATGGTCTTCCGAGAAGGATATTATAAGATACATATGCGTTAATGAAATAGCAAGTTGCCATGGTTCGAAGATCACCTATTTGAATCTTCAAACGAATCTTTCCCAATAGTTTACTCCTTCCAGAGTTGAAACCAACAATTGTTGTACTAGTGTAAGTCAACTCACTAGTAGGAATCCTTAATGGTCGTAGCATACTTTGGAGAATAATGCTAATGGAAGACCCAGGATCGATGTAAATCCTGTCAATTTCAGTAGAGTCAATATACCATGTGTAACACTGAGGCCTGTCGTGTCTATTATCTTCAACAGCATATCTTCTTGTGTGAAGGTAATGTTAGGAATTGATTCCATCACACTATGACATTGGGGACACAATACTGGTATATTGTCAGGACTTTTGAGTTGAGCTAAGCATGAATATGCCTGTAGCAGAGCTTCGCTCAGAGTTTTTCGACTTTCTTTAGAAAGAAGAAGTAACTCAAAGATAGAAAGTCTAGTCGGAGTATTAGCTAATTGGGCTAGAATATCGAACTTGTAGGATTCCATCACCACCCCTTGATTTGAAGCAGACTTCAGCGGGACGTCAAAGCGTACTGCTTTCTGTTTTCATTTTTCAACCGCTGATGGCTTAGAAGGTCTTGCCTCAGTAGGAATAGAAGATGGCTGAGTTGGTAGCGTTTCAGCAACGTCCTCCGCTTCTTTGGAAGTGCCCTCATAATCTTTATGGTATTCTTTGCCAGATCTCGTACCAGCAAAAGTTTCTTCCTCAAACTCAGGAGAATGAAGTACCATATTACAGGATTTAGCCTTCTTTCCCTTAGTCTTCTTCTTTTGAGGATTTTTATGAGGGACCTCAAATCCTAATCCGATGGTAGATTTTTGACCTTGAATTTGTAAAGGAAGTCGCATTCCTTTATCATAGTTCAAGCCTTCCGCTTTTTGAAAGTCATAGCCCATCTTTTTCATAAGATGGACTGATTGTTGACTGTACATGTGAGTGGGCAGCGGACTTTCAACGGATGATCCAATAGAGTAAGAAGGAACAGAGACCTCTGTAGTCACAAGAGTAGGGACCTTCGGGATAGGAGGTAAAATCCCTACAGGAGCTTTCTCATAGGCAGCAGAAACTTGTTGTGCCCTGTATAAATGGACACTATTCATTGCTAACCATTGCTGATGAGTAAGTTTGAGTTTGGTAGAAGGAGCCAAACTTGGAGGGCATATATTCAAATCCCTTAGCCTATCCTCCAAAGGAATATCGTCCCATAGATGATCCAAATCATCAAGATCTGGGATAACAGCATGAGAAATCATATTGCATGTTTTGACTTTTCTACCTTTCTTGGATTTTGAAGTTTTACTTTCATCCTCTATTTCAAGTACTTAGTCAGGGTGTACCCACATGATTTCACCATTTTTTAATATAAGAGGCAATAGTCCTTTACTTTGCTCTCTAGCTGGCGGGAGATTCACAATCTTCATTTTCGCCTTCGAAATTGGGACAATCCCATCAGGAACTTGCTGTGGAGGAAAACCTCCAAATTGAAGAGAAATCATATTAGTTGTGACTGTATTCTCATCATTGGTTAGAGCGATAGCATTAGCATTTATCAACTCCCGGATCTTTTTCTTCAAGACATAGCAAGCCTTGGTAGAATGATTTATGTATCTATGGTAGATACAATACTTGGAATTATCAGTCAGATTCACCTCATTAGGTCATTTTGGCTCTGGAATCTAGAGTTTACCACTCTTCACGGGACATTGGAATATCCTTGGGATATCACTGTCATCGAAAGAGTACTCTTCTTTCGGTTTGGAAGACTCCGGATTATTTGACGTCGTTTTGGGTTTTGAAAGTTTCACCACTAGGGTTTCCTTCTCTTTCCCATTGCGATTGCCGGAATTGTTACCTGAAGAGGCTTTCTTTCCTTTATCTTTTGAGGCGAAGATCATCTCATGTTCACGAGCCAATCTACCATTGGTCTCGGTTGAAACTGCTGCCATAATAAACGAGGTCCAATCTGTAAATTGAGAGCCTGTAAAAGCAGCGATGGTTGGTCGCAGATTCATTTTGCATGTATCAATTAATGTTGTATCTGGCATATGTTTGCAAGAACAAAAGTCTTTTATTCCACAAACTTTAAAGAATAGAACAAAAGTACATTGAATTCTGGGAAAGTACAACTTTAGGAATCCGATCTGAAGACGATCGCTTTATCCCTTGGACGATGTGAACTTTGAAGACAATAGCCTCTGAAGAATGCAGCAGCACTTGGACAAGAACTCCTGATCTCTGATGATCTCGAAAATGATTTGCCTTCTTTAATGAAGGACTTGAAACTATATTTATAGAGTTCTAGAAATAACTGTTTTGTAGTTATTCTGGATTGCGCACAATGGACTGCGCTAGTGACAGACTGCGCAGACTGCAAACTGCGCTGGTCTTTGGGCAGTTGCTCGATCGTGGGCTAACTGTATTTAGACGCGTGGCATTGTTTGAATAAATGCGCTTGGTCGTGTACAGGCGATTGCCACGTGGCGAGCAATTGATGGCATGTAAGCCACGTAATAAATATCAATTATCATCAAAAAGCTTGATGGATCGCGTCACTTGCTAGCTTCAGACTGCGCTTAGGTTGGACTGGCAGACTGCGCTGGGATTTGGACAGCTAGACTGCGCTGGGATTTGGACTTGGTCAAACTGCGCTGAGGAGGATCTAGCAGACCGTGCTCAGGTTGGACTGGCAGACTGCGCTGGACTGTACAGCTGTTCTCGAGCGCCGTGCTGCATGGGATACGAACGGATTCCTCGCTTTTCGGGCTGTCAGGCTGTCAGTAGATTTGATTTTCTTGTCAGGTAATGATGGCTTTACCACGTCAGTATAGCGCGCACGGGCAGTGGCACAGTTCAGTCTAGCGCGGTTGATTTTTGGCGCTGTTCATGTTAGAGCTGTTCATTGATGGGTGCGCAGTTTGGGCTTCTGTGCACTATTTGATGGGTGCAACTTAATTCTTAGGACTTACAAGACCCCCTTCAAAGTTTTCGAAATTTGAAAATTTTTAAAGTTTCAAAATACTTTGAATTTCAAATTTGAATTCAAGTTGCGCTTAGGCCTGCGCGTTTTGAGGAATTAGTTCCGATTTTCTCGGCGCAATCGGAGATGACTGTTAGGTTTCTGTGAGAAACTATAAATAGTTTCCTCCTTCGTTCTTTTAAGCTTCACTTGTTTTTGAATCCTCAAGAGAAAAACTCCTCCGAGCATTTGTGATTCTCCTACTCCGACTTCTTCTTCCTCCTCTCGTCGTCGACACCCATGGCGCCTAAGCGATCGACCGCTGAGAAGGGAAAAGCTTCTGCCGAAACTTCGAATCGTGTTGCACCGTGAATATCTCGTCATGACACAGGCCACCCTGCTCTTCAAGGTAAATGATGGACAATGATCGAAACCCTTTTTAGGGTTTTTGATGATTTTGAACCTTCATGCCTCTCTCTTTTTAGACATTGATGGTATTTTCAACGACTTGCGCCACCCTGTTTAGGTTTTGGCTGCATGTACAACAGTTTTTATTTTTATGGAAAATGTGTCTTTGCACAATCGGTTGGAGAGCGCTGACAGAGTGTTTAGCGCAATCTGTCGATTTGCGCATCAATGCGCAATCTGATATTTTGTGCAACTAGTCTGTGCTGGCGCAATCGGATGTTTTGCGCAACAAGGCTGTGTTGGCGCAATCGGATGTTTTGCGCAACTAGGCTGTGCTTGCGCAATTGGATGTTTTACGCAACTAGGCTGTGCTTGCGCAATTGGATGAATTGTGTACGAATTCATTGAAGAATTTTTTAATTTCTTTTGCACATACTGATATTTGTCTCTTCATCAATGCAGTTAACCTCAGAGAGGACCCAAACTACGAGGTTCTTGCAGGAACTCTGTCTGAATCAGAGTTCAAGGAAGATCTTTCACATGTCTCCTTTCCTCATTATGCTTTACCATCATCTCGGCAGGCTGTCTTGATTGCACAAGATAATGAGACCTTATTATGTCTGATGAACGGGCAACCTCTACAGACTGCTGATGCTGTCACACACAAGAAACCTCTGTTTTTGTTCGGTGAGACTTTTGATAAAAATTCACAGCCGAGGCCTCGTATGGAACAGAGAATCTTCCAAAGGGGCAAGAAAACAATATATCTGACAGAGATCTCAAGATGTCTTCCTCTGTCCGGATACGCTTTTGCGAGCTATCCCAGAAAGATGGAGTGGGATATAACTCCACTGCAGCAGGCCCGAGTGGGTAACATCTATGTTAAGAAAGGGCCAGACCATAAAGATATATTCTACAGCTCTTCTGAACGTCATTGCTCTTTGCTCCGAGGACTAAAACCCGGTTGCATCCCACCGGAGGATTCTTCCCTGTTGTTGCCAGCGAGGACCCCAATATTTGCAAATGAGTTTGCAAAGGTAGAAGGGAGATATCCAGACCAAGACCTGCGGTTGACAGGTCTTGTTAATCCAGAGAATAAAAGATGGATCTGCGTGGACAATTGGATATTGGTCCAATTTGAGAGTCAGCTCAAAGAAATTGAACTGTATCAGGGAGTGTACACCACAGTCTATGGGTTTCCCCCTAATCCACATTTATTCCTTGCGTTGGCGGAAAGATACAATTACAGAACCGGGACCTTCACGATGCCGCACGAAAAAATCGGCTTAGCCTTGCATGAAATGAAATACATCTCTAATCTGCCGATGGGAGATATCCCATATGAAGAATTCGTCCCGACAAATGACGAATTGGACAATCTACGCAAGGAAAATGCCGACATGGTAGCTGTCTTCGAAGAGCTACTATGCCATTACAAGATTTGTTCTCTGTATTACAAGAGCGGCACGACCGGCACTTGCTATTCAACCAAGCGGTTGCCGTATCTTTTTCTTAACCACATTATCGAGAAGAAAACTAAGGAACATGAGAACTGCAACCCCAACTTCTTCAAACCGCTTAGCAATAGCGAGGTGATAGAGTTGATGGAGACGCACAAGGAGATGGACATCAAGATCGAAGATGATCTTCAGTACCCTCCTTTCAAGGAAGGAGACATCATCGAGAGCTTTATGCGGATGGGTTACAGGCCCATGTCAAAAGAAGCCCAACTGACAGGTTTTCTTACTTACTGGCTTCGACGATATGTCGTTCCTGGGGCCAGTGCAGTTGACCGCTTCCATCGTGGTGTATTGTTTGCTGCCGTGCGTCTAGTTTTTGGCTACCGGATGGATTTGTTATCAGCAATGACGTGCAGGATGAACGCCGGACTTTGTCTCTTTGTTGATTCAATGATCCAAGAAAAGGGCGAGAAGGGACATTTCCCTCGGCTAGAACTGCCGTATACTTATTTATTTGGATGGCTGATTCTACACCATCCTTCTCTGATGAATCCTGCCATGGGGGCGGTAAGCGGCAGTTTCTTACGAAGATACTCCGGATGCAAGTAGGTTTATACTACTTTGAAGGACTGCCGGCGAGCTCTGAATCTTGGCAAGGGATGGAACTTTTACTGTGTTCCCCCTCCAGCTGGTTACGAATATATGTCAACGGGCCTCGTCGACTCGGTGAGAATGTCGCATTTGGGCCATACAGCCTTTGACTGGCTGAGAATGATTCGGCCATCACATCTGGTATATCGATTTGAAGACGAGTGTTATCATGAACCTTATCTTCCAAGTCGTTTTGTATGTCAATTCGGCTACGACCAATTCCATGTGGGCAACGCCATGACATGCTTACAGGAAAAAGGTTACTTGATTGATGGAGCCCGTGCTTGGGCCTATTACAATGCCCGGGATACCAAGACAACATTCTCTATGCCTACAAAGAACGACTGAGGCCCGCGCATGCTGTACACTTACTCAATCTTCTATACATCAGCAAATACTTTTGCTGAAAATTTCAATTTGACGGACAGCTTTGCGACGGTGACCCGTTTTAGAAAATGGGCACCTGTTCTGCTACCTCCCGGAAATGATGAAGAACACGAACCTGCTGATGCGCCTTTAGAGGCTTCAAGGAAGGCCAATTTCCCTGAAGAAGTCTATGAACCACTACGGGTTTCCTTAAAGGTTGTAAAATCTTCGATCAAGGAGAAGAAAAGAAAGGCAGAAGAACCATCTTCTCCTGTCTCTAAGAAGAAAACCGCCATTGACTCTTCAGAAAGGGTCACTACCCGATCACAGTCTCGACAGCAGGCTGAGTCAGCTCACAGAGAGGAAGCGACGACTTCCACCTCAATCCAAAGACAGACATAAGCTATAGACGTGGAGAGTCCTGAAGAGCCTCTACGTAGGAAGAAAATAGCTATCAGAAAGAAAGCAAATACTCTCCCAATACCCCTCCGTACATCGGCCTTGGCTAGTGTTGTCGCTGGGGTTAGGATGTCTTCTCCTACACCTCCTCCTGAGCCTGGACAAGTGATAGATACACAAGAAGGAACTGCGGGCGGAGAGACTGCGGAGACGAGAGATGAGGCTACAGAAGCAGGAGAAATGACTGCAGCTCTGACTACGATCAATGAGACAGAATCGTCTCTTGCAATGAGAACAGCTGATCCTCTAGTTACACCGAGTTCGCGTCGTGCTGAGGAAGATCGACTAATGATCGAAGGTCTGGATGGATGTGACTTTGGCTTCCATGACGAAGATCCAGTCGATGCAACTGACGATGAGGAAGCACCAGAAGAGGCAGCAGATGACGAGGAAACATCGACAGAGGATGTTAACATAATTTCGGAAGAGGATGCTACTGACCAGGCATCACAAGAGAAGAATGCTGCTAATGAAGTAGCACCGGAAGAAGCTACTGTATCCGGTCCAAAAGATCAAAGAGGTATTGATTGATTTTTGATAATCTTCATTTATAGATCAACTGACTGATGCTTTAACCTTCATCCATGCAGAAATCCAACCTCCTATAGTTCTTCCGGCATGCACTGACATGGTCTAGCCAGAGGTGATAGCCAGTGGCAGCCGTCATCTATCAGGTGGCTCCGAAGCGGGAAGTAGTCAGGCAGTAATGTCTGAAACTACTTCCGCAAGGCTCCAGCCTGTTCCACTAAATGACAATCTTGTCATCAAACCAAGCGTTTGTAAGTTGCCTTCATTTTGATCTTTTTGATAGTCCTTAGTGACAGCAAACTGATGATGTTCATTTGATTTTGCAGAAGAACATCCGGGAGGGACGACCAGCTCCACCATGGTTCCCATGACAAAAGAGGCTACGGCCAATGTTCGAGATGCTGAACTTTCCCCTTCACAGGCATCCGCTGCTGAAACTTCTATAGGAGTAGCTGCCACACCTAGTGCAGTGGCTACCAACAAATTTGTAGTTGGTTCTTTCACCAATTTCTTCTGCACTTCATTAGGACCTTTAGTAAAAAGGATAATGGAGAAAGAAAATGTTGATTTCAATACTGTCAGAAGTCCAACTTCCTTCCTGATCGGCGGCATCCGAGATCAGGGCGATGAGGCTCAGGCCGCTTAAATTGAACATGTGTTGGACGAATTGGAGGAATCAATCAAGATTTACAAAGACCTTAATCGATGGGAAGTAGAGCAGCTCGTGACTGCCGAATTCAAGAGAATGGTTCAAGAAGCTGAGGTCTCGAAGGCTGATTTTAAGAATTTCTTGGACACTTTTGCCACGAAATCTTCAGAGTTTGATTCTCAGCTCGATATAGTAGTGTCTACTGCTGGGGAAAAGGAGAAGAAGGTTGCTTATTTGAAGGCAGAGTTCGCTCGGCTTCAAGAGGAGTTGAAAGTCATTCAACTTGCTATTGAAGAAGAAACCACACAGCATCAGGCCGCAGTTCAGCAACTGGACGTTCTGACCCATAAGAAGAATGAATTTGTCAAGTTTCATCAGGATGAAATTGCTCGCCGATTAGTCACCTTGCCAACATTCGATGCTGAATCTGGAATGGCAGAGGCTAGGAGACGAGTACTGGATTCTCGTGATAAACGGCTCCAAATTCTGAAACAACAGATTGCTGATCTTATGACCCCGCCGGCTGAATGAAAGAAAGCCTTCTGTATTTTCTTCTTTGTCATGTCTTTTAATAATATTTTCCATATTTATCAATGAATCAATGAAAAGACATTATTTTGTGGCTCTATTATTTGTTGCATATCCTGTTACGGATATAAATAATAGCGATAGAAAATATATTCAGAGGTTCAGGACATGATATATTTTGTGATTTAGAAAATAATTATATTCCTTATATCTGCTCAGAGGTAATGTGGACATGGAAGAATATAATTTTTTGAATATCATTATTTCGGTAGACAACTTAATCAGAGGTAATCAATACATAACAAGTTGCTGATAAGGTTGAACGGATGAGTCATCAGAATGAATGAACGAAATGAATCATCGGGATGAACGGATGAACCGTCAATTGGACGGAGCGAACGGATGAACCGTGGGATGAATGGAATGAACGGATGAACCGTCAGATGAATGGAATGAACGGATGAACCGTCGGATGAATGGAATGAACGGATGAACCGTCGGATGAATGGAATAAACGGATGAACCATCGTATGAATGGAATGAACGGATGAACCGTCGGATGAATAGAATGAACGGTAGAACTGTCGTAATAAATGAGTGAATGTTGTGAAGAACACGTCGCTTCGGTTCTCGTAATAGACTATCTCAAGAATCTCTGCCGATAAATAGAACAGAAATTTAGATGAAATGATTAGTTTCAATTTTAACACAAAATGTCGTCTGAAGATGTATCCAAGAAGGCTGAGATCGTCCCAAAGGTCGAAGAAGTCGCTGAGGAACGTCCAGCCGAGCCAACCCAGCCAAAGCATACAGAGGTGGGCGAAGGTTCGTCTGCACCCAAGCCGCCACAAGATATCTTGGACTTCCTAGTTGAGCCAGGGAAGACTGAAGAAGAGGAGGCTATGAGGATGGCCGCTTGCGCGTTTCTAGTGAAATCGAGCAAGGATATTCTCGGCTCTTTTGCCGACTATATTTTTGAAAAGGACGGCAGTGGACCTCGTCCTGTCTTTAAAAAGGACGATAGTGATTCTCGTCCTTGATATCATGTAATATCGTTTATGATGAAATAAAAACTTTATTTATGAACTGTCTTGTCGTATTTACAAAAAATCTCTTTTGCATTTATACATAGTACTTTTTAAGGAATTTGCCATTGATAGGCATCATCGCAACTCGACGGTCCAACTCTGTGAGTTGATAGGCTCCATTTGAGAAGACTTTACTCACGATATAAGGCCCTTCCCATTTCGCATCAAACTTGCCTTTGCTCATGTGAGTCATAGTCATAGGACGTCTGACTGTTAGAACAAGTTCTCCTTTCTGAAAGGCTCTGACTTTAACTTTGCGGTTAAAAGCCTTCGAGATGCGGGCTTGATATAATTCAATATGTTGTTGAGCCAATAGCCGCTTCTCGTCAAGCGCCTCCAATTCTTGAAGTCGAAGAAGATCATTATTCTCTGTAGTAAGTTCATTAGCGATGGCAATTCTCAAAGATGGAATTTGAAGTTCCAGGGGTAGAACTGCTTCACAACCGTACACCAGAGAGAAAGGTGTACAGCCTGTGGGTTGCGGACCGTAGTACGATAGGCCCATAGACATTCTCCAAGCTTTTCACTCCAGTTCCGTTTGTTAGTAGACATAAACTTCTTAAGGAGCTTGATAATAGTCTTGTTGAAGGCTTCAGCCAAGCCATTAGCAGCAGGGTTGTAAGCTGTAGAGGCGACATTGTCAATCCGATAATCGTCACAGAACCTGGTGATCTTCTGACTAATGAACTGCGGTCCATTGTCGTGAATGATTCGTCGAGGTACACCAAATTTGTAAATAACATGGTGTTTAACAAAGTTGATGACGCTGCTGGCTTGATGGGAGAAATAATCAGTTATTGCTAGTATAAACCGATGTCCCTTAGAAGAAGGAGGATTGATGGGACATATAATATCCATGCCCCAAGCTTCAAAAGGCCAGGAAGCAGCAGTCGGATGAAGGAATTCCGACAGTTGATGGATGAAATCTGCATGGATTTGACAGGCTCGACATTTTCTTGCATATTCGATGGCATCAGACACCATAGAGGGCCAGTAGTAACCCATTCGTCGGATACGATCCTGTAGTTTAGGGTCGGGTTGATGTGCTCCGCAGACATCATCATGAGCTTCACGCAATACCTGCTTCGCTTCATCACCAGCAAGACAGCGCAAGAGTAGGCCGTCATAAGTCTGTCGATAGAGAGTCTTGGTGGTCTGATTATAGTAGAATCGAAGAGAGCGTCGATGAATACTCGTAGCCTCCTTAGGATCTTCAGGAAGTATATCATGAACCACGAAGTCGATGAAAGAAGCTCTCCAATCTTCGTTGATAACATTGACTTCGGCGAAGTTACTGAACTCAATGTTGCGATTTTTTCAATACAGAACAACTCTCTGTTGGAAACAACAACCACTTGTTGTCTCTTGACGGGAATTGCTAAGACTGCTGCGAGATTAGCTAAAGCATCTGCTTCAGTGTTGCAAGCTCGTCGGACGTATTCAATAAAGAAAGCCTTGAATGATGTAGCCATGTAAATCGCTGCTTCATGATAGGGTACTAGATCTTGATGGCAAACTTCGTATGTTCCTCTAACCTGATTGACAACCAGTTTAGAATCACCATAGATTTCAAGATATTCAACCTCTAATCGTTTAGCTAACTGGAGTCCAATAAGCAAGACATTGTATTCAGCCACATTGTTAGAGCACGGCTGATCTAAGGAATAAGCTCTTTGGATAGCTAATCCTTCTGGAGAGACTAGAACAATTCCAACTCCTGCAACAATGGTCCTATTTGGTCCGATCCAGGATGCTCCGTCGAAGAATAGACGCCAGGTAGGGAATTCTTCAAAGATCATGTTTGATTCCAATGTTTCATCTGGAATTTCGTCATAAAGCTTAGATGTCTCCGGAACAGGATGAGCTGCTAAAAAGTCAGCCAATGCTTGACCCTTAACAGACTTTTGCAGAACATAAACCATGTTGTATTGAGCTAGCAGAATGGCCCATGTAGTTAGTCGAGAATTGAGGGTGTTGGGCTTCTTCATCATTACCCGAAGAGGATTAACTCGGGAAATGACGTGAATGGTTTGGCCAATGATATAATGCCGAGTCTTTTGAACAGCGAACATAAGAGCTAGACATTCTTTCTCAACCGAACTATAACGGTGTTCACCACTAATCATAGTACGACTAAGATAGTAGATGGCTTGTTCATGGCCTTCTTTGTTCTTCTGGGCAAGTAAAGCACCCAACGAATGATCCATAGCACGGACATACATTAAGAATGGTATGCCTGAGATTGGTGGCACTAAGACTGGCGGGTTCATCAGATACCGCTTTATATCCTCAATGCTCGTTGACATTCTTCGGTCCAAACGAAAGATACACCCTTCTTCATTAACTGAGTAAACGGTCTGCAGCGTCCAGACAGATTTGAAATGAATCTCCTGATGTACGCAAGTCGACCTTGGAATCCTCGTAGCTCTTTTATGTTGCGTGGAAGACGCATCTTTTGAATGGCTTTGATCTTCTCAGGATCCACGTGTATACCTTTAGAGGTAATGACGAAGCCGAGAAATTTACCACTAGAGACACCCAAAAATGACTTGATGGGATTCATTTTTTGTTGATGTTGGCGCATTAGATTAAAGATAGTTCTTAAATTTTGGATGTGATCTTCCTTTAGACGACTCTTGACAACAATATCGTCGACATAGCATTCGACAGTCTTGTGCAGATGATCTCGAAAGATGGTACTCATAGTCCATTGGTAAGTTGTACCAACGTTCTTGAGACCAAATGGCATCACAGTGTAGCAGCAGACTCCACGAGGAGTGCGGAAAGAGGTATGTTTTTCATCTTTAGGGTTCATCCAAATCTGATTGTATCCAGAGAATCCATCCATGAAGGATATCCTTTCGAACCCACAAGTGTTGTCGATCATGACATCTGTAATAGAGAGAGGAAACTCATCCTTTGGACAAGCTTCATTAAGATCCCGAAAGTCGATACAAACTCGAACTTTGCCAGTTTTCTTCAAGACTGGGACAACGTTGGCTACCCAATCAGGATGTTGTTCTTCTCGAATAAAGCCACAAGCTATGAGCTTTTTGACTTCATCATCAATTGCGTCCATTATTTCTGGCTTGAATCGCCTCTGCTGCTGTTTGACTGGCTTTGCATTAGGCAAAATATTCAGTTTATGAGTAGCAACTTTGGGATCTAAACCTAGCATGTCTTCATAATTCCAAGCAAAGACATCAATGTATTCTTGAATAAGAAGAATTAATTATTGCCTATCCGCCTCTGGGAGGTTCTTGCTGATGAATATTGGACGAGGTGACCCGTTTTCTCCTACATCAATTTGAACCAATCGATCTTCGGTAGGATGTTCCCGTTGTTCGAATCGAAGTTTCCATTGGGTATCCATTCGTTGAACCCAAGGATGTGTTTCGGAATTTTCTTCGATATCTTCGTCATAGCCTTCTGGGAGTTCAGCGGAGACCATGTTAGAAGATACGATCAATCGATGAACTTGACCGATGCTGGTGTCAGAATCCCATGATCTGGAATCAGAAGAGTTAGAGCGCTCCTCATTATCGGATTCGGAGACTTCTGGAGATAAGACCGGAGGTGAAGTATATCCGAGACCTCTTTTTGTCCTGCTGTAGTACATCTCTGATTTTTCTTTTGGAACAACCGTACGGATAGGAGTTCGTCTACCCTTACCATAATTGAGATCATTCTTGAAGTCATAACCCATCTTTCGGATGATATCTTTTGATTGTTGACTATAACGACGAAGTTGGAGACGTCCCATATCGTTATTTTTGCTATCATCCGTATAGCTGAATTTTTGTTCTGGCCCTTTACTAAAAAGTATTGGACTCTCTCCTCTCTTTCGAGAAGGGACAACAAAATATGAGTCATCTGGATGTTCAAATAATACTTCTGTCTGAAGGGATTGTACGACCCCTATTGTAAATGACTGAAAGCTGTCTAGCATATCCAAATAGCATTTAGTATGATAAATGACATCATATACTGGAAAGTAGATGCTTTTTCATTTATTTGTACATCCGTATTTACAACAAGACCTTTAGCCTTAGCAGGCTTGGTCAGATCGATTACAAGGGGAGGAAAAGAAAAGCAAGGAGGATTAGACTTGTCGCGACAAAGGTCGATAACAAGCGGCTCAGAGGAGGTGAGCTCCCTTTTATCCCTATTACGACGGAGGTCGATAACAAGTTGCTCAGAAGAGGTAAGCTCCCTTTTATCCTTGTTACGACGTAGGTCGATAATCAGTGGCTCCTAAGAGGTGAGCTCCCTTTGATCTTGATTACCACCAGTTGATTGCTTCCGGGACGGTAGATGAATAGCCAGTGGTTTAGAGGATTGAGGATGAGAAACACGCCCTTTGACAGGTATGATGAGAGTGTCATTGGGCACTGCTTCTTGTCCTTCCTCAACATCCATGGCCAGTACTACCTTCATAAACTCTTCTTTGTACATGCAAGCGTCGTTGCAATATGCTTCAACGCCTTTAAACGGGTAGAGACCAGCAACTTTTTTTGGACTTCTCCTTTGTCATCAACGTACTTGAAGCATTGATGGAGAGTAGAAGGAACAATGTTGTGTTCATGAAGGAATAGTCTCCCCAAAAGAGCATTGTAAGAACAACCATGGTTGTCTATAATGTAGAAGGTCACCTTCATCGAAGATTGCCAATTTGGAGTTTTAGGCGTATCTTGCCTAAAGGTTCACTCCTTTCCTGATTGAATCCCGGGATGGTGGTGATAGTGCCAGAGAGGCTATGCACTGGAATCTTTAGAGCATCTAACATCGTCTTCGGCATGATGCTGAGTGCTGACCCTGGGTCTATCAGAATACGGTCGACCTTCATGGTGTCGACATATCCCATAAAGTAAAGAGGATGGTCATGTCGATTGTCTTCCAACAACATGTCATCTTGTGTGAAGGTAATGTTTGAAATTAATTCCAGCACACTGTGACAGTGGAGACAAGAGACAGGTTCTGATTCAGGTTTCTTGAGAAGAGTTAGGCAAGTTTCTGCCTGCATCAAAGCCTCACTCAGTGTTTCTCGAGTCTCTTTAGAGAGGCATAAGAGCTCGAAGATGGATAGCCTGGCCGGTGTATTGGCCAATTGAGCCAATATGTCAAAGTTATATGGCTTCTCAAGTCTAGAGGGGGAAGGCGTCTTCAAAATTTTGTGGAAGCAGACTTATTGTTTGCCTTTGTCGGCTGCTGCCGGTTTAAGAGGAGTTGGTTCCACAACCGGTTATGATGTAGAAGGGATGTCCTCTGTAGAGACAGGCTGCACTGGAACAGCCTCGAAAGATAAAGCAGGATCCTCCTGAGTTTTGGGATGCTCCCGTAAATAGGCTTTCCCTGACCTGGTGCCCAATAGGATCTCTTCTTCAACTATGAGGTCAAAAGACACCATATTGTAACTCTTTGTCTTGCCCTTAGATCGTTCTTTCTGTTTGGAGGAAGAAGGAACTTCGAAATCTGAAACAAGATCAGGATGAATCCACATGATCACGTCATTATCAAGGGATAAGGGGACAAGGCCTTTGTCACGACTCGCACCCGTTTTTTTTTAAACGGATACGAGACGTGTCCAAGCCAGCCTACGCCGCAGTGTCGGCGGTAGAACGCTGTCACGGCCATGAAGATCAAAATCACAAATAATTCAATGCTCATTCACAGAAACTAATTTAACTTACAATGATCACAAGTTTTACATTTGTAGAAAGATATAAACTTGTACAAATAAATGAATGGCTACATCTCAACTATCTAGCTAGTCTCTAGGCTTTTGTCTGCAAGTACACCCGAACTCCCCATGCTAAGTGAATCCACGGCTAACCTGAAAATGTTGGTTTCCAGTCAGGAATGGAACGAGCACAATCCACTGAATGCAATTTCAAATAAAGAAAATGACTATAAAACAAAGGTTAGACATCAATTATGGGTTTTGAAAATAAACAGGAAATACAGAAAACTAATAGTAAATAAATAGACACAACAGACTTTCCCCAACTGTTAGAAGTACCTTTGATATGTGATCGGTCTCGGGACAATTATGCGACACTGTCTACACTGTCTAAAGTTACACTGTCTACACTGTCTACACTGTCTAAGTTACACTGTCTACAGAAAATATTGCAATAAAAAAACATTGTCTACAAAAATAATAATCATGATCTACACAATTTACATGCAGTAATAATCATGGTCTACACTGTCTACTTTGCAATAAATAAATCACTGTCTACACTGTCTACTTGCAATAATAAATCACTGTCTACACTGTCTACACTGTCTACACTGTCTAAGGTCAGATCACACATCCTTAGTACTTCTCATTCCCGACTCAACAATTTATAATAGAAAATAATCACATAACCAATGACTAATCAATAAAATATAGTAAAGATCAATATCGAAATGCAAACAATAAACTGTACTCGCCTGTGGTCCTGTGCTGGTGAAACCGACAATCTGAACAACTCAATGTGCCACTATAGTCAAAACCCGTACAACAGTCCCCGAATGCTGAAATAAACAATACCAATGATCTCAGAATAGTCAAATTAGCTAGGATTGCCTATCCTTAAGTCCAATTCTGGACACAGGGGCAAAACGGTAATTTCGGGCAAAAACGATGTCCGCCGTTGGACCAGCTTTGCACCGAAAAGCGTGTCAGAGTCAACGGTCTCTAAAGTCGTCAAACTACATGTCTACGGATCCAGTTTTTCGATACGAACCCAACCGTATGTCCAGAGTTGGATTCCGGCGGGCCGTGCACAAAATCGTCCGTTGAGTGGAACCGTGGGACCCGCAAAACGACGTCGATTTCAACTGTCTCAGAATCGGACCAAACTTGGCATGCAAGACCAGAAAAACGATACGGTCCTGTTGGCGCAAGTTTCGTCTCGATCTGACGAGCGTGCACAAAGTTATGACTGAATTTGCATTGGACGGATACGGGGCGATTTCGACGGATACGCGTCGAATTCGTCGCGCACACGCGACAGATTTGAATTCCGTCAAAGCCCACACGACCACGAAGCCGTTACGCAGCTTTCGAAACTTACGGTGCGCGACCACGTCGCCCGGAATGGCGGGACGGACGTCGTGTGGAACGATTTTCAATTATTTCTAATATTTAAAAACTGATTTTATCTCGATTTTCAACTTCTGTTTTCGTAGGGCACAGTTGATGAAATTTGGATCTACAAACGGGGTTTGGAAGCCCTATAGGTTGTCCTTAACCTAGTTCAATTAGTTCTGGAAAATAATTACTGTCTTGATCATAATCTGTCTACGAACCTAGGGGTGTCAACCTTTGAAACTTGTCATGTTGAACAAGTTTTTCGTCAATTTCAATCTGATATAATTCGAAATCCAGTTCGATTTCGATCGAACCAACCAATGGGGGTTGCAGAGGGTTATCTGGACTTCGCTCCGATACTTTCGGATCGCGAAACGGTCGATCACGCAGGAAGAAATAAGACGGAGAAGTGTGGTACCTACTGTGCTCGAAACAGGGTATCCCATGTTGCGCCGCTGCGCGAGGTTGCTGTTGCTCGCCTCGCCGCCGCGCCTGGCTGGCCGGAGGTCCTGCGACGGCGCGCCCTCGTGTGGGGGGTGTGCCTGGTGGTTGGCGGCGTTGTGTTGGAGAGGTCGGGCTAGGGTTTTCGGGAAAATCCTCTCGTTACCGGCCTATATATATGTATACGCTGTATCGGGTTTATGTTCGGTTTCGAGAGAGTTTGTTTGCTCTCTGTTCTGCTGAACTCTTGGTTGTGGGGAGCTCGGGTAGTTGGGCCGAGTGTGGGTCAGCTAGTTGCACAGGGGTCGGTTGAAACTTGAAAACATCACCAAACCTATAATGAATTATATTTGGACTTGAATTGGCGTACCTATTTATTAAGTATTGAAAATACCCAGTGTACTACCAATTCATACATTTCTATGTAGGTAGATATTACAAAATTGGAAATACTACCACAGCTCCTTTATTCCAAACTTTTAGGATCACCAAATTTGAATCCCCTTTTTTTCTTTTTCTATTTCTAATTCTATTTCTTATACTATAATCCTCTTTTAATCTATTTCTTTATACCCATATATACGTATAAATATATACAATATATTTACACACATTAATCAATTAATATCTATATCTATACATATACATCTATATATATATATATATATATATATATATATATATATATATATATATATATATATATATATATATATATATATATATATATATACATATCCATATGACCAATTAATATCTCTATATAATTATTTACACAAAATATAATTGTCCTTATATTCCTCTTCATGCTATACTTACAAAATATTTATATAAATACCTATATATTTAATATACATATATCTATATATACACAACCTACACATATATTTAATATAGGTACCCTTGTATGTATTCATGCACATATATATATATATATTAAAATATATATATATATATATATATATATATATATATATATATATATATATATATATATATATATATATATACAAAACTGCATTAATTTAGAAAATAGTTTATCCAATAGAATATCTACTCGGTAATAATAAAATTCCTTAATCACCACGGAATAATTAAATAATTATTTATAGTAATCTAGAATCACCCCTTAAATAAAATAAAAATATAAAAATATTTCAAAATTTTCGGGAAGGGAAGCTACAAATCTACCCACCTTAAAAATAATTTCGTTCTCGAAATTCTAACTCATAAGCATGCCAAAAATTCAAACATGAAAATTAAAAATAAAATAATAAAAATAAACCCACTATTACCACAATATCCTCGAATTTTAATTTCTCAAAACTATTTATATCTTCCTCCTAGCCATTTCGTAATTGCGAATCATCGAGGACTTCTACCCACCTTTGGTCACGCTACTCCTTCAAGGGTATGTCACTAAAACTTTATAGCCTTCCATCAAGTTGCTAGAGTCATTACCCCTAGATATCTAACACATATGACCTTTATATCCCCACATATCTGTCAAACCACCAAGTATTTAAAATCAAACAATATTCTAATATAACTTAAGAATTTCTGATGAATTCTAGACTGCATGATCATTCGTCACCCTGAAATAGGAAGGACATAAAAATAAAGAAGAATAATTAAGAGCAAACTGAAGTTTCAAGAATGATAGAGAATATACAATACTACAGCTAGAAAAGAGTATTTATGAACTTATGGTCTTATTCGCTAGATTGGCTACTCTAGTTCAGTCACTTGCTAAGTTCCTCAGAGAGTCTTATAATCCGTGCAATACAGAAGTCTCGTTCTCGAAATTCTAATTCAAACAAGGATCCATATTGGAACAGAATTTGAAAAAAATCAAGATTGTGGTCTTAATGGGTTCTCTATCTGGACATCAGTCGTCGGTTGGATGATTATTGGGTTTCAATCTACATTGACTGGACAAGATCCCAGGTAAAACTATTCCTACTAGATTAGGGTATTCTAGAATAGGTTACTATCTAAGGGATTGAACTAGTTGCTAGTCAGGTTGATTAGCTAGGTCCCTAAACCTCAAAATGCGCCTTCCGTGGCTTTGTGTTTAAGGAGAACATGAGACCTCAATTGGATGGCACACTAGTGGCATGTGCATAGTGGACTCCGAATAGATCACAACCATATATTGGGTCGAAGGAATTGAGTCGAGGTTGAGGCTCTAATGGGAGTCGGAAAATATACCGGTATTACGGTAAGGGTTATGGCTAATCCTTTTTTCTTGAAAGTTATACCATAAAAATAGAGTACAAGGGGACGAATTTGAGTGGGACATGATATACCTAGGTGAAGGTAAACTCGTCTAAATCTTACATATGAAATTTGTTGGGAGGTAATAGCTGGTCTCGTGCTCCGAATATTAATGGCACGGCCGGGACACCAAAATGATCTAAATGAAAAGTGGGAGTCCATGGGCATTTAATTATCATTCTAATGGAAAAATTATTCTAATCAATCGGTAATCCTTGTATATTCCAAAATTTTGGGAGGCTTACAGTCTACCCACCATAGAAGCTAGGACATGGTTTTAGGAATAATGAGGTTAGAAGGATTTCAAAGTTCTGATTTCGTACCTCGACTCTGGTCAATAAGAGCAAGGCACGACGTAACGGAATACGGTAGATGTTAGTCAAGTCAAGAATCGTTCCTCAATAATTGGGAAATGAGCGTGTACAATGACACATGGTCGACAAAATAGGATGATCTACTCGTCTATAGTATACTAGAGTTATCGACGGGGTAACCAATTCCAATGCACTCATAAGAGAAGATTTCTAACAATTGAGTCAAGAAATTCTATTTATGTCAAACCTGCCAGACTATGGTCACAAGGGTTGTAGTGATCATGTAGTGCTGTTGACAACTAGTAGGTCATAGTATAACAGGGTATTTAAGCTATGGTATTGGCTAAGCTAGTGACTGTGGTGTTCCAACACTAGTTAGGTCTTAATAATAAAATTTTCATAACTAGAGTAATATTTGTTGGAAACCAATCTCGGGATGAGTGTCACGGTAAATGATTACCCTATTGTCCACTCATCTCATGTCTAACTGTGGGCTTCAGTCGAGGAAGGGTTGGTTCAAGGCTTAAGGGTTGCTAGTTAAAGCAAGCTTCAGGCAGAGACTCACAATATTTGGTTTCTTGAGAAGTGACAGTCTCCTAGGTTGGCAGTTGACTAAGAGTAAAACCTTAATCATTTCCGAATTCAGATGGCTGGGAAGTCCCAATAGTAGTTTGAGGGTCGAGAGGAGAATGAGTAACTCGAGGCAAGGTTCTAGTCATATGGCTTGCGTATACCACTATCATAGCCATGGAGATACTGTGTCTACCTACCAGTTACGAGTTTTCGTCTTTCAAGTCAGTGGAGGACAAAACAATAAAGAGTTCAAGAGAGATGTCACTGAATACAATTACGTGATTCAAAGGCGAATGTATAATTCAAAAGGAGTTGTCAAGCAGCAGTGGATGAGACCCTAGAGACATCTATATCTCAATCCACGTAGGATAACTAAATAAAGTGCGAACCAAATGCATCATGGTTGATCAGACCATAATACATCGATTCTGATTAGACAATATGTTAGTAGGCATCCCCAATAAACATATGTCTTGAATCAAGCTCGATAAAAGAGTGAGCTTGCAAAACTAGGTTGTGATAGCAACAGTGGTCAAAATAGTCAAATTACAAATATACAATATTTTTGAAAGAAGGCACAAGTAGTTCGAGTTTTGCGAGATTCAATACCTCACCTGGTGTTCTTGCTTATACAGTCTTCCTACTATCTTCTTATACACAAGGACTTGGTCAACAAATGGGTTATGGACCTCTATATTCTATCTTCCAGGTAGACCTATTAGCGTCAACCCTTTTCCTCGTCAATAGGTCACAAGGACTACAGAATGGTAGGTCGGGAGACATGCTACACAACTTATAAAACTTCCACTAATATTGGCTTCGGGTCTTATTGGATATACATGGCATCGTCCTATCCTCCCTAGTACCCTAAACTTGTAATCACGTTTGAAATCATTTCACCGAGAGTTATGTCTTGTTCGTAGACTCGGGCTGTGGTAAAACCCTTGGTTTCGTAACTCAACATGATACAAAATCGAACACTTCTTAACTCTATCCAATATTGGCTCAAGGGTATCTACGATCAAAAGTGGACCACTAGTCATATCTCTAGCAAATTTTATAACCGATATTTTTCTAATCTCCTTTCCGCTCTAGGGGTCGTGTCTCGCCAGTGCGCTGCTGGCTGCAGTGAATTCCTAGTCTCCAAAGTTTAAATAAATGGCGACAGTGCGCTGCTGTCCTGCCAGTATAAGTTAACTAACATTCTCGTAACTATATCTGTAAATAAATCCCTGAGCTTCTAGAGATTCAAACAAGTTGACTATGAAATAAGGCATAAATATTTGCCCTATCAACCCTTAAAATAAAAGATTGAGCGGGGAGGAATTAATTGAAGACAAAAAGATACACAAACATTCTAATGTCTATTCCATGTGTATTCAATCATTGAGGAAAAACCTTGAACCGAAACTAACTCGAGGTCCGCATGGGGATAACAATAATCAGAATTTATACAAAGTATTAATTCCTAGGGCAAATAGAAACTAAATAGGCAGTTCAACTAAGATATGAGGATGATATCTAAGAGGCAAGAGAATGAATTGAATAATCTAACAAGGCTAGATCATTAATTCTACGAAGCCCTGCCTTACCAAGGAAATATTCTATCCAAATTAGATTTCATCGTCATATCAAGAGATACTAGTGTACCTATAAGGATCTGACACTCTATCAAAATTAATAACTCCTTATCTACATTGCATGGCCTAGACTACCCATCGGTAAATTTGTATAGGGGACTCCTAGTCCTAGTCATTCTCGTAAATTAAATTAATCCTTGTTCGTGAATGAGCATGTTCTAGTTGCAGGCTCGCAATAGTACAACTAACTTAAGTACCATCACGAGTTCGCATGGTTTGCGAATACTGACCTGCATGGGCCACCACAAAAACTTGTCACGACCCGCACCCGTTTTTTTTTTTTAAATGGATACGAGACGTGTCCAAGCCAGCCTACGCTAGGGGTGAGCGTCGGTATAATCGGTCGGTATTTGGTCAATTTTTTCGGTATTTTTTTAAATCGGTATTTAAAAAATCAATACCAATATCGTACCATTTAGAATCGGTTTTTTTCGGTTTTGGTTAAATCGGTATTCGGTCGATTTTTGTTCGATATCGGTATTTTACCAATTAATATTTGATCAATTAACACACTTAATACTGTAGAACATCTTAACATATAATATATATTTTTACTTTTTTGGAAGCATAAATTTTAAAGCTAAGCCTCTACCAACCAAACAATTAATCAAAATTATTAGAACAATAAGTAACAAGTCGCAAACTCCTAAAAATGAGCTTAAAATGTCAAACGCGGTCACTAAGTTTAATCTTTAGTATAAGTTTAAGTAACCAAAATTTACTTCAAAATTCTATGAGAACACAAAAACATAAGCTCAAAAGATCAAAAACTCAATTCTTAGCATTTTTAACATAAATTCAAGTTTACTAAAATCCATTCCAAGTTCTAGGAAACCAACCAAAACAAAGATAAAATGAAAATGAGTAGTGTAAATTAATCATGAACAACATTAAAAAATGTGTGTGTGCGTGTGTGTGTGTGCATATATATATATATATATATATATATATATATATATATATATATATATATATATATATATATATATATATATATATATGCGTGTGTGTGTGAATCGGTTCGGTTCAGTATTTTCGGTATGGTATTACACTCAAACCGTTACCATTACCATTATACCATAATTTAGTCGGTTCGACAATTCGGTATTGGTACATAATTTCAGTTCGATTTTTCGGAATATTTTTAATCGGTATTCGGTCGGTTTTTCGGTATCGGTCGGTATTTGCTCACCCCTAGCCTACGCCGCAGTATCGGCGGTAGAACGCTGTCATGGCCATGAAGATCAAAATCACAAATAATTCAATACTCATTCACAGAAACTAATTTAACTTACAATGATCACAAGTTTTACATTTGTAGAAAGATATAAACTTGTACAAATAAATGAATGGTTACATCTCAACTATCTAGCTAGTCTCTAGGCTTTTGTCTGCAAGTACACCCGAACTCCCCATGCTAAGTGAATCCATGGCTAACCTGAAAATGTTGGTTTCCAGTCAGGAATGGAACGAGCACAATCCACTGAATGCAATTTCAAATAAAGAAAATGACTATAAAACAAAGGTTAGACATCAATTATGGGTTTTGAAAATAAACAGGAAATACAGAAAACTAATAGTAAATAAATAGACACAACAGACTTTCCCCAACTGTTAGAAGTACCTTTGATATGTGATCGGTCTCGGGACAATTATGCGACACTGTCTACACTGTCTAAAGTTACATTGTCTACACTGTCTAAGTTACACTGTCTAAGTTACACTGTCTACAGAAAATATTGCAATAAAGAAACACTGTCTACAAAAATAATAATCATGATCTACACAATTTACATGCAGTAATAATCATGGTCTACACTGTCTACTTTGCAATAAATAAATCACTGTCTGCACTGTCTACTTGCAATAATAAATCACTGTCTACACTGTCTACACTGTCTAAGGTCAGATCACACATCCTTGGTACTTCTCATTCCCGACTCAACAATTTATAATAGAAAATAATCACATAACCAATGACTAATCAATGAGATATAGTTAAAGATCAATATCGAAATGCAAACAATTTATAATAGAAAATAATCACATAACCAATGACTAATCAATAAAATATAGTAAAGATCAATATCGAAATGCAAACAATAAACTGTACTCGCCTGTGGTCCTGTGATGGTGAAACCGACAATCTGAACTACTCAATGTGCCACTATAGTCAAAACCCGTACAACAGTCCCCGAATGCTGAAATAAACAATATCAATGATCTCAGAATAGTCAAATTAGCTAGGATTGCCTGTCCTTAAGTCCAATTCTGGACACAGAGGCAAAACGATAATTTCGGACAAAACGATGTCCGCCGTTGGACCCGCTTTGCACCGAAAAGCGTGCCAGAGTCAACGGTCTCTAAAGTCGTCAAACTACATGTCTACGGATCCAGTTTTCCGATACGAACCCAACCGTATGTCCAGAGTTGGATTCCGGCGGACCGTGCACAAAATCGCCCGTTGAGTGGAACCGTGGGGACCGCAAAACGACGTCGATTTCAACTGTCTCAGAATCGGACCAAACTTGGCATGCAGGACCAGAAAAACGATACGGTCCTGTTGGCACAAGTTTCGTCTCGATCTGACGAGCGTGCACAAAGTTATGACTGAATTTGCATTGGACGGATACGGGGCGATTTCGACGGATACGCGTCGAATTCGTCGCGCACACGCGACAGATTTGAATTCCGTCAAAGCCCACACGACCACGAAGCCGTTACGCAGCTTTCGAAACTTACGGTGCGCGACCACGTCGCCCGGAATGGCGGGACGGACGTCGTGTGGAACGATTTTCAATTATTTCTAATATTTAAAAACTGATTTTATCTCGATTTTCAACTTCTGTTTTCGTAGGGCACAGTTGATGAAATTTGGATCTACAAACGGGGTTTGGAAGCCCTATAGGTTGTCCTTAACCTAGTTCAATTAGTTCTGGAAAATAATTACTGTCTTGATCACAATCTGTCTACGAACCTAGGGGTGTCAACCTTTGAAACTTGTCCTGTTGAACAAGTTTTTCGTCAATTTCAATCTGATATAATTCGAAATCCAGTTCGATTTCGATCGAACCAACCAATGGGGGTTGCAGAGGGTTATCTGGACTTCGCTCCGATACTTTCGGATCGCGAAACGGTCGATCACGCAGGAAGAAATAAGACGGAGAAGTGTGGTACCTGCTGTGCTCGAAACAGGGTATCCCATGTTGCGCCGCTGCGCGAGGTTGCTGTTGCTCGCCTCGCCGCCACGCCTGGCCGGCCGGAGGTCCTGCGACGGTGCGCCCTCGTGTGGGGGGTGTGCCTGGTGGTTGGCGGCGTTGTGTTGGAGAGGTCGGGCTAGGGTTTTCGGGAAAATCCTCTCGTTACCGGCCTATATATATGTATACGCTGTATCGGGTTTATGTTCGGTTTCGAGAGAGTTTGTTTGCTCTCTGTTCTGCTGAACTCTTGGTTGTGGGGAGCTCGGGTTGTTGGGCCGAGTGTGGGTCAGCTAGTTGCACAGGGGTCGGTTGAAACTTGAAAACATCACCAAACCTATAATGAATTATATTTGGACTTGAATTAGCGTACCTATTTATTAAGTATTGAAAATACCCAGTGTACTACCAATTCATGCATTTCTATGTAGGTAGATATTACAAAATTGGAAATACTACCACAGCTCCTTTATTCCAAACTTTTAGGATCACCAAATTTGAATCCCCTTTTTTTCTTTTTCTATTTCTAATTCTATTTCTTATACTATAATCCTCTTTTAATCTATTTCTTTATACCCATATATACGTATAAACATATACAATATATTTACACACATTAATCAATTAATATCTATATATATATATATATATATATATATATATATATATATATATATATATATATATATACATATCCATATGACTAATTAATATCTCTATATAATTATTTACACAAAATATAATTGTCCTTATATTCCTCTTCATGCTATACTTACAAAATATTTATATAAATACCTATATATTTAATATACATATATCTATATATACACAACCTACACATATATTTAATATAGGTACCCTTGTATGTATTCATGCACATATATATATATATATACAAAACTGCATCAATCTAGAAAATAGTTTATCCAATAGAATATCTTCTCGGTAATAATAAAATTCCTTAATCACCACGGAATAATTAAATAATTATTTATAGTAATCTATAATCACCCCTTAAATAAAATAAAAATATAAAAATATTTCAAAATTTTCGAGAAGGGAAGCTACAGCCTTCACTTCGTGGAGAAGAAAGATTCTCAATCTCCAGAGTGGCCCTGGAAATGGGGATGATGCCACTCTGCACCACTTGCGGCGAGAAATCATCGAACTGTACAGAAATCATATTGGCGTAACAGTCTTTTCATCCTGTTGGAGAGTGATGACACCGACGTTGACCAACTCTTGAATCTTGCCTTTGAGCATATAGCATGCCCGAGTAGGATGCCCTATAAGCCTGTGATAAACACAATACTTAGGGTGGTCAGTTTTACCGACTTCGTCAGGCTTCTTCGGGTCAGGGAGTTGTAATTTATTGCTTTTAAGCAAACAGTCGAAGATGCTCGCTGTATCATTTTCATCAAAGGAATACTCTACTTTTGGGCGAGGTTCCTTTGGTGGAGGTGCAGAAGGAGCAGAGGAAGACGTGGGTTGAGCCACGTTAACAGCCAAAGATTCCTTGCCCTTGAGATTGATGTTCAAGGTTTCTTTACCCTTGCGGTTGTTCTGACGATTACCGCTACCGGATGCAGAAGATTTATCTCGATCAAGGTTAGACATGTGTACCCCCAACTGTTTGAACTTCTCAGCGCTAACTTCAGCTGCTTTAGCATTGACGATGAATGATGGCCAATCCTGGAACTGTGTTGACCCCGTCCACATGCTGATGATAGGCAACAAGTTTGATTTACAAGTGTCTATCGTTACAACAGATGGAGTTCCGGGAGGCATTTTGAGTGCTTCTCGGCGGAATCGTTCAATGAAACTCTCAGTAGTTTCATTATGTCTTTGCTTGATCTTGTTGAGGGCAGATATAGTCATATCGTTGATACCCTCGTAGAATCGTTCCAGGAACATCTGCTTGAGCCCGGCAAATGAAGTGATAGAGCCGTCAGGCAAGATGCGGTACCAATCGTATGCTGTACCGGCTAAGCAGCCGACGAAGACTCTGGTAAGAAGAGCATCGCTTGGCTGGAGCTGGACAGTCATTACCTCGAAATGGTTAATGAACTGACTCGGAGAAGTGCTGCCGTCAAACAGCGTGATCGTAGGAATCTTGTACTTTGGAGGGAATGGAACTTCCTTCCATTCAACGGGGTAAGGTTGTTTGATCCCCAGCCTCTGTAGACCATCTTTCTCTTTGAAGGCCTCGAACTGAGTACGCAGAAGTTTTATAGCCTCATTGGCATCTCCTGGGGATAGAGAAGTAATGGACTAGCTTACTGTGTTAGGAGGGGGAACAGCATGGTAAGCACTACCCCCAGCCCCTGAATGACTGGGTGTAACTTGAATAGGTATTGAGACTACTGGAGGAGACGGTACCCCCAGACATGCATTAACCGGCACCGATGATGCTATAATCTCAGGATTTACTGCAGGTGCAGTTGGTGACACTGTATGTTGAGCTACGATAACGGCATGCATATTTGTGATCATTTCAGTCATGGTCTTCAATTTATCTTCCAGTGCGGCTATTCGTTGCTCTTGACTTGCCGAACTAGAAGCGTTTGGATCTTCAGTAACAACATAGGCTAACACTTCTCTGGGTACAGTATAAGACACCGTCTGCTCAGAGCTTTCGCTATATGCATCATAATCAGAGAAAGAATCATCCCCTGAGTGAGAAATAGAGAAATGACCAGAGGGATCTTGGAGAAGATTCCTACGACCGACTGTGTCTCGGCTTCGAGATCGGGTGTGTCGGAATACTCCTTCAGAAGATTCATGGAGTAAATCTAGATATCGTTGCCTGGGCTTGCGGGGCTTGCCGTGCTTTGAACACTTCCTACCTCCAGTGTCTCGAGAAACCATATTTACAGAGGCATAGAGCACTTTGTCTTCGTCTTCTGACATTGGTTCAGAAGTTAAACCATCGAAGACAGATCATTTTGTCATCTGGCAACAACACTTGATAACCACCTTATGACTACAATGGCGTTCCAGTGGTTGGATTAGAGGTGTTGAAGTGTTGTCCCGTTTCTGCTTAAGGTGTTCCCGAAGATCAGGGGTATATTCTTTGACTTCGGAACATGATTCTGATTCTTCAGATGCTTTGTTCCATGAGTATACAGAGAAGTACTCAACTCGTTGGCATAGGTGTCAGGATTTTTCCTTCTGGAAGTTTGCTTCTGATGCAAGTTTGTTTTCGGCATTGGTTGCTTGTGTTTTTTGAGATAAGTCCGTAAATTGGCAAATTCACCCCCAGGGGCCTCCGTCTGGGACACTAGCAATTTTCTCTGCTTTGATCGAGATATCCGAAGAGTTGGGAGACCTTGGAAGTGTGCTACTGGAGTAGGCAAGATGCCTCTCTGGTCAATATACTTCTCTTTAGCAGGGAAAGAAGAACTCTTGTTTGAGAGAGTTTTTGTATTGTTTGGTGCCGAGGCATGTTCAGATGGATCTTCCGAGGTAAAAACCAGAGATGACTGGAAAAAGACCAAAGGGCCTTTTCCTTTATTTTGTGAAGAAGTTGGCCAAGGAGCGTTTCTCTCTGTTGTTTTCCAAGTTTTGGACTATGGAAGATTGAGAAAAGACCAAAGGGTCTTTCTGTTTATTTTGAGACGGAGAAGGAATAGTCAAAAGACTACCCCCTGTGGGTTGCGCCAGTGCAACTGAAGATTTGGGAAGGGACAGAGAGCTTTTCCCTTTATTTTGGGAAGAAGGGGGAATAGTCAAGAGACTAACCTCTTTGGGTCGCGCCAAGACAGAGGAGGCAGCAGCTGCTTGCGCAGTAAATGGCGCCTTGGTAGCTTGCGCTGCAGATGGTACCTTAGCAGCAGAAGCTTTTGAGGAAGGAGTGGGTAGCACTTTGGCCACAGAGGATTTGGGTTGGGTCCTAGAAGAGGTAGCAGTAGGCTGTGCTCGGATAGAAGAGGCAGCGAGCTGCGCCAGAGGAACAGGAGTCTTGAGTTGTGCTAGAGGAGCATAATTTATAGGCTGCGCTGTGGCAAAGGAGGTAGTGAGCTGCGCCTGGCTTACAGGGGTTGCGCCCTGGCGGAAGAAACAGTGAACTGCGCTCGGGCAGAAGAAGCCACTGACATACTGTCAGAAGAGACAATGTGATGCGCCTGAGCCATAGAGGACTTTGGAGTCCACACAGAACGGACTTTGCTCTTGGCAGAGGTCATAGTTCGATGAGTGGCCTTGGAGTCGATCATTGCTTCGTAGGCAGTCTGGTTGACCTTAACAACCAGAGTCTTCTGCGTCTTTCCTATAGACGCGGTGTCACATTGAGTTGTCACTTCCTCGTCGGAGGAGAAAGTCGTCCCCAGCAGAGTCGCCATTTTGTTTGTAAGAACAAAAGTCTTTTATTTCACAAATTTTAAAGAATAGTACAAAAGTACAATGAATTCTGGGAAAGTACAACTTTAGGAATCCGATCTGAAGACGATCGCTTTATCCCTTGGACGATGTGAACTTTGAAGACAATAGCCTCTGAAGAATGCAGCAGCACTTGGACAAGAACTCCCGATCTCTGATGATCTCGAAAATGATCTGCCTTCTTTAATGAAGGACTTGAAACTCTATTTATAGAGTTCTAGAAATAAATGTTTGTAGTTATTCTGGATTGCGCACAATGGACTGCGCTAGTGACAGACTGTGCAGACTGCAAACTGCGCTGGCCTTTAGGTAGTTGCTCGATCGTGGGCTAACTATATTTAGACGCGTGGCATTGTTTGATTAAAATGCGCTTGGTCGTGTACAGGCGGTTGCCACGTGGCGAGCAATTGATGGCATGTAAGCCACGTAATAAATGTCAGTTATCTTCAAAAAGCTTGATGGATCGTGCCACTAGCTAGCTTCAAACTGCGCTCAGGTTGGACTGGCAGACTGTGCTGGAATTCGGACAGCTAGACTGCGCTGGGATTTGGACTTGGTCAAACTGCGCTGAGAAGGATCTGGCAGACCGTGCTCAGGTTGGACTGGCAGACTGCGTTGGACTGTACAACTGTTCTCGAGAGCCGTGCTGCACGGGATACGAACGGATTCCTCGCTTTTCGGGCTGTCGGGCTGTTAGTAGATTTAATTTTCTTGTCAGGTAATGATGGCTTTGCCACGTCAGCATAGCGCGCTCGGGCAGTTGCGCAGTTCAGTCTAGCACGGTTGATTTTTGGCGCTGTTCATGTTAGCGTTGTTCATTGATGGGTGCGCAGTTTGGGCTTTTGTGCACTATTTGATGGGTGCAACTTGATTTTTAGGACTTACAGCACACCAGGAGGCATTTTCAAAGTAGCCTGTCGAAAACGTTCAATAAACGTCCAAGTATCTTCTTTCTCTTTCTGTTCAATCTCTATTAAGGAGGATATATTCATGTCCATTCCTCCTTCATAGAAACGAGAGAGAAACATTGATTTGAATTCGTCAAAAGACGATATGCAATTATCAGGCAGACTACGATACCAGTCATATGCAGTACCTGTCAAACACCCAATGAAGACTCGGGTGAGGAGAGCATCATTCTTCTGCAGATGCACAGTCATAATATCAAAATAATTGATATATTGACTTGGAGAAGCCTTTCCATCAAATAACACCATAGATTGTGGCTTAAATTTTGGAGGAAAGGGTACATCATTCCAGTGGGGAGGATAAGGTTGCTTGATCCCTAACCTCTGGAGCTGATCTTTGTGCTTAAGAACCTCAAATTGTGCTTTTAACTCACGCACTGCTTGAATAGCTTCACTAGTTTGAGAAAGCACATTTGATTGAATAGTGGTTGGATGTACCGTAACCCCGACTGGAGTGATACATCCTCTGGAATGAGAGAGTCAGGAGATGCAGAGTTCTGATTGACAGCAGGCTCTTGATTCAGATTATTCAAACGTATATCAACCCTTTGACTATCTTGAGTTGGGGCAGTTACTTGTACTGGTGTTATCACTGTCGGTTGGACTGTTTGCTGAGTTGTCATTATCTGATGCATATTTTGCATCATGGCAAGCATGTCCTTTGTTGATTGTTCCACCGCAGAAAGACGTTGTTCTGTATTAGAAGTAGACATCTCATGTTCATCTCCGATAGCATAGGATTCAACTTCTCTTGAGCATATGGAGGGATTGGTGTAGAGATAGGAATCAACACTATCAGTTTCTGACTCCAAAGACTGGGTACCCCCAGCCTCTGAATCTGAAGAATACAATGATCTTTGATTTCATGACCGAGTATGTTGATATACCCCTTCAAAAGTGTCAAGGATTCGGTTGAATTGTTGTTGACTTGGAGTCTGGGACGAATTGCGTCTTGGACGTCGTCCTCTATTGATATGAGATGTCATATTGACTGATGCATAGGACAACTCATGTTCTTGGTCATCAATTTGTTGCTGAGGTACATTGTAACTTAATCGGTCAAAAATCGACCGTTTAGAAGCAGAATAGCAACATTTGATCACAATCTGGTGACACTCACAATGATGATTTTCTTGGGGGAGTATCATAGGAGATTTTCTGTTTTAACGCTTTTGTACAAGTAATTCGCGTAAATCAGAAGGAGTGGAAGGCGTCATCTTCTTTATTACATTTGGGACAGAGAAACGTTTAGTCCCTTGTATAAAAAGAAGATTACTGGCTTTATTAGCAGAACCAAATTGTATATTTTTACGCGCCTGGAGTTGTGTGCGTAAATCCTGAGATTTTTGTGCACAGAGAACTCCATCAGCATTACGCGTAATGTGAAGGTTTGGTACTTTGCGTAAAGCAGTATAAGAAGGTTGTTGGTAAAAAACAGAAGTTTTACCAACAATAGAAGTCTTGTTTTTATGCTGCATGCGTGTAGACAAATTCACTTTAGATGCAAAAACATCATTGTGAACTTTATCTACCATGTCACCAACAGGAGATTTACCTTTACGCGTAGAGCGCAAAACAGGAACATCTGCCATGTCAAAGACGGGAGATTTTCCCTTACGCGTAGAGCGCAAGACTTGAGTGTCTACCACGTCACAGACGGAAGACTGAATTTTACGCACAGGACGTGAGACTTGGGTGTCTACCATGTCACAGACGAGAGACTGAATTTTACGCCCAGGGCGCAACACTGAAGTAGGAACTGCCTCGTCACGGACGGAAGCCCCAACAACAGGAGTGGAAAGAATTTCCTTGCCTTCAGAGACAATGGAGAGATCAGAGGGTGCTTTGGATTTAGGAATCCAAACCTTGCGCACCTTTCGTGATTTTTGCACGTTGGAGTAGCGAGCACTACCCCCAGTGCGAAGCATTTCTTCATAAGCAGTCTGGTCGAACTGAACGACCAGAGTCTTCTTCGTCGATCCAATCGACACATTATCGTATTGAGCAATTGCCTTCTCGTCAGAGGAGAAAGTCGTCCCCAGCAGAGTCGTCATTTTGTTTTACTTAAAATGTCTAAAATTAGCTTTTGAAAGAAAACAAGAAAAAGTACAAAAGTACAAATAGATTCTGGAGAATATTGCTATAGAAGTCTGATCTGAGAGCGATCACTTTGTTCCTTGGACCACACGATGATGATGAAGAGAACTGCTTGAAAAAGATGAACAATCGGAAGAACTAAGTCACCAGAAAGGTATCGACACAATGGTACTGATGGTACAGTCGAATGTTTTCCTGCTTTACTTCACCCTATTCTTGAGAAAAAGTTGAAGAAATGCCTCTGGGAAATATTACTCTGAAAGTATGAGTTTTCTCAAGCTCTCCTTCTCTGTCTAAGTGTGATCATGTCTTCTATTTAAAAAATAAGTCTATTTATAGACTAGACCCTCTATGCGTAAAAAGCAACATAATTGGGTCTATACGCAAGTAACTGCCACCCACGATTGAAAATAAACCTTTACGCGTGATAACACGTGTCCCATATAGAGTTGTGCTCTCTACGCATGGTGACATGTGTCCCACAACTTCAGCAATATGGAAAGAGCACGTACACACGTTCCTCGATAAGTGTAGCATGAAAGCCACGTATGCATACCATGATCACACATAGACAGAGAAGGAGAGCCTGAGAAAACTCATACTTTCAGAGTGATATTTCCCAGAAGTATTTCTTCAACTTTTTCTCAAGAAGAGGGTGAAACAAAGCAGGAAAGCATTCGATTGTGCCATCAGTGCCATTGTGTCGATACCTTTCTGGTGACTTAGTTCTTCCGATTGTTCATCTGCTTCAAGCAGTTCTCTTCAGCATCATCGTGTGGTCCAAGGAACAAAGTGATCGCTCTCAGATAAGACTTCTATAACAATACTCTCCAGAATCTATTTGTACTTTTGTACTTTTTCTCGTTTTCTTTCAAAAGTCAATTTTAGGCATTTTGTTAAGTGAAACAAAATCCCCCTTCAAAGTTTTCAATTTTTTTTTTATGATTTGAAATACTTTGAACAGAAGCGTAAAATCCGGGATATCCAATAGTCATCTGCGTAGAGTTCGGGATATCCAACAGTCATCTCAGAAGCGTAAAATTCGGGATACCCAACAGTCAGCGTAAATTTCGAGAATTTGAACCGATTTCAAAATTTTCTATAAATAGAGCTTTGTTGTTAGAGATAGAACTTTACTCATCTCTTGCAATCTCAATCTTCTTTACTCTTGTCTTCGAAATCTCAGCTCAAACCAATAGCACCAAAGAGCAAGACCACCGTCGGCGCTAAGGACAAGAAGCCCGATGTTGCTTCGTCGAGGACCGAGCGTACGGAGACCACCGTCGCATCATCGGAGGCAACCCAAAAGTCCAACCCCTCTGTGGCTCCGGCCATGATAGGTAGAACCCTATCTAATTTAGCCATGGGTTCGTCGGAAAAGAAGAAGAACCAAAAAAATTCTCACGCCCACGTTTATACGTGTCAGCGTAGAATAAAAACAACAAAATACGCCCACGTTGATACGTGCCAGCGTAAAATGTAATCAACAAAATACGCCCACGTATATACGTGCCACCGTAAAAATGTAAACAACAAAATACGCTCACGTCTATACGTGTCAGCGTAAAGTTAAAAATACGCAAGTCACCCACGTTCATACGTGTCAGAGTAAAGCAAGTCAAAAAAGACTATGTTTTCATGCGTACAACTTTTACTTTTTGAACAGATAAAAGGACTCGTAAAAAACTTTTAGTCATACACCTTTACGCACAAATCTTCACTCGCGTAAAAAAAGCTATTGCGTAGAGATGAATCAACTTAGGATAATTTTTTCAATCTTGTTTGAACAAAGAATGAAAATTTCAAAATCTTTACGCACAAACATTTACTTGCGTAGAAGCATTTGTGTAAAGTTGTATAAAGATCAATTCTGAATTCTACTAACTTGATTTCTTTTTTGTTTGATCTTCTTTTTCCAGTGGACTTGCAGATTCATCCTCTCTCTGGAGTCTTTGGTTCCCCAACTGGTATCTTGGGTTCCAACTATTTGGAGAATTTGTCTCATGTCGAGTTCCCACAAACTTATAAACAGTACCCTGAAGAGAGACAACTGATAGCTGCTCAGGGAGAACAAGAACTGCTCCTGTCTTTGTCCTCAAATGCACATCTCTAATGTCAACCGCCTTCGACACATCTTCGTTGCCCATCTTCAACACTCCATAGTCGCTTGTTGTGTAAGTGGCAAATAGTGCACAGTTGCGAGATACGTGCGCTAAAGCACCTAAGTCCACTAGCCAAGAATTGTAATCATAGGAGAGGTTCATGACAACCTCATCACCTACGACAATCACATCGCCTCCATGTGCAGACACCATCGCTGTAGTGTTCTCACTTTACTTTTCCTTGTCGCCCTTCTTCTCTCTCTTCCAAGCGAAACAGTCTACTTGATGTGGCCCTTCTTGCCACAATGGTAACACTTCGAGTCCTCGTACCGACCCTTGGACTTGTCTCTGCCACCACCTAGGCTCCTACTTTTTCCCCTTCCGCGGCTCTCTGAAACTAGCGCTTCTGAGTGGTGGGATGTGGATGAAGTGCCCTGAGAATGTCTCCGCATCTCTTCTTTCAGCATCCCGCCCTTGGCAAACTCCAGATTGACTACGCCTTCCAGAGCAGAAGCGATAATAGATACTCGTATGGTCTCCCACGAGTCTGGCAATGTACATAGCAACCAAAGTCCTTGAACCTCGTCGTCAAACTTGACTCCCATCGAGGATAGCCGGTCCACCGCGCTCTGGAACTCACTCAAGTGATCCATAATGGACGCACCATCTTTGTACCGCAGACCCATCACCATTCGGATTAGGAACAGTTTGTTTATCCCAGTCTTTTTCTCGCACAAAGATTCCAGCTTCTCCCACAACGTCTTCGCATGCTTAATATTGGCTACGTGGTTGTACACGTTCTCGTCAACGAACTGCTGTATATACCCACACACCTGTATATGCTCGAAGTTCCAGTCCTCATCGGATTTGTCATTGGGCTTCTAGGACGTAAATACTGGAAGATGCAGCTTCTTGACGAACAATAAATCCTTCATCTTGCTCCGTCAATAATGGTAGTTGGTACCGTTCATGTTCACCATGCGCACCGGCTTCGCGTCCATCTCTGCTTCCTGGTTTGACTGTCAACTCATGACACTTCTTTGAACCCAAAGCTCTGATATCACTCTGTTGGAAACGAAGCGCGAAAACTGTTCCCCCAAACCAGAAAGTCCTGAGAGAGAACTGAGCAAAAGCATACAAACCAAAAATGCCAACACAAAATCGTAGACACAAAGATTTTTGACGTGGAAAACCCTTGCAGAAAAAATAACGGGACGATCGGAGTTCAACCCTGAAGAACCTCCATTAATGGAATAAAGATAATACACCCTCTACAAGCTCCTTCCGATCCAATACGGATCACCACAACTCACTTGAAAGAAGAAAATATAATTGCGGACTCCGAAGAACAAGAGATGCCGAAAAATTATTTGAAACAACCTCCCATTCACAATAGTCCTTAATCCTCCCACCCTCTCTCTCAAATAATGTAAAGCACTCTTGTTTTTGAGATATTTTTCAACTTGCATCCATCACCCTTTTATAAGCCCTTGGTAATCCATACATGGAAGGCCAATATATATGAAAACTTCCAATATACATCAATCATATATTTAATGAAAATCCAATCATAATTGGTTTGCCAAAATTGGAAGCACAATTATATGGAAAGCTACTATATGAAGGATCAAATCATAAATATATGATTAAAGTAAATATGGAAATCCAATCATATATTTTCTTACTATATATGTTCCAAAATAGGATCCATGCACTCCCCGAGCTTCTCCGACACACGGATGACACTCGTCGCACTCCGGGGTATTCTCCACATAGGTTGGGAACCCCACCCACTCCAACAGTCAGGAGGGGACTGGCATATGCGGTGCCGCAATATATAGGGGAGAGCCAGGAATATTAATTAAGGAAGAATGTAAAGTATTTAAAAAAATCTATAATAAAAAGAAAGTAATTGATTTAATGTTTAAGGGGAAAAGGTCAATATAGTCCTATGTTAACTTAACCGTTTACATAAATTACAAAAATGGTGCTAGTTTAGGATATAAAATTATATTTAAATTTTGTTTATAATATTTAAATATAAAAGTATATATATTTCATGATGTTTAAGTAAGGGAAAATTTATGAAATGTCCAAAAAACGAAAAAGTTTTATGAAAAAACCACCGCACAATAACATTTCATCGCGTGCCCAGAATTAGCCAAAAATATATAAGGAGTGTTCCGAATGACCTTTTTGCTCTTCCTTCTAATTTATTGAAAACACCCACGAAACTACTCTTAAAAAAAACGTTTCGATACTTCATCTTCTTCCATACGCTGCTCACTTTCGAATCTAGGTTTTCTCCTCAAAAATCTTCAAAAACTCGTCAAAAATTTCTAAAAGACCGAAACAAACGGCAAAGTGCTAAAACGGAGGTCCAAACATCATTTTTTTTGCGATTCTAAAATTTCGGAAGGCCGTCTAACGAAAAAGTCGTTACTTTCAGGCTCCTCGAAGATACGCACATTTTGGGACAAACCGGGCCTCGTTTCGACCTCCCAGTCAAAAGTTATGGCCCTTCAAAGTTTCAACTGACCATAAAATGCAGGAGAATGGTCATTCTCCATGTTAGAACACGAAAAATGTTAATTTCGCATGAGGGTGTCCATTCTCCGTGTAGTAACACGAAGAATGTCATTCTTCGTCTTAATTTACACGGCGAATAGTTATTCTCTGTGTTAGTAACACGGAGAATGGCATTCTCCGTACTAAATTACACGGAGAATGAGTCGTCTTAATTTACACGGAGAATGGTCATTCTCCGTGTAATTTAGCACGGAGAATGGTCATTACAGTGTTAAAACGCAGGAGAATGTCCAATCTCCGTATTTGAAACACGGAGAATGCCAAGTGTTAAATAAAACGGAGAATGCCATTCTCCGTGTTAAATAAAACAGAGAATGGCCATTCTCCGTGTAATTTAGCACGGAGAATGGTCATTACAGTGTTAAAACGCAAGAGAATGGCCATTCTCCGTGTTAGAAACACGGAGAATGCCATTCTCCGTGTAAATTAACACGGAGAATGGCATTCTTCGTCTTAATTAAAACGGAGAATGATATTCTCCGTGTTAATTTACACGGAGAATGGTTATTCCCAGTGTTAAAACGTAGGAGAATGACCATTCTCCGTGTAATTTAGTACGGAGAATGGCATTCTCCGTTTCTAAATTACACGGAGAATGTCATTCTCCGTGCTAAATAACACGGAGAATGACAATCTCCGTGTTAAATGACACGGAGAATGGTCATTCAAATGTTAAAACACAACAGAATGACCATTCTCCGTGTTAGAAACACGGAGAATGCCATTCATCACGGAGAATGGCATTCTCCTTGTTAAAAATGCAGGAGAAGGACTATTCTTCGTGTGATATCGACGAAGAATAGTTGACAAAAACCTAATTTTTTTATTTTTTTTTGTTTTGTGGAAAGAAATTTAACATGAATAAAGATTCAAGAGTTTTCGTTCTTCTTTCAAAACGATGCCAACTCTTATGGAAAAGAAGAAGAAGATCTTCTCTCCATAATTGACCTAATTGTCGGAGAAGAAGAATAAGATGAAGAAGATGAGGGATGATCGGAGTTCGACTGAAAAAAAAGCATGGTGAACTACGAACGATCTTTGCGATCTCTGCTGAAGATGAGAGCAATGGAATTCAGATCTCTCGTGAAGAAGAAGAAGAAGAAGAAGAAGAAGAAGAAGAAGAGAACCGCAATCCAGATCTGAGTTTGTGCGGAGGGATAGTTATAGTATTAATTTAGTAAATACAGAGCATCTAAAGGAAATCTTTGAATATTTGACGTAGAATTATATAATTCTGGGCATTTCATAAAACCCATCATGCGGGTGGATTTTTCATACAACCCAACCCCGAAATTGGGTTTCTCAGCAATTTTCAGTTAAAAAAACTGTCTTTTTTAATTTTCTCGTTTATCACCACGATGGTTTATAATAACTTTGGTAATAATAAAGAGACCGTTATAAAATTAATAACGTGACAACATATAAAATTAATAACGTGATAACATGGTTTCAGCTCTAACATTTCTAACAATAGGAGAAATCTTGACAGGCAGAGTACAGAAAATAGAACGGTGAATGAATATAAAATTAATAACATGACAACATGGTTTCTCTTCAGGGACTATTGATAGATGCAAATATTTACAAGTATCAAAGTGGAATTTTCAACATAATATAATGCAAGTGATATCACTTACCAAAATATATTTGGATATATGTATTTTTATCTCAGTTTCATATGATTCTTATTTGGATGACAAACTAAAAGCGATTAAACTGGAAGTAAAAAATTGAAAGTTTAAAGTTCTAATGTTTGTATGCCAACATGAAAGTAAAAGTGAGACTTGAAATCTATTAATTAAAAAATATTAACTAACAAATAAATAATAATAATAATAATAATAATTATTATTATTATTATTATTATTATTATTATTATTATTATTATTATTTTAAAATAACAAAATTTAATAAACAAAACTTAAGAAAAATTAAATTACTGCTAATTGAAAAATTAATTAGTACTAAGTAACAAAAATTTTAATTAACAAAAAATAAAATAAAATTTAGTTAACAAAACCCATTAACCAAAAATAAATTAAAATTTTAATTAACAAAAACCCATTAATTAAAATTTAATTAAAAAACCAATTAGACAAAAAAGTTAATTAACAAAAACTAATTAACCAAAAGTTAATCAAAAAAATTTAATTAACAAAAGTAGTTAACAAAAATTTAATTAAGAAAATTTATCCAAAATAAAATTAACAAGAAATTATTTAACAAAACATAGTTACAAAATAATTAACAATAATTTAATTAAAAACATAATTAAGAAAGTTAATTAAGAAAAAAATTAAATAACAAAAAATTAATAAGACAACATAAAACAAATTTTAATTAAGATAAATTAACATTAACCGTTATTAATGAAATTAATTAACAACATAATTCACTAAATTTATTTAATACAAATTTGATTAAGAAAATTTAACCAAAATTGAATTAATAATAAATAATTAATAGTAACTAACGTTAACAATAATTAACGTTAGCAGTTACTAATATTAATATTTAATTAATATTGAATATTTAATTAATAATAATTAACATTAACATTATTAACAATAATTATAAAAATTAACGTGAACAAAAACTAAACTATCAATAAAGAAATTAAAAAAAGTAACAAAAATTTTCACTTTCAACGAGTTCGGCTCATTTTATAACGTAACTCAAAAGTTCTCCACTTGCATCAAAATTCTTCACCTTCAATGCACATTCAATGCGTAACCAAACACTGAAATTGTTTTAATACAAGTACATATATATTGAAAGTGGAACTTTTCTTTCACTTTTCATGTACTTTTCTATGAAAAAGTTGACTGCAACTGAATCAAAACAGTCCTAGCTCACTTACTTCTATACAGACCTATGGCAAAGTTTTCACTATCGAAGAAGGATTCGAAAGTCACCAATCAAATCACCATTATTGGAATAGAGTCCGACTACATAAGACTCAAATAGTAACTCAAATAATAATTTACAATGTCGTATGACACGGGGTATTATTTTGTATTTAGGTTCTTGGTTTCTTTTGTCATGTCCTCGAAAAAAAAATCAATAGATGAATATGTGATCCAACAGTCCTTAATCCTCCCCCCCCCCCCCCCCCCCCCCCCTCTCTCTCTCAAATAATGTAAAGCACTCTTGTTTTTGAGATATTTTTCAACTTACATCCATCACCATTTTATAAGCCCTTGGTAATCCATACATGGAAGGCCAATATATATGAAAACTTCCAATATACATCAATCATATATTTAATGAAAATCCAATCATAATTGGTTTGCCAAAATTGGAAGCACAATTATATGGAAAGCTACTATATGAAGGATCAAATCATAAATATATGATTAAGTAAATATGGAAATCCAATCATATACTTTCTTACTATATATGTTCCAAAATAGGATCCATGCACTCCCCAAGCTTCTCCGACACACGGATGACACTCGTCGCACTCCGGGGTATTCTCCACATAGGTTGGGAACCCCACCCACTCCAACAGTCAGGAGGGGACTGGCATATGCGGTGCCGCAATATATAGGGGAGAGCCAGGAATATTAATTAAGGAAGAATGTAAAGTATTTAAAAAAATCTATAATAAAAAGAAAGTAATTGCTTTAATGTTTAAGGGGAAAAGGTCAATATAGTCCTATGTAACTTAACCGTTTACACAAATTACAAAAGTGGTGCTAGTTTAGGATATAAAATTATATTTAAATTTTGTTTATAATATTTAAATATAAAAGTATATATATTTAACGATGTTCAAGTTAGGAAAAATTTATGAAATGTCCAAAAAACGAAAAAGTTTTATGAAAAACCCACCGCACAAAAACATTTCATCGCGTGCCCAGAATTAGCAAAAAATATATAAAGAGGGTTCCGAATGACCTTTTTACCCTTCCTTCTAATTTATTGAAAACGCCCACGAAACTACTCTTAAAAAAACGTTTCGATACTTCATCTTCTTCCATACGCTGCTCACTTTCGAATCTAGGTTTTCTCCTCAAAATCTTCAAAAACTCGTCGAAAAATTTCGAAAACACCGAAACAAACGGCAAAAGTGCTCAAACGGAGGTCCAAACATCATTTTTTTGCGATTCTAAAATTTCGGAAGGCCGTCTAACGAAAAATCTGTTACTTTCAGGCTCCTCGAAGATACGCACATTTTGGGACAAACCGGACCTCGTTTCGACCTCTCAGTCAAAAGTTATGGCCCTTCAAAGTTTCAACTGACCATAAAATGCAGGAGAATGGTCATTCTCCGTGTTAGAACACGAAAAATGTTAATTTCGCATGAGGGTGGCCATTCTCCGTGTAGTAACACGAAGAATGTCATTCTCCGTCTTAATTTACACGGAGAATAGTCATTCTCTGTGTTAGTAACACGGAGAATGGCATTCTCCGTACTAAATTACACGGAGAATGGTCATTCTCCGTCTTAATTTACACGGAGAATGGTCATTCTCCGTGTAATTTAGCACGGAGAATGGTCATTATAGTGTTAAAACGCAGGAGAATGTCCAATCTCCGTATTAGAAACACGGAGAATGTCATGTGTTAAATAAAACGGAGAATGTCATTCTCCGTGTTAAATAAAACGGAGAATGACCATTCTCCGTGTAATTTAGCACGGAGAATGGTCATTACAGTGTTAAAACGCAAGAGAATGGCCATTCTCCGTGTTAAATAAAACGGAGAATGGCATTCTTCGTCTTAATTAAAACGGAGAATGATATTCTCCGTGTTAATTTACACGGAGAATGGTTATTCCCAGTGTTAAAACGTAGGAGAATGACCATTCTCCGTGTAATTTAGTACGGAGAACATTCTCCGTTTCTAAATTACACGGAGAATGTCATTCTCCGTGCTAAATAACACGGAGAATGACAATCTCCGTGTTAAATGACACGGAGAATGATCATTCAAATGTTAAAACACAACAGAATGACCATTCTCCATATTAGAAACACGGAGAATGTCATTCAACACGGAGAATGGCATTCTCCTTGTTAAAAATGCAGGAGAATGACTATTCTTCGTGTGATATCGACGAAGAATAGTTGACAGAAACCTATTATTTTTTTTTTTTTTGTTTTGTGGAAAGAAATTTAACATGAATAAAGATTCAAGAGTTTTCGTTCTTCTTTCAAAACGATGTTAACTCTTATGGAAAAGAAGAAGATCTTCTCTCCATAATTGACCTAATTGTCGGAGAAGAAGAATAAGATGAAGAAGATGAGGGATGATCGGAGTTCGACTGAAAAAAAAAAGCATGGTGAACTACGAACGATCTTTGCGATCTCTGCTGAAGATGAGAGCAATGGAATTCAGATCTCTCGTGAAGAAGAAGAAGAAGAGAATCGCAATCCAGATCTGAGTTTGCGCGGAGGGGTAGTTATGGTATTAATTTTGTAAATACAGAGCATCTAAAGGAAATCTTTGAATATTTGACGTAGAATTATATAATTCTGGGCATTTCATAAAACCCATCCTGCGGGTGGATTTTTCATACAACCCAACCCCGAAATTGGGTTTCTCAGCAAATTCCAGTTAAAAAAACTGTCTTTTTTAATTTCCTCGTTTATCACCACGATGGTTTATAATAACTTTGGTAATAATAAAGAGACTGTTATAAAATTAATAACGTGACAACATATAAAATTAATAACGTGATAACATGGTTTCAGCTCTATCATTTCTAACAATAGGAGAAATCTTGACAGGCAGAGTACAGAAAATAGAACGGTGAATGAATATAAAATTAATAACATGACAACATGGTTTCTCTTCAGGGACTATTGATAGATGCAAATATTTACAAGTATCAAAATGGAATTTTCAACATAATATAATGCAAGTGATATCACTTTCCAAAATATATTTGGATATATGTATTTTTATCTCAGTTTCATATGATTCTTATTTGGATGACAAACTAAAAGCGATTAAACTGGAAGTAAAAAATTGAAAGTTTGAAATTCTAATGTTTGAATGGCAACATGAAAGTAAAAGTGAGACTTGAAATCTATTAATTAACAAATATTAACTAACAAATAAATAATAATAATAATAATAATAATAATAATAATAATAATAAAATAAATTATTTTAAAATAACAAAATTTAATAAACAAAACTTAAGAAAAATTAAATTGCTGCTAATTGAAAAATTAATTAGTACTAAGTAACAAAAATTTTAATTAACAAAAAATAAAATAAAATTTAGTTAACAAAACCCATTAACCAAAAATAAATTAAAATTTTAATTAACAAAAACCCATTAATTAAAATTTAATTAAAAAACCAATTAGACAAAAAAGTTAATTAACCAAAAGTTAATCAAAAAAATTTAATTAACAAAAGTAGTTAACAAAAATTTAATTAAGAAAATTTATCCAAAATAAAATTAACAAGAAATTATTTAACAAAACATAGTTAAAAAATAATTAACAATAATTTAATTAAAAACATAATTAAGAAAGTTAATTAAGAAAAAAATTAAATAACAAAAAATTAATAAGACAACATAAAACAAATTTTAATTAAGATAAATTAACATTAACCGTTATTAATGAAATTAATTAACAATATAATTCACTAAATTTATTTAATATAAGAAAATTTAACCAAAATTGAATTAACAACAACTAATTAATAGTAACTAACGTTAACAATAATTAACGTTAGCAGTTACTAATATTAATATTTAATTAATATTGAATATTTAATTAATAATAATTAACATTAACATTATTAACAATAATTATAAAAATTAACATGAACAAAAACTAAACTATCAATAAAGAAATTAAAAAAAGTAACAAAATTTTTCACTTTCAACGAGTTCGGCTCATTTTATAACGTAACTCAAAAGCTCTCCACTTGCATCAAAATTCTTCACCTTCAATGCGTAACCAAACACTGAAACTGTTTTAATACAAGTACATATATATTAAAAGTGGAACTTTTCTTTCACTTTTCATGTACTTTTCTCTGAAAAAGTTGACTGCACCTGAATCAAAACAGTCCTAGCTCACTTACTTCTATACAGACCTATGGCAAAGTTTTCACTATTGAAGAAGGATTCGAAAGTCACCAATCAAATCACCATTATTGGAATAGAGTCCGACTACATAAGACTCAAATAGTAACTCAAATAATAATTTACAATGTCGTATGACACGGGGTATTATTTTGTATTTAGGTTCTTGGTTTCTTTTGTTATGTCCTCGAAAAAAAAAAATCAATAGATGAATATGTGATCCAACAGTTATTAATTGTGGAGCCTTTAAAATTAAGAACTCGCAAGTTCCTGTAGAATATTTGATTGGAATATAAGGTAGTTGAGGCAAGAACGAGGCTCTAAGTAGCAATAAAGTGGAACTATATTACTTAAACTGGAAATTGCTGAGAAACTCAATTTCGGGGTTGGATTGTAGGAAAAATTCACCCGCAGGATGGGTTTTATAAAATGCCCAAAATTATATAATTTCACGTCAAATATTCAAAGATTCCCTTTAGATGTTCTGTATTTACAAAATTAATACCATGACTACCCCTCCGCACAAACTCATATCTGGATTGTGATTCTCTTCTTCTTCTTCTTCTTCTTCTTCTTCACGAGAGATCTGAATTCCATTGCTCTCATCTTCAGCAGAGATCGCAAAGATCGTTCGTAGTTCACCATGCTTTTTTTCAGTCGAACTCCGATCATCCCTCATCTTCTTCATCTTCTTCTTCTCCGACAATTAGGTCAATTATGGAAAGAAGATCTTCTTCTTCTTTTCCACAAGAGTTAGCATCGTTTTGAAAGAAGAACGAAAACTCTTGAATCTTTATTCATGTCAAATTTTTTTCCACAAAACAAAAAAATTAGGTTTCTGTCAACTATTCTTCGTCGATATCACATGAAGAATAGTCATTCTCCTGCATTTTTAACAAGGAGAATGTCATTCTCCGTGTTGAAAGGCCTTCTCCGTGTTTCTAACACGGAGAATGGTCATTCTGTTGTGTTTTAACATTTGAATGACCATTCTCCGTGTCATTTAGCACGAAGAATGTCATTATCCGTGTCATTTAGCACGGAGAATGACATTCTCCGTGTAATTTAGAAACGGAGAATGCCATTCTCCGTACTAAATTACACGGAGAATGGTCATTCTCCTACGTTTTAACACTGGAAATAACCATTCTCCGTGTAAATTAACACGGAGAATGTCATTCTTCGTTTTATTTAACACGGAGAATGTCATTCTCCGTATTAATTTACACGGAGAATGGCATTCTCCGTGTTTCTAACACGGAGAATGACCAATCTCTTGCGTTTTAACACTGTAATGACCATTCTCCGTGCTAAATTACACGGAGAATGACCATTCTCCGTTTTATTTAACACGGAGAATGGCATTCTCCGTTTTATTTAACACGGAGAATGGCATTCTCCGTGTTTCTAATACGGAAAATGGTCATTCTCCTGGGTTTTAACACTGTAATGACCATTCTCCGTGCTAAATTACACGGAGAATGACCATTCTCCGTGTAAATTAAGACGGAGAATTGTCCGTGTAATTTAGTACGAATAATGGTCATTCTTCGCGTAAATTAAGACGGAGAATGTCATTCTCCGTGTTACTAACACAGAGAATGACTATTCTCCGTGTAAATTAAGACGGAAAATGACATTCTCCGTGTTACTACACGAAAAATGGCCACCCTCATGCGAAATTAACATTTTTCGTGTTCTAACACGGAGAATGACCATTCTCCTGTATTTTATGTTCAGTTGAAACTTTGAAGGGCCATAACTTTTGACTGGGAGGTCGAAACGATGCCCGATTTGTCCCAAAATGAGCGTATCTTCGAGGAGCCTGAAAGTAATAGTTTCTTCGTTAGACAGGCTTCCGAAATTTTAGAATCACAAAAAAATGGTGTTTGGACCTCCGTATTAGCACTTTTACCGTTTGTCTCGGTCTTTCCGAAATTTTTCTACGAATTTTTGAAGATTTTTGAGAAGAAAACCTAGATTCGAAAGTGAGTAGCGTATGGAAGAAGATGAAGTATCGAAACATTTTTTAAGAGTAGTTTTGTGGGTGTTTTCAATAAATTAGAAGGAAGGGCAAAAGGTCATTCGGAACCATTTTTATAATTTTTTTGCTAATTATGGGCACGCGATGAAATGTTATTGTGCGGTGGATTTTTCATAAAACTTTTTCGTTTTTTGGGCATTTCATAAATTTTTCCTAAAAAAAATGTCCGAGAGGTGAGAAAATAATTTGAGCAACAATCTTCTCCTCATTCTCTTACTTCCTCATAGTTATACCCTTTATCTTATGTCACTATTACTTCAAGATTTGTGGCCTCTCTCATTGTTGGAATAGCCATTGGATCTACAAAGCCAAAATGTCACAAAAATATTTAGTAGACAAGAAAAAAGAATCAGAAAAGAAAGAGGAATAATTCTGCAAATCCATACCAGATTAATATAATTAGTATATATACTTGCATAAATAACAAATATAAGTAATAACTATTGAAATTTAAGATTAACAAATATAAATAATAACCAAAAAATTCCAAGTAGAACTAGGGTTTACAAACCTATATCCTCTTGAACGCCCATTTTTCTGATCCCACGTAACCCTTATTGCATCGCTGCACAAAGTAAAACATATGACTTAAGTGTAAAAATGGTACTAGAAAATCTGTGAAGCTTTCTCGATGAAGGTTGCCTATAATCTAACTAGATGACAGTACCCCAAAGTTGATGGCACGATGTTATTTGCTATCCATAATGTCCAGTCCCAAAATACATAGGAGTAGGAATATATAAACATGACATCTGCGTAACCAATGGACTCTAGTCCAATTAGAATACGTATAAGCTGTCTTGGTATCTAAATATATCTACCAAATCACCTATCATATATCTCAATCCACATTTTTTCACAAGAATAAACAATATGTATAATGGTCTGCAACCCACAAACATATATGTTTGAATAGACTAGAACAATATAGGTCTATAAACTAGGCTAATGAGCAGAATGCGGGTAAGTGATATAAATATAAAATCACGAAAAATACCTGAATCGAAAATAGTGACATCATTGTGATCAACAAACTAACTATGCACAATCAACTACCTGGAGAGATCACCAGGTCCTTAGAAGAACGTAACAAGCTACATAAAAACATGTCATATAAACTAAATATAAACATGTCACATAGTTAGGTAAAAATAAAATAAATAACCCGGATCACAATACGGTCCAATATCCATCATCGAAACAGTGAACCACACCTACAACCAGACAAAGGCAAGGGGTGGCATACTATTCCGCGATAAGACGATGTCTCATGCCATGATCAGGTATAAGTACATGATCCAATCGCACATGATACATATACCACATACCACATGCAGGATCAATACGTATACCCGAAAATGGAGTGTGATAAAAATACAAGTAAAGGTTACCTAACCATTTTATGTGAAATGCAGTTTTAAGAACAAACCTTCAACACATGGACACTCTGACTAAAATGAGATCGACATAATCCCTTCTCTGGGCACCAGCGGCCTAAGCATAACGTTCCGTGAAACAACGGCCATTAGTAATAAAAGAAGCGCATAACGTTTCATAAAATGATATTGACCGTTAGTAACAATGGGATAATCCCACCCACATCTCCGGCAAAGCTCACTACAAAAGAAAATATATAATCGTGGCCCATACGTTAAGGAACTATCCTCCCCATCCAACGCTCATATCTATGTCGTATCCGCAACATATATTTCTAGTAACTGCTAAGTCTTCTAACATGCATATCTATTAGTAGTTACAACCTATCGTACAGTATGTGCGTAGTAGGGATCAGCCAACATGCAAATCCGAATTCTATATATGACTCATAACTTGTTGTGAACATGTGTCAAGGCTAATGAAAACATGATGATGCTTCACAAAGATAATGTGGTTTGCTAAAACTAGATCAATATGCATAAGATAAAGAAAAACAACAGGAAACAACTAACTCAGTCGCTTGCAACCAAGGATGAATTGGAAGACCAATTTAATATAACATAAAAATAACAATAAATGAATAACAAAATAAATATGCTAAAATGACAACAAATAATTAGAACATATTGGCAAGATATACTTGTCTGGAGGTTGGGCGATGATTTGACGACATCCAGCAACGAACTCGTCAAGACAAAGAAAGCAACAAAGTTGGAACTTCTGCAAACATCTCTAGATGTTGCAACAAATATCACCAACATTTCCAGAATAAGAAAAATAGCAAGATAGCTACCCATAAGTCCAATTCTGGATACAGGAGCAAAACAAAAAATTTGGGTCAAAGCAATGTCCACTATTGGAGTTTGCTTTTGCACAGAAAAGCGTGTCAAACCTAATGGTCTCTAAAGTCAACAAACTATATGTCTACGGTCTGGTTTCTCGATATGAACTTAATGGTATATCCAATTTTGGATTTCGATGAGCCGTATAAAATCATCCGTTGAATCGGATCGTGGGACCCGTGATACGGCAATCCGGTCAACTATCTCATAATCGGACCAAACTTGGCTCACATGACGAAAAATACCACGAGTCCAATGACACAAGTTTCGTCGTGATATATCGAACGTGCACGAAGTTATTGGTTGATTTAGAAAATCATCGATACGGCAATTTCTTACGGATACGCATGGAATTCGTCGCGCACAACGCAACCAATGCGAGTTCTATCAAATTTCACATGTCTACCAAATCCCACATGTGCATGAAGTCCATAAGTACCTTTCGATGCAAGTGGTTCGCGGCCAAGTCGTCTGAATTGTCTGGACGGACCCCGTGTTGGAGTTTTCCAAGTTTTTGAAACTGTTTTTCTTTTGCCAATTTCAAACTGATTTTAAACATAATATAATAAATAATAAAATGGGTTTGGATCTTGATTAGGTTGTCTAAACATCTATTCAAATAGATTACCAAATTTCTCGATGTACAGGCTGGAAATCGACTTCCAAAACTACCCCTTGGAACAGTTTTATGTGTAAAAAAATTTAGTGATTTTTCTTGGATTTGAAACTCGATTTTCTTTGTGTACATCGCGAGTTAACAATATTTTTCCTGTCATACCATATACCATATATATAACAATATTTTTCCCCATATACCTATATACCCTCCCATGCCTCTTAACCTATGTCAAGACACTTACCTAGAGATTACTTATACACTACCTAAACTCTATGTACCATATATATATATATATATATATATATATATATATATATATATAGAGAGAGAGAGAGAGAGAGAGAGAGAGAGAGGGGGGGGGGGGGGGAGGGGGGGTAGGGAGACACAAATACATACAACCTGTATACTTGGCATTGCCTTGCCCCTCTCTCTCTCTCTCTCTCTCTCTCTCTCTCTCTCTCTCTCTCTCTCTTAACCTGTCTACACTACTCATCTACACATCTACCTATCTATTAATCTATCAATCTAGCATTACTCTATATTTCCTAAAGCTCATACCTAGTTCTTGGGTTCAGGCACACCCGTCACACAGGGAAGTGGTGCACCATTCTCCTTCATCTCATTATCCTTGATTACCCATAACATACCTATTCCCCCTGCTTGTTACAGCAACACCTGGACTACCTAATGTATTGCCTCACTAAGTAGGTGGTTCAGTGCAGATTTCTCATAGGTACTTGCCTCAACTCCTTCTCTGGTACACTCATGGACACATATGCCACTGTTGCATACCTGCATTTCCTTTGATGTTGCACTTGTTGCTCATTCACTGTTTTTCTTCCTAGGGTACATAGGCCTTCCCCCACAATTATATATGTATAACCCATATGTATAGTCCTACATTCCTATACAATGAACACTATATATATATATATATATATATATATATATATATATATATATATATATATATATATATATATATATATGCCAAAAAAAAAAAAAATATATATATATATATATATATGCAAATGACCTCTAGCCTAGTGGTTAAGAGAGATGCATGCGGCCCGAGTAGTCAGGAGTACGAATACCAGTGGGAGCAATTCCCAAAATATATATATATATATATATATATATATATATATATATATATATATGCAAATGACCTCTAGCCTAGTGGTTAAGAGAGATGCATGCGGCCCGAGTAGTCAGGAGTACGAATACCAGTGGGAGCAATTCCAGAAACAATTTATCTGGTTCAAATATATATATATATATATATATATATATATACACACACACACCACCACCCGACCCCCATGATATACTGGTGTCATGACTGGCACCAAGACATCACTTCCATGACACTCCTATGCAGGCCTAAACAGCCCAAATTGCAACCCGACAGCAGTTCCTGTTGTTGAGCTCTGCCCTCTACTCTCACTCACTGTTGGCAAGCAACTAACCCCCTTTCACCCCTGTTTCCTTTACATACACATTCATTCATACATCTAACCTGCTGCCTAGTGCAGCAGATATTGGCTTCCTTGCCCTGTTGCCATATTAGCCAGGGCCCTTGCTCTGAACAGACGGGACCTCCACCCTAATCCCTAGGATACGCACCCCCAACACAGACAGTATACCCCCTTTCTCTCTGCTGTTGGCAATGCCCTCCCTGCCTCTTAATGCCCCTACTACTGTTATTTTCCTATTACCTGTCTTACCTGATGCGTAAATCAGTGCAAGTGCATAGATGCACTTACCTCTCACATGCTACTGTCAAAGTTTCCCTCTCACATTCCTAATCTATCTCATAAACTATCTATCTAATATCTGAATTTCCATTTGCATATACTTTTATTAACCTAACCATTCCCTTCACTGACATCTACTGATACCCCTACTGTCATAATGATTTCCCTATTACATGTCGTACCTGATGCGTAAACCAGTGCAAGTGCACAGATGCACTTACCTCTCACATGCTGCTCTCAGAGTTTTCCTCTCACATTCCTAATCTATCTATCTCATAAACTATCTATCTAATATCTAAATTTTCATTTACCTATACATTTATTAACCTAACCATCCCCTTCACTCACATCTACTGATACCCCTACTATCATAATGCTTAACTGATGCCTATTCATCTACCTAACCTTCTAATTTAATCCATCTATTCCTCTAACTACACACACACACACTCTTACCTATTACATAAACACTAATGTAATGTGCACAGGCACTTACCTCACTGTTGCCTACTAAGTATTTCTATATCTAACAGGTCCCTCGGATCAACTGATACTTTCCTTTTAACCAACACATACACACACACATTAGGACAGTCAACACCGTTGCCCCTCCTCCTTGTGGTTTACCTATTTTCTCCTAAGCCTAATGTTGTTGTACTGCTGCTGTTTGCATCTCAGTTCTTCTCCCATCCAAAAACTGATACCAGTTTCCCTCTCTCCCTATCAGTCTTCTACTGCCTCCTTCACATGCACAAGTATATCCTCACACACACATATATATGCAATACATATATGTATATCATGACACACACACACACACACATAGCTATATATGTATCAGTAGGATACACACACACATCCTATGGCTTCAACATGCTGCTACAGTTCCTAACAACACATGCTTCACCTGAACCCACTACACTCACTACCTACCAACTGCTGCTAGAACCTTCATTACCAACTGCTTATAAGCCCAACAAATATTATGCACACGAGTCACAAGTGTGACTAATAGGCCAAGTATCAGTCATGATACTCAAAATGAGCTATTGCCTAGCCCTCTAAAGCAACAACACGCACTACTTCTACTGTTGAACAGGTTTTTTTTTTTAAAACCTGCAGTAGGAGGGAGTAGCCTACTGCTACTGCTCTCATCTAAATTGCCCTGCTATTTGCAAGGCAAAATAGTGACTCTCCAAATCCTGCATATTCAATCCACACTCGAATTTCCTCCAAAACTTCCAAGTCCCCTGCCCTCTCTCATCTATCTATAGTCCCCCCCCCCCCCCCCCCCCCCCCCCCCCCCCCCAATTAACCCATCTACTAAACACCTATGAAGATAACCTATATATCCAACTTATCTATCCATTAGCCCAAGACCAATACGCTCATACACATATATATACAATATATATAGAGGCACACAAGCACATAGGTATATATATATATACATAGGCAAATCTATAGGCCATACACACATGTAGAATCAAATCTAACCGTGCGTTTCATGAGATATCATGACACCACACCATGTTTCCTATTTAGGACACGTACCCAAAATCTCAACTCAAAAATGACACGAAAATCTCTATGGGGACACGTATCAAACACTTGGTGCACAAGTTTACGATACGCCTAAGATACTCTATCAAACCCTGTCCGAATCCTATCAAATTTCATAGGCAAGCCTAAAATATATATACTAGAACATAATTAGGACATTTCTAAGCTAGTGTCAAGTGTCATGTGTAATAGAGCATGTGCACCACATGTATAGGAGTCCAAAACCCTCCAAATTGACCCCATGTCCTACCGTATCCAATTGTGGACACGTAGTTAGCCTCACAATACTCTAACAAACCTAATTAGGTCACCTAATGACAAACACTTGGTGTACCATTCTCGGATTTTTCCAAGAATGGTAAAAAAAAACCTATGTAAAAGTCTCAAAATGGGTCCAATGAAGTCCAAGCTTCTTCCCCAAGGTAGCCCTAATGCATGGGTGGTTCCTAAATGACAAATGATACTAATTAGAATCAATTACAATGGTTAAATTCAGATTTTACCTATTGGGAGATAAATTCTCAATGAATAGCCAAATAAACACGATCCAAATACGTAGCTCCTAGCAAGTGGACTCCTCTCCTTACTCCTAGGCTCCAAGCTCCTTCTAGACTCTTCCTTGTATAGAGAATGAGTGGAATAGATAGAAAAATGGGTGAGATTTGAGAGAAAATGGTGGAGGAATGGCTCTACTTGGAAGGGAAGACCAAATGAGAAAAATAAGAGTATGGAATGAAATGAAGAATGTCCTACATGCCCTCCAATGTTGTCATGAAGGCTAATTACCATATGGAAGGGTTTGGACCTATTTTGGGTAAATAGTCTAATCTGTCGTAAGGCAAAAGCTCAAATACACGGAGACGAAGCTTTCTCGTATATTATCAACCACATAAGTGCATCTTACAAGCTATCCCAACCTCTCTTTATATAGGGAGAGAGGTTGGGGGTTATGAAGAAACGAAAGGCCAAAGGTCTTTTATATGTTACAAGGAGATGAAATGAAGGGCCATATGAGTTACAACACTCCCCCTTGGCTCTCCAGAAATTCTGATTGTAAACATCTCTGAGTTTCTTCGTCTGTCTGTAGCTTGCATCTTCAAGTTTGACCATCTACTTGTGCCTCGTCAAAACCTTGCCAAAGAAAACCCAGTGGGAAAAAAACTTTGGTCGAAGGACAAAAGAGTACACACAGGTCAGTGTGATGGAGGTAAACTAACCATTGCAAAGGTGTCTCGTCAAAACCTTGTCAGGAAAAACCTAGTGGAAAAAACCGCTGATCGAAGGACAAAAGAGTACACGATGGTTTAGAAGTATACAACTGGATACTCCCCCTGATTATAATAATCCTTAGTGAATAAGGGATTTGAACTGCGTCTCGTTAAAAACCTTGCCAAGGAAAATCCAATGGAAAAAAAACTTGGTCTAAGGGAAAAAGAGTACACAAGCATACATCAGGATACTCCCCTTTTCACTCGCACTCGACAGGGCGCGAGATATACGCACAACAGGGCGTTTGGAGGCGCTCGTTGGGGCGCTCCCCCTCACATGCACACAACAAGGTGCAGGAAACATGTTTCACTTAGGCTAGCTCTGAAAGCTTCCTAAGTCCAATCGCTCTGACATGTTTCTGGAACGAGTGTTTTGGCAGTGACTTGGTGAACAAGTCTGCACGGTTATTCTCCGATCCAATGTGTTGCACTTCAATCTTCTGAAGCGCTTGTTGTTCATGTGTAAAGAACAACTTGGGCGATATGTGCTTGGTAGCATCCCCTTTGATGTAACCATGTTTCGCTTGATCAATAACAGCGGTGTTGTCCTCATAGACGACAACAGGTTCATCTGGGTCATTTGGAAGATCACATGTACTTCGAATATGGCCAATAACAGCTCGAAGCCATACACACTCTCTAGTCGCCTCATAGAGCGCGAGTAGCTCAGAGTGGTTCGTTGAAGTAGCCACTAAGGTCTGTTTGCGAGACCTCCAAGAAATCGTCGTGTTCCCAATGGTAAAGACATAACCAGATTGGGAACGCCCCTTGTGCGGATCAGATAAGTATCCCGCATCGGTGTAGCCAACAAGGGTCGCGTTGCTTCGAGTGCCAAGAGCGTTGGACTCACTCAAAACCGCGTAGGGATAGAACAAGCCCAAGTACGTAGTACCCTTAAGGTAGCGAAAAATATCTTTTATGCCATTCCAATGGCGGCGTGTTGGCGCGGTGCTGTGTCGAGCTAGACAATTCACAGCAAACGAGATGTCCGGTCTAGTACATTGGGCCAAGTACAATAAAGCGCCTATTGCATCCAGATAAGAGCACTCAGGACTCAATATCTCTTCGTCGTCCTTCTTTGGACGAAATGGATCCTTAGTAATATCTAGAGAGCGGACGATCATGGGAGTAGTGGACGGCTTAACGTCAAAATGACTAAAGCGTCTCAACACCTTTTGGGTGTAGTTCGCTTGATGGACAAGAATTCCATCTTTACGGTGCTCGATCTGCAGGCCGAGACAAAACCGTGTCTTCCCAAGATCCTTCATCTCGAATTCCCTCTTCAGGATATCAGCAGTTTCTGACAAGTCTTTTTCGGTTCCTATGAGATTCATGTCATCTACATAGACCGCGATGATTGCGTATCCTGAAGTGGATTTCTTTATGAACACGCATGGGCAAAGTTCGTTATTAATGTATCCCAAACCGATCAAGTATTCGCTTAGGCGGTTATACCACATTCGCCCGGATTGTTTCAATCCATATAGCGAACGCCTCAGTCTAATCGAGAACGCGTTCCGTGGTCGAAAACTACTTGATTCATGCATCTTTAGTCCTTCAGGGACTCTCATGTATATCTCTGTGTCTAGATCCCCGTAGAGATAGGCTGTGACCACATCCATGAGCTGTATATTCAGTTTTTCGAAAACTACTAAACTGATTAAGTAGCGGAACGTTATAACGTCCATTACGGGAGAATACGTCTCCTCGTAATCAATTACAGGGCGTTGTGAGAAGCCTTGCGCCACAAGGCGAGCCTTGTATCGCACAATCTCATTTCTCTTATTACGCTTCCTTAGGAAAACCCATTTGTGACCAACTGGTTTAACATTGGGTGGTGTTGGAGCAACAGGTCCAAACACGTTTCTTTCGCTAAGGAGTCTAATTCAGCCTGGATTGCTTGTTTCTATTGTGACCAGTCCGTTTGTTGTTGACACTCAACAACACTACGAGGTTCCATGTCATCATTGTTCATAATGTCAGTGGCCACTGAGTATATGAACACATCATCGATGACAGTTTCATTTCGCTTCAAAATATCGTCTAAGCTAGCATACTCGACGGATATTTCGAGGTTATCGGCATGATTAGGAATAGGCGTTTCATCTGGAACGCGCTCTTCTAATACATCGTCGTGATCCTTAATGATCTCATGTGGCAAAACGCTTTTAACAAGATTTCTCCGCTTCCGGGACAGAACATCTTTGAAACCAACCGGTCTTCCCTTCTTCTTGGGAATAGGGGTGGACTGGACGGCTGATGGCAGCGTCCTTTGCTCGGCGGGTTCGACCGGAGCAACATGTTTCACAGGAACATGGCGTCTCTCAGGGACGTCTATCCTTGCAGGCACATTTGCAGCAGGTATAATTGATCTCGTGACTTTTGCTAGGTCGCTAAATGCGTCTGGCATTTGATTTGCAATATCTTGCAGACCTAGAATCCTCTGCACTTCCTTATCACTATTTGCAGAGGGGGGATCGATGAGCAACAACGGGCACATGCCACGCTAATTCACGTCGTTCCTCATCAACGTTAGCGTGCATTTCTCCCCCTAACGACGGGATGATTGCCTCATCAAAGTCACAATCCGCGTGTCTCGCGGTAAAGAGATCGCCTGTCAAGGGCTCTAAATAGCGAATGATGGACGGGGAGTTATAACCGATATATATTCCCCGTCGCTTCTGAGGCCCAAATTTTGAATGCCTTATCAGCTCAATTGGAACATTGACTAGGCACCCAAACACGCGTAAATGTGAGATGTCAGGCTCACATCCAGTAACCAGCTGGTACGCGGAAAGTGGTTGGGTGGCCATGGACCTCAGACGGACCAAATTTGCAGCGTGCAAAATTGTATAACCCCATGCAGATAGTGGAAGTTTGGTGCGCATAACCAAGGTCCGCGCTATCACTTGCAGTCGCTTTATAAAAGCTTCTGCTAGGCCATTTTGGGTATGAACATACGCAACAAGATGTTCAAGATTTATTCCCAAAGTCATGCAATAGTCATCGAAAGTCTTCGATGTAAACTCTACGGCATTATCAAGTCTAATAGACTTTATCGGATAATCCGGATGGTGAGCCCTTAACTTAATGATCTGGACGAGGAGTTTAGGAAACGCTGCATTTTGGGTGGACAACAACACTACGTGTGACCATCTAGTCGATGCATCAACCAAAACCATGAAGTATTTAAATGGTCCGCATGTTGGTTGGATTGGTCCACAAATATCTCCATGAATTCTCTCAAGGAATTGAGAAACTAATCTCGTAGGTTTCACATGGAGTGGCTTGAGATTCGTCTTCTCAATCGAGCAAGCTTGGCATAGGCTTTTCGAATTTATAACGAAATTATTTCCTCCAAGAGGATGTCCATGAGATGCATTCATAGTGCGAAGCATCGTATTTTGACCCGGATGACCCAGCCGGTCATGCCATAGCATAAAAGTCCTCTCATCAACAGGCGCTCGGCGAATGATGAGATTACTCTTGATGTGCTGTATCATAGTGAGATACAAACCACTTGAAAGACTTTTCAACTTCTCCATGATACGCTTTTGGCCGTACTGAGTGGAGGTAATGAAAAGATACTCGAAGCCATGTTCTCGAGCAGTTTCAACATGAAATCCGTTTTCTCGAATATCATTAAAACTCAGTAAGGTACGACTGGAACTTGGAGAATATAAGGCCTCTGATACTTCAACGGGAGTACCATTGGACAACGAAAAACGGGCTTTGCCAAAACCTTGAACAAGGGTTGAGGGTCCCGAAATGGTTGTCACTGAGGTTACTTTAGGCGTATAGGAGATAAAGTATGATTTATCTCTCAAGATAGTGTGAGTCGTTCCACTGTCAACCAGACAATCTACTGCCCCGTGGTCCATGCCTATAAGTAAAGAAAATTAAAGTTTGTCACACGTTTGAGGAAAGTGCTCGAAATAGAACTTTAATTTATCGAGAAAACAGAAAATACAAACCACCAAAAGTTTCATGACTTAAATCAAATATAGAGAGAAAATGGAGATTCATTCTTCCATTTCTGCTATAAAATCGGGGGTCTCAAGATTTAGATTTTCGCACTCGTTGACCAGATTTGCTTCGGCCCGGCGCCCCTTGTGATAGTTATCAACTTCTTGGGGGGTCGTCCTGCAAGTCCGTTGCATATGACCATAAGCACTACATTTGTAGCAGAGAGTAGGCGCTTGGCCTTCCACTCTCGCTTTGGGACGACTGGCCCGTTGGTTCTTACCATGAGACTGCCTAGGAGTCAAAGGTCCTTGATTCTTGTTAGAACCTCGCTTTGGGTGGCGAGACTTAAACTCGCCTCTGTTCCTTGGTTGGGACGACTGGCCCTTGTCTCGTTTCCACCGTGGATTTGGTCCACGGAGAGCATTTGCATCAGACATTGGAATTGTCTTTGTTCCAGCAGGACGAGAATTGTTGTTTCTCATTAAAATGAGACTGTTCTTCTCGTCTAGTAAAAGCTGGGTGATGAGCTCGGAAAACTTGGTAAACTTAGACTGACGGTATTGCTTCTGGAGCAAGTTGTCAGTGGAAGAAAATGTGGTGTATGTTTTCTCCAAAAGATCACTGTCGGTTAATATCTCACCGCAGTATTGGAGAAGTGATCGAATCCTGCAGACTTCATTGTTGTAATCAGTTACACTTTTGAAGTCTTGGAAGCGCAGGTTCAACCAGTCATGGCGTGCTTCAGGTAGCCATATGGTCTTCTGGTGGTCGAAGCGCTCTTTCAGAGAGTCCCATAGCGTCTTCGGCGAGAAAATTTCAATGAACTCCGCCTTCATGGCGTCAGATAAATGCCTGCGGAATAGAATCATCGCTTTGGCGTTCATTGAGCAAGTGACTTCCACTTCACGCTCTTCCTCGTTATAGATGACGTCCAAGAGGCCCTACGCATCTAGATGGTTCTGGATGTCTTGCGTCCAGTCCAAGTAGTTCTTGCCAGAGGCTTCAAGGATGGAAAAATAAATTTTGATCGACATTTTTCTACAACAGGAGAAAAATCTTGATCAGTCATCATATAAAACGACAGGTTTATATGAATTTGGTTTGCATAAGTAAAAACAAACAATTGTAGATAAAACAATGGTTTTGAAAAAACAATTTTTGTTAAAAAAATTCTCTCATAACGATCGACGGGCCGATATAGAGGCAAATTATTTGCTTGCAAAAATGCACAAGTATAAATACAATTTGAGAAAATAATAATTTTCGGTCAACCACATTCGGTAGCTCTACGTGAGTATGACCAGACAGAAAAATGAGGGAGGAAGGTCACCAGGGACCTCTTAAGAACCAATCCCCAAGTTCTTTCTGACATCATACCCAAATAGGTGAGCCTATTCGGGGAGACTTCGTAAAAAAAAAATTTCAAATGTAAGAATAAATAAAAATTTTCAAGAAATTCACATATTTGCGAACAGTGCAAAATAGGTGACAATTTAGTGCGTGCTCAAAATGAGCGTTGCTTTTGAAAAAAATTAGCCAAAAATTTTATTTTGGAAGGCCCAAATTTGGCGGTGCCAGAATTTGTTTATGTAGCCAAAACCATTTTTCAAATTTTTCAAGTTTGTTTTTTTCCGTAATTACGCAAAAAAAACGTACAACATAAGCAAGCAACAACACACAAAAGAATTATTGCCTAAGCAAGCGGCACCAAAACAAATGTCAACTATTTTTCCGACGTCTAATGAAGCGACGCCAAAAAAATAACGGAAAAAAAATACAATTTTTACTACCCATCTGTTACAATAATTCACTGAGTAACATAAAGAAAAAAATGCTACTAAGGTGCTTATCGGGGCGCAGATGGCACTGAGGAGCTCGCCGAGGCGCTCCAAATCCATCATTACCAAAAAAAATGTTAGCATCTAAAATTTCTTTTTCAACATGAAAATTTGCTATCAAAAATTTATTTCATCAGAAATTTAACTAACAAATATGTTTTTTTTCAAAAAAAAAAAAACTAGTATGCTAAAGGCTAGATTATAGCAAAGTTAAAAATCATAAGCAAATTTTATTTTTGAATATTTTTTTAAGATACATACAGTTTGATAAAATTTCAACTTGCATTGTTGCTACAAACATGTTTTTTTTTAGCTGTAAGCCTCAAACATGTTTTTTTTTTTTCATTTTGATAAAATCTCAACTTGCATTGTTGCTACAATGCATGTTAATTCCTGTTTTTTTTTCAACTTCCATATACGGATTACTGCAATGCGTTTAACTAAATTTGAGTGCAGTCAAATATCTAGTTCACACAAGAATCATTAGTAGGTCAACTAGAATAAATAGCACTAGGAAAACCATTCGAAATTCACAACAAAAATTCTGTCCTTACAGGATTCAAGCCTGAAATAAGACAGTCAGTACCAAGACATCTAGCAATTGTGAAGTATCCTAACGAAGCACTAGTAGCTACTAATCCGCATTATGATAATTTTACCTTTCTTACCGTACGGTGGAAGAATGTGAGAAAATGATCGGTATGTCGGGTTTCCGACGTTGCACGAGCAACGTGATGATAACGTAAGGCAAAAGCTCAAACACACGGAGATGAAGCTTTCTCGTATATTATCAACCACATAAGTGCATCTTACAAGCTATTCCAACTTCTCTTTATATAAGGAGAGAGGTTGAGGGTTATGAAGAAACGAAAGGCCAAAGGTCTTTTGTATGTTACAAGGAGATGAAATGAAGGGCCATATGAGTTACAACATAATCTATGTTCTAATTAATTGGTCATGACTAATGAGTCTAAATGGTCTAGTCCATTAAGTTGGTCTATGAGTCATGTCATGCTATTTGTTGGGCTCTAGTAAAGTGTCTAGGCTAACCGGTTCACTAACACAAGTCTAACCATTAGGCGAGCCTCTAACCGTAATAACTAACACAATATTATTTAATAAATATTCACAATACAAAATAAATAACTAGGCACAATATATTATAAATATGAAATGACAAAAATACCCCTCTCGGGTTTAGGTAGTTACAACTATCAAGGGAGGTTATTAATAAAAGATTGACTACAAAGATTTGGCATCATTCCCACAAATAGTTGTGAGCTTTGTTGCATAGAAACAGAAAGTTTAGCTCATCTCTTCTTATGTTTATATATACCTGGAACATAACTAACAGGAGAAGCTAAGGGTGTGTTCAGCAGGAATTGGTATTAAAAGTTTCTGATTGTTTGCTTCTCTTAAAAATGATTACTGTTCAGTAATAAATAATTTTCAGTAGTGGTTGGGAGGATGATGTTGTTGCTTTTATGTATGGTTTTGGGTATAGTTATGGGGTATTTGCCTTGATGTTGATATTTATTTTGCCCAATGATTAAGTTGCTTAAGGTATTCACCTTCATAGCATGGTCAATGTAGAAGTTTCAGACAAAATAAATTGTACAAAGTTGGACAAAATGCATGTGTATTTCAAAGTTGCAATAAAAACGGATGAATGGTTGTATAATAAGGAAAATAGGAGTTAGCTATTAGCAGGAATTCAAGTGCGTGAATCGTAAATCTGAGCACACTTATTAAAACCAGCCAGCTCTATACAGATTTGATACTCTGTAAAAGATTTAATTTTCCTTGACAGATTAACTCGTTTATCAAGAGTAACAAGACCTTCAACTACTCCCCAGTAGTATATGTACTCTGTACGATATTTGATTAATTGTGTAGCCCATGCATAGACCATCAACTGATCCCCACTAATGTAATAGTGGATTTCTAGCTGAGTTTTAGTATTACGCATTTGGTAAAGGAGTATAGCATATGATGCATTGTATTCTTTTATTTAAGGACCAGAGCTTGTTTTGTATTATGTATAACAAGTCAAGTCAAAGGAAGTGTTCTTCTTCTTCTTTGTGAGATTATATAGAAAAACAACATAAGTTAAAATTCCTTATTTAGTGTCATCCACAAATGGAATATATATACAAGCCTAACATGTCAAAATGCTTCTGATCAAACAAAAGCTAGATGGTTTATACCTTTAAAACAACAATGGGCTAGAAAAGCGCAACAATTTGTGGTTCTTTACCTTGAAAAATGTGACCCTGCAAAAGGTCTGTTGAATGAATAGTCCAAGGAAAATACAATTTTCATTTTCTTAGAAGGATAAAACACTACCTGAACAGGTCTCCCTTTCAAGGATTCGAACATTGTATTAGCCAATTGAGTAGCCATTACTTTATAGGCACATTTTATTGGTGCTTTACCTGCAAGAGGAAAAAGAAATGTATATCAAAAGTAATACTTCCATAGGCATTTGCTATGTGTTTTCCTAAAGGATAGTGTTGGAAATTAAGCTAAGACCCCAAGTATGACTGAGCATAGGCTCTTTGTAAAAAACAATCTTGATATCCTACCGTAACTGTCAATATATAAGAATATTGCACTAAACATATAGACAACAATACCTGTTAATTTATTATGTTCGGCCTAGATTTGGTTGAATAGGCACAAGCTGTAATCCACATATAGTTTAGAATTCATAGGAAGGGCGAAACTAGTAACCAAATGCAAGTATATATCAAGACAATTGTTCTTCTTATAACCATCTGGATAAAACTTGTTTATAAACTACAATAATATTGATCACAAATTAGTAGGCACAAATTAGTAGGAGAGAACACGGTTTCTAGCTCTCAGCGGTTGCAAAGCCTATTTGCCATGGAATAAGAGGTATGGGGTTCAAGCCTAAAGCTACTGGTCAGAGCAGTTTCTGGCCTTAGGGATGTCATTTGATCTCAAAACAAGTTGTTCTAGTGAACCTAGTATCTACCGGAAATCCTTCCTCGTATTATCAAAAAAACATTAATGTTTCAAAAATATCTCACACTATACAAAATTGCTTTAATTTGTTTGTGAATTGAAGAACTGTCTACATATCAATTTGTTTTCAACCATTTGTTAGGCTCCGTCTTGTCCTATTCAAGAACAAAATTGGATTATTTTCAATTCAAGAATAAAATTAGGTCCTGTCATGTTCATAATTGATTATTTCGGCTACAGAAGATCTATTAACGTTGCCTCCGTTAACAAATTTTGTTCTGTTAAGAATAGAATTTTGTTGAACAAATTATCTTTTAAATCTACTGTTAAACAAATAGATACTTTCACAAGTTGCCTACTGTTATATATTAATTTTAGACAAGTTTACTGCTGTTGCTATAATTAGTAACAATATTTCTTAATAAATTCAGTTTCACAAATTTATTTCACTTTAGACTCTGTTCCCTATAGGTCTTAACAAATATTCATTCATTTATTGCTATACAAATTTTCTTATGTAATTGTCTTCATTTAAATAGCATATCGTTTAACAAATCTTGGTCAAATATTGTTAAAGGAAGTGTTTAATATTTGACAAATCTTGGTCATTTTAGACTGTTTTAGAGATTGGCAATTTTTCATAAGAAATATTGTACCAGTACCCTTACTCAATATTTCAATTTAGGCTAAAACAAACAATTAATTGATTTAGTAAATTTTCTTTAATTTTTAAAATTCTAAAGTAGAGATTTGTTTGGGAATAACCCGAAAGGGCCCTTCTGTCAACAAGACGAAAAATCGTCTAAGCAACCGGTACTTAAGTGTTCCTAGTGAACCTCCGCTTGCTAGGATCTGGCCCCTACAGCTAACCCAAAATTATTAAAACTTGAAAAACTAAAATTTTAAAGGTAGATTACTAAAATCATTTGAATTGTTATTTTTTAGCTTAAGCCATCTTATTGAGTAAATTTAAACTTTTACAGACCTTTAGAAATCATGTCTGCCAAGGAAGAGACCTACTCTGCAAAGTCCATTAAGTTCAATGGCACATACATCAAGAGGTGGCAGAGCCAGATGAAATTTTGGCTTAGCACTTTAGGCCTAATTTCTGCCATTGATGGGTCCACACCCATCACAAATGATTCTAATGAGACTGAGTCTGACGTAGGGGTATCCAAGTCCTCATTTTCCTCTAAACCCAAGACCCCTAAAGAAATAGACTATCATTGCTTCCACAGAATCTTAAGCGCTATGTCTGAGTCACTCTACGACATATTTTTTGAATATAAAAGCGCTAAAGAACTCTGGGATGCTTTGGAAGATGAATATGGTTGTGATGATGCTGGAATTGATAGATTCAATTCTTCCACATTCAACAGATATGTCATAGTAGAACAAACCAAATCCATGAATTCCAAGAACACCTTAGACCCAACCCAAACGAACTTTCTTTTCTACTGAGCATAAAATATGATGCTTGATAAACAAACTCCCTCCTTCTTGATCCAATGTGGCAAAGGATCTTCTCTATCTACAAGGATCTATTACATACCCTCAAGCCCTAAAAAGATTTAGAACAAAAAAAGAATATAGGTCAAAGGCCAAAGCCAGGTCTAATGCCACAGCTAGGGTAAACCTTGTAAAAAGCCATGGCAAACCCAAAGCAAACCATCATCTCAAACCCAAGAAAAACTCCTTCAAAAGAAGCAAAGTTTTCAACCAAATCACCAAAATCCTCGTTACCAAAATCCTCACTATCAAAACCCTCAACACCATCAACCCAAAAAACCTAGAAACTTTGGTCAGACTTAGGATCAGAAAAGATTTTATTTTGTGTATGGTAGAACCAACCATACGGCCATCAACTGCTTCCAAAGGAAGAAAGAACCTATCAAGACCTCCTTCAAAGGAAAAGGCAAGCCAGAGGCTAACATGATTCTAAATGGGTCTTCCAGCTCCTTCAGGTCTGTAAACTATCAACCTGTAGTAAACCTTTCTTTACATTTTGATGATCGATGATTGGATTCTGGAGCTAATGTTCACGTTTCATTTGATCGCTCCTGCTTTTCAACCTATCAGAAATCAGGTGAAGGAGGCGTGACTCTAGGAGATGGCTCAACGGCACAGATCGTAGGAAGAAGAAGAATAGATCTGAAGATGATATCAGGAAAAAAAATTCTACCTCCATGATGTACTTCATGTGCCGTCTGTTAGAAGAAATCTAGTTAGTGGATCTCTACTTGTAGCCTCAGGATACAAAATTATAATGGAGGCCAATAAAGCAGCTTTTTTTTCTAAGAATGATCTTTTTGTGGTAAAAGGATTTGTAAAAGATGGATTCTTTATTTTAAGTACTATGAATAAAAGTTCAAATCATTCTTTTATTGCAAATGTTGAATCCTCCAATGTTTGGCATGGCAGATTAGGTCATGTGAATTTAGGATCTATTAAAATGATGATGAACTTAGATCTTATCCCTAAGACTCCTATAGACGATGAACACAAATGTGAGATCTGTGTTCAAACCAAACACACTAGATTACCTTTCAAATCTATCCATAGGGATTCAGAACTCCTAGAAGTTATCCATAGTGACGTTTGTGATTCCAATAGGGTTTTGACCCGAGGCGGTAGGAAATACTTTGTCACTTTCATAGATGATCATTCAAAGTACTGTTACACCTACATTCTTAAGACCAAAGATGAAGTTCTAGACAGATTCAAGGTCTATAAGTCTAAAGCTGAGAACCAGTTAGATAGAAAGATTAAGATCCTTAGATCAGATCGTGGTGGGGAGTATACCTCAAATGAAATGACTACTTCTGTAAAGAGCACGGAATTATTCATGAGGTAACTGTTCCTTATTCACCACAGTCTAACGGAGTTGTTGTTCCTGAGGTAAAGAGCACGAAATTATTCATGAGGTAACTGTTCCTTATTCACCACAGTCTAACGGAGTTGCTAAAAGGAAGAATCGTACTCTGTTAGATATGGTCAATGCCATGCTTCTCAGCTCAGATGCCCCTGATAATCTTTGGAGAGAAGCCCTTTTGTCAGCCTGTTATATCCTTAATAGGATATCCAGTAAGACTAATGATAAGACACCATATGAGTTATGGAAAGGTCGAACCCCTAGGATTAATTACCCTAAAGTTTGGAGATGTCTAGCTAAGGCAGGAATTCCTGAACCCAAAAAGAGGAATATAGGACCTAAGACTGTAGATGTTGTGTTCATAGGCTATGTCGTAGATTGTAATGTCAATAGATTTCTTGTAACCCATTCTGAAGTAAATGAAATCTCTAATAACACAATTATAGAAGCTAGAGATGCAGTTTACTTTGAGAATATATTTTCCTTTAAGGATAGAACGTCATCATCTTCCTCCAACCCTTCTCTTACTCCATCTTCTAGTTTTCATATTCAAATATCAAGTTCACAACCTGAACAAGTCATAGAACCTAGAAGGAGTAAAAGATAAAGGATTGAAAAGAATTTAGGAGAAGGATTCTTCACATTTTTGATAGAGGGTGATCCCTCAACTTCCTGATGCCCCTTTTTGGAAAGAAGCTATTAACAATGAGTATAACTCCATTATGAAGAATAATACTTGGTTTTTAGCAGACCTATCTCCAGGTAGTAAACCCATAGGTTGTAAGTGGATCTTTAAATAGAAACTTAGAGCCAATGGTACCATAGAGAAATACAAGGCTAGATTAGTAGCCAAAGGCTTTACCCAGAAAAAAAAGGATTAGATTATTTGATACCTACTACCCTGTAGCTAGGATTACTTCAATTAGAACCCTTCTAGCCTTAGCTTCCATTTATGATTTGTTGATCCATCAAATGGATGTAAAGACAGCATTCTTACATGGAGATTTAGAAGAAGAGAGATATATTGAGCAACCTGAAGGCTTCATTGCTAAAGGTCAAGAAAATAAGGTTTGTAGATTAGTGAAATCTCTTTATGGCCTAAAACAAGCCCCCAAGCAATGGCACAACAAATTTGACAGTCATTTTAGAATTTGATTTTGTGCCAAATGAATATGACAAATGTTTGTATTCTAAAAATACAAATGAAAGTTGTGTCATCTTATGCTTGTATGTTGATGATATCCTTATTCTAGGATCTTCACTGGAACTGATAAATAACACTAAGAATTATTTATCTAACCAGTTGATATAAAAGACCTAGGTGAGGCAAACATGATCCTAGGAATGCAAGTATCCAAATGCAAAGAGGGTTATACTATGTCCTTAGCACATTCAATTGAGAAAATGTTAAGAAAGTTCAAGTATTTTGACAAAAAACCAGCTCTTACTCCCTATGACAGTAATGTTGTTATCAAAAAGAATGAAGGATCACCTATAGAAAACCATAGATATTAACAAATGATATGATCCCTTATGTACATAACAAATAGGACAAAATCCGACATTGCATTTGCTATTAGAAGACTAAGTAGATATACTAGTAACAAAATCAGTCACATTGGACTGCATTGGACGAGTATTTAGATATCTTAAGGCCTCGTTTGGTTCACGAATTTAAGGAACCAGGAAAGAAAAGTTGTTCCTTTCCTTTGTTTGGTAGCCACAAACTTGGGAATCAATTTTCTAACAAGAGGGAAAATGGAAGGGAATATGGTTCCACTCATGACCCATGAGATTGATTTTCCCTCCTCCTTTTCCAACATTTATTACAAAAAATTATGACAAAACTAACCATGTGTTATTGCTTATTTTACCATTAACTCCTCGTATTCTGGGTCCATTTGAATTTTCATAATGTCATTTTTATTTTAAAAAGTAAGGATATTATTGGAACATTGATATATTTTTACTTTTCTTTCCTGCACCAACCAAACACTGAAAATGAAATCTAATAGTCTTTCCTATGTGGTTTCCTTGTTTTACCAAACAGTGGAAAGGAAATGTGACAGGAATTCTATTTTTCCATTCCTATGGAAAGTACAAGAGAATCAATTTCCCTTCCGTGAACCAAACAAGGCCTAAGGGTACTCTAGATTATAAACTTTATTATTCTAGACACCCTGATATCATAGAAGGTTACTCAGATGCAAATTGGGTAACTGATTCACGTGACGTGAAATCCACAACTGGATATGTTTTTACCCTAGCAGGAGCTGTGATCTCCTGGGGATCATGTAAACAGACTATCATTACCAGAAGTATTATGGACTCTGAAATGATAGCTTTAGACACTACCTATACAGAAGCCGAATGGCTTAGAAATCTCATTATGCATATACCTGTTTATGTTCATCATGTTCCTGCAATTTTTATAAATTGTGATAATAAATCTGTTATAGAACTACTAAAGCATGATTCTGTGAATGCTAAGATGAACAGACACTTGTAGCTGTGCTTCAAGTCAATAAAGAGCCTATTGGACAAATATGCGGTTCTTAACTATATAAAGTCAGAAAAGAACCTTGCAGATCACTTGACGAAAGGTCTGTCTAGGACATTGATCCTAGAATCATCGAGGGGGGCGGGGTTAAGTCCATAGTATAGTCACCAGCAGTGGCAACCCAACCGAGTCTGACTGGAGATCCCAAGAAGCCGGTTCAATGGGTAGAAACAAGCTGGATTAGGTGACTATTATGGAACACTGATCCTGAGATTAAATTCTTTTTAAAATAAAAGCCCAAGTGGTTGTACATGTGTACATTAATACCCCATTCCTATGGTAACAGTGTTCCTTGTGTGATATGGATAGGGTGAGTTTAAACTCTTAATAAGTCGAAGCATGATATGCGGGGTTGATTCCTATTACCAACCCTTGAGGACTTACCTATATGAGAGGTCGTGAAGGTCGCGACTATAGGACAGGACGATCCTAGACAATTCTCATGAATGTGTAAATGTGCGCATGGTCAACCAAACACGCCACCCGATAGACCCAAGCACCTCTAGCGTACTATGTATGCTATTGTTTGAATCTGGTTCAAGAAGACTGATTCAAGGCTTAGTCCATCAAGCACTTCTTCAGACAAAGACGATAATCACTACGTGAGATTTAAGGCTGTAGTCCATCTCATTTATGCATAGTATACAACTGCCCAGAAATTCCCTTACTCCTCCTTTATCTTTTCTTCTCTTTCCTTCCTTCTATTACTTTGGAACTTAAGCTTTTGGGGGGGGGGATTGTTGGCTGCCCGGTCCGGCTCGGTTCGATTCGGTTCGGTTCGGTTCGGCGCGTGTAACGAGTGCGGATACGTGCCCACATCTGCATGCGCCGAATGCCAATTCGGTTTCCTCTTCGGGTTCGGGCTGAGACCCTAAAATCTTTTTGCTCCTCATTGATTTTTTTTACCGTTATAATCCATTAAAATTCGTAACGGCTGGATACATTAATCTTGTCCAGATTCAATGTATCACATTTTTTGTATTTCTTATTACTCTGTAACTTTCAACTTTATTGTTCATTATTTCTAACCGTTACAAAGATCCAACATCAGCCTATATATATCCGTGTCCTTCCTCTTCTTCGTTACACAGAAAATATTTCCTCTCAAAACTCTCTGCAATTCTCGTCTTCTCAAAATCGTTGTTATTCTTTGTTATTGCTCTGGGCAGAGCTAAGTCGGGGTCATTCTCTCTGCGTCGTGTGCGGCAACGAAATTCCGGTAGAGCGGAGATTTTACCACTAGGGGCATTCGGATTCAGTCTGCACATAGACCCGGACTAACTCTTAGGGCAGTGCTACGTGCGCGACTTCCCCGGAGGCCGGTAACATTTACTTAATTTTATTTTCTTGCATATTGAAAACAAAGAATTATTGAAGAAATTCCAACACTTTATAGGAAGTCTCGGTCCATCTATACTCAACATGGCATGTAAGGATTATAGCTATAGAAATGGAAGAGTGCCCTAAAGACTAGGATGCAGAAATAGGAGTAAAATTAAGAGGATTCAAATGCATAAAGAAAAAGAAAAAGGTTGGATGAGCCAGCCAACGATAGATAGGGAAAAGAAAAAAATGTTACTAAGAAGTAAACAAGTCAAACCCTCAAAATGAAGGCAATATAAAAAAAGGGAAAAGCATTCAAGATATAAAAGGATAAGAAATTAATATGAAGAACTAATCTTACATTGAAATAACATAAGCAAACAAAATGGTAATAAATACAGTACTAGCACAAGAATATCAAATTCCATCCATATTACAGCGTACCAATGCACCCTCAGGTTCTCAATTTGGTATGATACACCTACATAAACAGTTCTACACCATTACAAGTATAATATGTTAGAAGCTGCAAAATTACAAGTTTATTGTGCTATAAAATTTCACAAGCAACAAGCAGTAGATAAACATATAATTTTGCATCTATAAGCAATGAAGAGTAGTTATAAGAAACATGTATGCACTATAAACGTGCATCATATCTATCCTCCCCTCCGCTACAATTCTCCTAATGTATAGAAAATTTGGACTCCAAAGCACAATTTGCTCTGGATGAAATTTTCTACTTCCATGTTATGTTATGGGAAACAAAAATAGAGTACACAATGACGAGGAACAGTATGTTATTGCTACCGATTGCAATGTAGAACCAAATTATTTTCAATATAGTTGAACCCAATCATGCAGCGTGCCGTGATGCATAAAATTGTGAATTAAAACATATTAACTCAAATGATAGATTAATCACTTGCCACTGATTTAGAAGCAATAGATCTTGAGATTTGCAACCTCCATCCCTCCTAGAGGAATTGGATAACTTGATTTGTGTTGTATGGTAGTAAAGACGCCTCAATAGCAATGTAAATTTGTAGGGCTAACTAGGGGTGAGCAAATATCGACCGCTACCGAAAAACCGACCGAATATCGATTAAAAATAACTCAAAAAAACGAACCAAAACTATATACCGATACCGAATTGCCGAACCGACTGAAATATGGTATAATGGTAGTGGTAACTATTTGAGTGTAATACCATACCGAAAATACCGAACCGATTATATTTTGATCATATATATAACTTTATTTTTTTGGAAATGCAAGTAAGTTTTCGGAATCGCTCTCACTGGGATTCGAACTCTACCAACAAGGGCCACATACCTCCACACTAACCACTTGGACTATATATATATATATATATATATATATATATATATATATATATATATATATAATGTTGTTCGTGATTAATTTATGCTACTCATTTTCATTTCGATCTTTGTTTCAGTGTGGAGAATCAGTTTCTTAGAACTTATAATGGATTTTGGTGGACTTGAAGTTATGTTAAGAATGCTAAGAATTTAGTTTTTGATCGTTTGAGCTTATGCTTGTGTTTTTACAGAATTTTGAAGTGAATTTTTGTGTACTTTAACTTATACTGAGGATTAAATTTAGTGATCGTGTTTGATTTTTTAAGCTCGTTTTACGGGTGTTTACAACTTGTTACATATTGTTCTAATAAATTTGATTAATTGCTTGGTTGGTAGATGCTTGGATTTGAAATTTTATGTTTTAAAAAAAAGTAAAAATTGTATTTTTAGGTTAAGAGGTTCTATAATATTAAGTGTGTTGATTGATCCAATGTTAATTGGTAAAATATCGATACCGAACAAAAACCGACTGAATACCGATTTAACCGAAACCCAAAAAATCGATTCTAAATGGTAAATGGTACAATATTGGCATTAATTTTTTAAATATTGATTAAAAAATACCGAAAAATCCAACCAAACCGACGCTCACCCCTAGCTGATACAGCCATAATAGGTAAGAGGTCACAAGTTTCTTACCAAATCTCGCAAGACCGATCTTAAATATACATGATAAACGTCTACTCTTTTTCTTACAACTATGATAAATTTTAATTACTTTTTGTAGTCTCCAGTTTGGTAGCACTGATCTGCTTTTGCAAAACGTATGAAATGGGAGCTCAAATGAGTATAGCTTGACAATCGGATTCATTTTATTCAGATTTCCAAGCTGGAGCATAAAAGCTAAAATAATACTACTCAAATCATTTACTTAACTGAGAATGAAGAAGAACACAAATTGTTCACCTGGAAAAAAATGGCTACATCGTAAGCTGCAGTCAAAAGATTAATTCTCAAGACATGCTCAGGGCATATTTATCAAGATTTTTCTGTATATATACTTCCGATTCATTCCACATTCAACAGAACATCAGATTTTCTACGTCAGATCCATTCAGATTTCTTCCTCTTTCAACAGAACATCAGATTTCCACACGTCTCATTCATTCCTCATTTGAGAGAACCTTATATTTTCCTCATTTGAAAGAACATTAGATTTTATTCTATAAAGATAACTATAGTAGTCTTTGACCACACATGAACATTTTCTCCTTCCTATCTACTTCAGTCAACATGACTTCTTGGCGATGATTGTTCCTGTTCCTCGCTAGTGTTTGACTCTTGGTATATGAAACTTACAGTCCAGGCTCCAGCAAATCTTCGGTTCTTTCAGTTTTAGGTACACTTCCTAACGGAAGTTAGCTTTCTAAAAAAAAGAAAGAGACGAAACGAATATTCTAGTAGACCAAAACAAGATATAGAGTGCAGAAAGACGATAATAAGCAGGCCAAAACAAAATTTGAGTAGAATAACTACTCTTCATTGCTTATAGATACCTCGAGTGTCGAGAGTGACGCCGACGGCGTCATCAAGCTTGTCGGCGCCGACCTGGAGGTCTGAACTGGACTTTCAGTCGAAAGCCACATCCTTAGCCGCCGTCCTCACCGCCATCCTCCTGTAGCTGACAGCGTTTTTTCGGCCCCTACAAAAGTAAATTAGACCGTCAGGACCCGTGGTAGGTTCCCGACCTAGCATTGAGGCTCCAGCTCCAATTCGAGGTGGATTCGTCATTAGCAACAAGAGAACAGCTCAAATTGGTAAATGAATTAAAGCAAATAGAACGAATGCAAGAAAAAGGTTGATTTTATTGAATAAAGCTGCGAAAATAGGAATAGATAAAAAGCATATGCAGGAATGAAAATGGCAGGTAAAACTCAGTACGAATTCTCCATACCTTTCCTTCAATGCTCGTCCTCTTATATAGGATAAAGTGCATTTAAACCCTCCCTAGATTTGCCTCGTTTGCAAAATAAGACCTTTTAGAAAACTTAAGCAGTCTGTACCTCCTTAGATCTTCCGCGCGAGCAAAAAGGCCCTTACCGTCAATTAACCATTAGAAATGGCTGTTAATAGCATTTTTTTAAATAAAATACCTAAACTACGCTTCCCCCTTCCCTACCAGCCTCGTCCCCCGACCAGCCCCCCGACCCGCCCCCCGACTCCCTCCGCCAGCCCGCCCCGACCCCCCCTCTCCCCCCCCTCCGCCGGCGACCCGACCCTGACCCCCCCCCCTCCTCCCTCCGTCGGCGACCCGCCCCTCGACCCCCTTCCCCCCTCCTCCCTCCGCCGGCGACCAGCCCCCCTCCCCCCTCCTCCTCCCTCCGCCGGCCATCCCCGACCTCCCCTCCTCCCTCCGTCGGCCATCCCCGACCCCCCCCCCCGCCGACCAGCCCCCACCACCGGAGAGAGAGGTGGGGGGAGAGGGGAGGGGCAAAATCGTCTTTTAAGACGATTTTTAACGGTTTTAACGGGGGGGGGGGGGGGGTGATTGAGCATTTTCGTAACAGAGTGGGTTTTTCAAATCAGGGAGTCTTTAATTGCATTTTCGTAACATCAAAGGAGGGTTTAAATGCACTTTATCCTCTTATATATTGAGGATTACATAAAGGTGCCCTAGCTGTATGCTGACGTGACTATCCTTAGCTGTCTACTGGTACTATTCTAACTACCTTTACTTTATTTGAATGAAAGCAAAGGGCGGAAAATAAAGTGGGAATTGGACTATAGCTCTCCACTTCACTGTGCATCATTGGTAGCTCATTTGGGGCTCATAACAATCCCTCCCCCTTAAATTGACCTTGTCTCAAGGTCAAAGTGGGGGTAGTCTCGAATAAACTGCTCGTAGGTAGGAAACCCAAGTGGAAGACTCTAAGGTGCCTTCTTTCCACTGGACTTTGAGATCAATTGCTGCCTTGCCATGCCTTTGTGTCAGTCTCCTCTCAACAATTAGATCAGGTTCCAGTATAGCTTCTTCATTGTAGAGGGGTACCCCGGTTTGTACTTGAGCATGTCTGCTGATGTGCTTCTTCAACTGAGATACATGGAAAACAGGATGGATCTGTGCATCAGGAGGTAAATCCAACTTGTAAGCTACAGTGCCCACTCTTGATAGAACAAAGTATGGTCCATAGTATCTGGGAGACAATCTCTGGGGCCTTCTTTGAGCTAGGGAGATCTGTTTGTATGGTTGCACCTTTAAATATACCCAGTCCCCTTCTTCAAACACTCTATCAGTCCTCTTCCTGTCAGCAAATTTTTTCATTCTGTCTTGAGTCACAATCAAGTTGTCCCTTAATATTTGGGGTGCATTATCTCTTTGAAACACCAAGTCTGCTACCTCCCTGTCTTGTGCAGTATCAGAGACATTGGTAAGGAGGTTGCGTGGGGATCTGCATATACCACTTCAAAAGGGGTTACCATGGTGGAAGAATGCCAATTGGTATTGAACCAATACTCTGCCCAGTAGATGAATTTGCTCCACTGTTTGGGTTTGTGATTGCAAAAACACCTTAAGTAGCTCTCATCACTTCGGTTGGTGACCTCTGTCTGCCCATCAGACTGTGGGTGATAGGCTGTACTGCAGTGTAACTCAGTCCCCTGTAACTTGAAGATCTCCTTCCAAAACTGGCTGGTAAAGATAGGATATTTGTCTTAAATTGTGTTTTGGTTCAAGGCCCTATAATCAACACACATCCTCCAGCTACCATCAGCCTTCTTAACCAAAATGACAGGTGAAGAATAAGAGCTATTACTTGGTTTGATTATACCAGTTTCTAGCATCTCCCTTACTTGCTTCTCTATCTCATTTTTGTGCAGGTAGGGTTGTTTATAAGGTCTACAACAAATTGGAAGTGTACCTGGTAGGAATGGAATTTGATTATCAAAGCCTCTGGGGGAAGGAAGAACTTTGGGTTCTTCAAAAAGCCTATTGTTCCTTCCTAGCAATTCCTTTACTGCTGGTTGAAGAGCCTCCTCAGATTGTTCCTCTGATGTCAAAGAGCATACTTGAATGATGAAGATTTGAGAGCTCTGTCTCAAGTCCTTGGCTTCTGGCTCCAATAGATTCACCTTGTCTGCATGCAGGCCTTTAAAGAGATACTCCCTGCCCTTGTGCACAACCTTATAGTGAGTTCTTTGAAGTTCCAGTTGATGTCTCCTAAGGTGCTCAGCCAGTTGGCTCCCAGAACAATTTGGCAACCTGTAAGTGGCAGATGGAGAAGGTCAGCTACAATCCTTTCTCCTTGGCAGTGGATGGTCACCCCCTTGCTTATCCCTTGACTTAGCAACTTCTCCCCATTGACCACTATTACTTCAAATGGACTGTCCTCTCCTTTAGGTAACCCCATTCTTCCACAGTAGTGACTATCAATGAAGTTGTGGGTTGAGCCTGAGTCAATTAGGATTGTGACAGGCTTGTTATTGAGTGTCCCCTTCAATTTTATTGTCGAGCTATGAGTGATCCCTGACAGTGCTTGCAAGGAGATTGCAAAGGATTCTAGTGGCTCCTTCTGGTTGGTGCCCTCTTCTAGCCCTTTCACTCCTTCTTCTTTTGGTGGCTCTTCATCTGCAATGAGCATGTATAACTTCTTCTCCTTACACTTGTGACCCTTTTGCCATTTGTCATCACACATAAAGCATAGACCCATATTCTTTCTCCTGACAATTTCACTTGGTGATATGGATAGGGTGTCCTGTGTGGAGTGGGTGGTTCACTAATTTCATTTTTCTAGGGTTTTTCTTGAGTGGATGGAGAATTTAAGGAAGGAACCTGAGCTTTCATAAGGTAAGTGTTTGATTTAAAAATCTTCTTTATAGCTACAAATTTGGCTTCATAAAGTCTAGCCAATTGCATGGCAGAGGAAAGAGAAGTAGGTTTGGCAATTTGTACCTCAAACCTAATTTCCTCTCTTAATCCCCCAATATAATGACTAATCAAGCAGCTTTCATTGGTTCCTTGCACCCTCTTAGAAATTTTTTGGAACTGTGCATCATACTCCTGTACAGTTCCCTCCTGTTTGAGGAGCTTCAAATCTATCACATGGTTAGTGAATTGAGAAGGTCCATATTCCATCCTGATGGTCTGTCCAAACTCTTTCCAACTCAGTTGTCCACCCCTAACCTTCATCAGCCAGTTAAACCAATAAGCAGCAGTACCAGCCATATGTACAGAGCATACTCTTACTCTATCTCTATCAGGAACCCCATAATAGTTGAAGTAGTTGGTAGCTCTTAGAAGCCATTCCTCCACGTCTGAGAGGCCATCAAACTAAGGTAATTTAAGCCTTACCGTGGGAGGCCCCTATCTTGTGTTTTGCTGATTAACCCCTGTTGTTGTCCAAGCATTTCCTGGAGGAGGATTGATCGCTGGAGTGTTAAGGTTGGGTGCATAAGTGGGATTGCCTAGAGGAAGATGAGGAGGCCTCACAGTTGCTCTAGGACTGGTATTCTAGATGCTAGTACCGCCATGTGGAAAGCTCACAGATGGAATGGGTTGGAAAATATTTGGTGGTAGAGGAGGCAAATTTCCTTGGGTATAGGAAGTTTGATTAGGGTTTGAGGACTAGATCTGAGGATTTGGGGGCTGATTAATAACTCCAGTATTGGCAGGTAACTCAAGCTCCTTCTTAGATCTAGCTAACTCCTCAAAAACTCTATCAAATTTATCATTGATTTTATTAAATCTTTCATCAACTTTCAGACTAAATTGGAGAAAAGCTTACTCTCCATGTCTTGGAATCGAAGCACAGTGGTTGAACCAGCTCCTCCCGGTGGAGGTCCATGGCGAGATCCATAGTAGCTCAACTCCTCTCCGGTCTCGATGGCCAGATCTTGCTCTAATACCACGTTGGTAGGTTCCCGACCTAGCATTGAAGCTCCAACTCCAATTCGAGGTGGATTCATCATTAGCAACAAGAGAACAGCTCAAATTGGTAAAGGAATTAAAGCAAACAGAACAAATACAAGGAAAAGGTTAATTTTATTGAATAAACCTGCGAAAATAGGAATAGGTAAAAAGCATATGCAGGAATGAAAATGGCAGGTAAAACTCAGTACGAATTCTTCATACCTTTCCTTCAGTGCTCATCCTCTTATATATTGAGGATTACATAAAGGTGCCCAAGCTGTATGCTGACGTGGCTATCCTTAGCTGTCTACTGGTACTATTCTAACTACCTTTACTTTATTTGAATGAAAGCAAAGGGAGGGAAATAAAGTAGGAATTGGACTGTAGCTCTCTACTTCACTGTGCATCATTGGTAGCTCATTTGGGGCTCATAACAACCCGATAAACCCTAATCAGAGAAAGAAGAAATGGCTCCAACCTGGAGGGAAGAGCAAGCACGGAAGCTGTGGAGATTTCGTTGGCTGAAGCCATTTGTGTGAGGAATTCTAGGGTTAGCATTCTAGATTTGGAAGAGGGATTTTTTGCAATGGAGCTGATGATAATATTGAGGATAAGGATAAATAACCTTTTTTGGGGTTAACACTGTTTTAGAGAAATAGAGGGAAAGTTTAAAATTTTGTTACATAATATTTTTTTCCAATGCTCATTTGGAAGCACATTTGAAAGAGAAAATTTTACACAAATGAAGTTTGTCGTATTTACATAAAAAATGATAACTTTAGAAAAATTACGAAGGAGAGGAAGCAGCGCCATTAATGATATCACTTAAAGAAAAAAGAAAAAAAAAGAAAAAACCACACCCCCTACGGTGCCATTAGTAATGTCACCCAGGTGGCCCACCCTACCCCTGCGCCATCTGTTATGTCGTCCAACCCCAAAAATTTCCAAAAAAATATAGCCCCCCTACGGGCACTGTCACGCCCCAGAATCAGAATACTAGAGAGCGGGGGCGTACATAGCCAGCTACGTATAATGAAGTGCAACCCACCTCGCTATACGGTCACGGCTGTTTAGATACATGAGGGTTTAACTACAATCCATCAGTCACCTATGGTTATAAAAAAAAGCCTATTGTCTCAATCACAAACAAGTAGTAGCAGACACAAGATATTAGAACATCAAATATACAATAGTAAGGCGTCCCATACATTACATATTGGATGATCATGAAGCTAGTCGTACAAAATGTCAGGACTAGCAAGAGTTCAGTCATACATGATCAATCCTAGGATTTGTCAATCATGTTACAGCCCGTAGGCTGACAGTAAATAAGGTGCAATACGAGCTAACACGTGCTCGCCGGCTAAACGCCTCAAAAGAATAATATTTACAATAAAGTGGGAGGACAAAAAGAAACCCACTCGTTGCCAGGGTTACGCCTGGTGGTCACCATCTGGCTGGAAGACAGGTAGATCCTCTGGTGCTGCTCCGATATCTGGCCATACAAAACCAGCTGGGTCAGACCCCAGAAAGAGCAAGTACCACAAAGGAGGCTTCACTTAGGAACTAAAACCAGCATATCACAAATAAATAGTGAAGGTAATTAAAAGATACTGATAATAACTGAGATAACAATAATATATTGAGCACGGAGAAACCATTCAAGTAGCCAGACTGCAACCCTTAAACCAAACAAGGACCGGGGTTGCAGCCCTTCACCTGAATAGAAACCCGTCTCAAATACCATTGGTACAGTGAAGACAATAAACGAAGAGAGGACACAGAACTGCTCCGGGAGCCAGATTACAACTCTTAAACCAAACAAGGACCGGAGTTGTAACCCTTCGCCTGAACAGAACTGGACCCCTGATCTTTATTGTTAAGGCCAGTATAAATAATCATGGTATTGAAGTAAGGTAAAACATGGCGAGCATGACAGGGGATTATAACAGGACAATAAACGAAGAGAGGACACAAAACTGCTCCGGAAGCCAGGTTACAACCCTTAAACCAAACAAGGACCGGGGTTGTAACCCTTCGCCTGAACAGAACTGGACCCCTGATCTTTATTGTTAAGGCAGGTACAATAAGCAGGATGATATATGATAAGATAACCATGGAACTATTCAGATAGCCAAGTTACAACCCTTAAACCAAACAAGGACCGGGATTGTAACCCTTCATCTGAATAGAACTTGGTATCCCATCATTTATCGATACAAGAAATCAAGTCATGATACAAGCTTGTACGGGATCAGGATAAGACTAAGCTAGAATAAACTTCATCCAATCAATCACGGCCAAGCAATAAGTACGGCTTGATACTTTAACTAACTAGGGTTATCACAGGCCTAGTTACTAGCAAGATGCAATAAGATTATCCCAACAGCCACAAGCCCTGCAGACCCTCCGGTTATCTAGGTCGAATGTCCGTTTATGAAGAATGCAATACGTGACAGTGTGCTGGAAATGTGTCCTACTCGTCGGTAGGCTACAAGTCCACTTAATGCGTCCAGATAACGGGATTGCCTGTAGCTGGGAATCTCTTCATGACTACTGAATCATTCTAGTTAATTAGCCTTAGTCAATTTCAATAGGTATCCCTGACCGTGGTACTCAGGGATCCCTATCCTAGACATGATGCAAGACAGTACCAGTTTATTTGTACAAACACAATCGCCCATAGTATCCAGGTCTTTTATACTTGTCATGTCAGGCTAGCTGTCATAACAGAATGTCAAGATATATCATGTCAGTTTACTTGTTAAGAGTGCGCCACGGTGGGCCACAATCGTGTTCTATTCTTACCTTATCGCGAATGAGAGGAACTTGCATAAAATAACTAGTGACATATTCTTGAAGCTAAGGAAAAGATCTACAACTTTCATGTTTTTAGTTTTTCAAGATTCTAGCTACAAAACAACTTAAACAGGCAAAAACAGCAAAATAGAGCAATTTCGGCGCATGGAATTCCTGCACAATCGGCGCATTGGATTCCTGCACAAATCGGTACATGGGATTCCTGCGCAATCGGCGCATGGATTCCTGCACAAATTGGCGCATGGGATTCCTGCACGAATCGGCAAATGGGATTCCTGCACAAATCGGCGCATGGGATTCCTGCACAAATCGGTGTATGGGATTCCTGTACCATCGACGCATGGGATTCCTGCACCATCGGCGCATGGGATTCCTGCACAATCGGCGCATGGGATTCCTGCACCATCGGCACATAGGATTTCTGCACCATCGGCGCATGGAAAACTCACGTTGCGTCTTCAGTACATGCGCGTAGGGAACCTACGCGCATGACACGCTCGGAGTTAAGGGATGCATTGTCGGGACTTCACGGCACATGGCCTCCCGACGCATGGCCTCCCGGGCGCATGGGGTTCCCGGCGCTTGGGGTTCATCGTCCCCAAACAGCAAGTTCAGCCATGAAAGTCCTAAAAATTTGCTATGGCCATAACTTCCTCATCCGAAGTCGAAATCAAGCGAAACAAAAGCCAAAACTGCATGAAATTGAATTCTCTACAACATAGAACTATTAGTTTTCAAAAATAACCAAGTTTTAGAGATCAAAACCAAGAAAAACCAAAAAGTTACAAACTTAGATCTACAAGAATCCATCCATCAAATCCAAAGATGCCAAGTTCTAAAGAGACTTAGAATCAAGTAAATAAGAGAATGTAACAATAAAACTTGAGATCCATCATGAAGTAAGTTGCACTTACTTAGCTCTCTTCTCTGGTAGGTGGAAGAGTAAATGTGGAGAAGAAGAAGAATAATGAAGAGAGAAAATAAAAGAATGGGTTAATAAAGGATGATGGGGTGGTAGGTAGGGGTTCTCCCCTTGTTTCATGATGAACCAAGGCAACCCAAGCCTAGCCGAACCAACCCAAAATAAACCGAGCCAAGCCAAAAGATATGCAATACAAGAGAAAATACGTACACGTATTCCAAGATACGTAATACGAACTACATGCATTACAACTCTACCCTCCTTAAAAGAATTTCGTCCTCGAAATTTAATCAAGAGGCTAGAATTGCGAGGACAAGCTATAATAATCGTAAGCTATAACAAGCAGTCTATCATGCAGTCATTTATTCAAGCAAGGAATTGAAAGCATAAGGCATAAGGAAGACATTATACCTTACGAGTCAAACAGGTCGGGATATCGCGATCGGATATCATCCTCACGCTCCCACGTCGACTCACCCAAAGAGTGATGACCCCAAGCAACACGGACTAAACTAATAGTCTTGTTCTTGAGTATCTTCTCTCTCCGGTCTAATATAGACACGGGCCTCTCCTCATACGAAAGGTTGGTACCAACAACCAATTCCGAATGATCCAGAATGTGGCTCGGGTCCGGGATATACCGTCGTAGTTGAGATACATGGAATACGTCATGCACCTCACGTAGCGATGGTAGAAGAGCGAGACGATAGGATACATCTCCTACTCGCTCCAGAATATCGAACGACCCTATATACCTAGGACTAAGCTTTCCTCTTACGCCGAAACGAATGATGCCACGGTTAGGCAAAATCCTCAGGAATACATGGTCGCCGACTGAGAATTCAAGGGGCCACCGATGGGAATCGGCCCAATGACGCTGGCGATCTTGGACAACTCGAAGATGATCTCTGACTCTTCTGACCACTTCAACGGTCTGAGCAATCATTTCCGGACCAAGCATCTGCCTCTCTCCAACATCATCTCAGGCTAGCGAGGATCGACACTTCCTACCATACAGTGCCTCGAACGGTGCCATCTGGATACTGGCCTGGAAACTGTTGTTGTACGAGAACTCCACCAGGTGCACGTGATCTTCCCACGAACCACCGAAGTCGAGTGTACATGACCGCAACATATCTTCAAGAGTCTGGATCGTACGTTCCGACTGGCCATCTGTCTGCGGGTGATAAGCTGAAATGAACTGGAGGTGAGTTCCCAAACTTTCTTGCAAGCTACGCCAAAAGTGTGACGTAAATCTTGAATCTCTGTCTGAAGTGATACTGACTAGTACACCGTACAATCTGACAATCTGCCGGAGATACATCTCCGCTAGCTGAGCCGTCGACTGACCAACTCTGAATGGGAGAAAGTGAGCCACCTTCGTGAGTATGTCTATAATAATACAAATAGCGTCTCTGCCAGCCGGGAATCTAGGCAATCCAGTCACAAAATCCATGGTTATATGCTCCCATTTCCACTCGGGAATCGACAATGGTTGAAGAAGTCCAGCGGGCCTCTGATGTTCAGCCTTAACTTGTTGACAGACTAAACAACGAGAGACAAACCGGGCTATCTCCCTCTTCATGCCATTCCACCAAAAGTGCTGACGAATATCACGGTACATCTTCGTACCGCCAGGATGAATGGAATACTGCGAACTGTGGGACTCTGCCATGATCTCCTGTCTGATATCTCCACTGGGTACACAAAGACGCGTACCATGTCGAAGTGTACCATCTTTATGGATACATAACTCTGGTCTTCGTCCTGCCTCACACTCTGCTCTGAGTCGCTGAAGCTTGGAATCTGTTGACTACGCCATTCGGATCCTCTCGACTATAGTGGACTGAACTTACATGCTGGCCATCAATGCCACACTGGAAGGGAGGACAACTTCTATACCCATCTTCTGAAGATCGGCTAACAGTTCTGGTTGCGCTGTCAGAAAATAAACTCCGGCTCTCATGTTTAATACATCTGTAACAACGTTGGCCTTTCCTGGGTGATACTGCAGGTTGACATCATAATCCACAAGTAGCTCTAGCCATCTCCTCTAACGCATGTTGAGATCCTTCTGGGTGAAAACATACTTCAGGCTCTTGTGGTCGGTGAAAATTTCTACCCTATCTCCGTATAGGTAGTGCCTCCACAACTTAAGTGCAAACACTACCGCTGCCAGCTCTAAGTCATGGATTGGGTAATTTCTCTCATGGTCACGAAGTTGTCATGACGCATAAGCTATTACCTTTCCATGCTGCATCAAAACACATCCTAAACCTCTGCCCGAAGCATCACAATACACTGAGATTCCTCCAGTTCCATCTGGAAGCGTGAGAATAGGAGCCGTCATCAAGCCTCGCTTCAACCTCTCAAAAGAATCCTGGCACTCTGCTGTCCAAGCAAACTGCATATCCTTGCGGGTCAACTGGGTCAATGGCACGGAAATTCGAGCAAAGTCTGAGATAAATCGTCGGTAGTAGCCGGCCAATCCAAGAAAACTGCGAACTTCTGCAACCGTGCTAGGCACTGGCTATGTTTTAATGGCCACGATCTTCTGGGGATCCACTTTAACTCCTCCTCGGGTGATGATATGACCCAAGTACGAAATGCGATCGAGCCAGAACTCACATTTACTGAACTTGGCATACAACTGGTGCTCTCTGAGAATCTGAAGAACAACTCTGAGGTGCTGCTTATGCTCTGCTTCACTTTTACTGTAGACCAGTGTGAGGACCCTGATTTTTGGAAATTATTTTTTTAGTATTTCTAATTATTATGTTATATTGTATATTTAATTATGATTATATATGTACTCTTTCGTGTCTTTGATTTTTGGAGCACAAGACATGCCCATCTCTTGAAACGTCCTTCATGAGTTTTGTAGTAGACATGATGACCTTCAACTTGGTATATTATGTCCCATCCAAACTTATCTCCTAGCATTCTTTTGACTTTGCGCAACTTCGGGTCAAATTTAGGCAATTAGATTATTTAACATAATTCCAGACCTAACTTCACACGTGAGTTCGGGACTCGACATAAATCAAAACTATTCGACCCAATTATGATTTTGACTCATTTTGAGCCTACGACGCACATGCTAAGAGTGTACCACTCAATCGAGTCTCCATGTGCTATTTAATTGCGAATGGCACAAGAGACTTATTGGTTGACTCTTAGAGTTCGATTGGATTAGAAAATATATATTTGGACCCTAACCTAGCCAACCCCACCTAGTAGGGAGCCATGATAGGTTGTCATGACAGTATAATTATTATGGATTCATTTTAGGAGGTTATACAGTCAATTAGATTTAGATACAATTTTGTGTATATGATTATATTTATAATAGTCTAATATTATATATATGGCCTTAGTTATGGTTAAGTTTGAGATACATATTGACTAGGAATTTTAGTACGAATAGTGTAGTCGTGTACTTTGACTAGTCTATTACCCATGGTAGGGAAAGCCGATCCATAGGTGTGTTCTAAATAGGAAAACCAGGCCAAATTGCGACTTAACCTCCACCGATGATTTATTTATTTAATTATTAGATTATCGACTTTCTAGGAGACCCAGTTGTACCAATTTAGCCCCGACTTGACCCGAACCTAATCCCAATCTAAATAGACAAGTAGTACTCTCAAATACCTTCATGTTGATATATATATTTTGTATATATATTTTATAAATATTAATATGTTTTCAATTTTGGAAAGTTTCCATTTATAGAAAGAGTCTACGTGTAATCCTAGTGTAATCCTAGTTGGCATTAATTTATATTTGACCCAAAGTCCAACCCAAACCTATGTAGGCATGTTGGACATTAATATATATTAATAAATAAATATATATATATATATATATATATATATATATATATATTTTATATTTAATTTTGATTTAGATTGCATTTATATTTAGAAATCTAAGTAGTTCCATATTAGGAAACCTTTTATTTAAATCCTCAATCAATCAATTAGCCAACTCATCAAATAACCAAACCAATCCATGTGGACCCCACATATGACCAACCAAAGATTATTTTCATGTAATTTTCGTCCAAAAATAAACCCCTATATTGGCGGGCCATGCCATGCATGGAAACACCCTCCTACATATATGAACTCAACCCATAGGCCCATATATATATATATCAACCCTTATCAAAACCCTAACCCTAACACCAAAAACTCTTATTTATCACCCAAGAGCAGCTCCTTTACCATTAATTTCAAAAATATCATCCCCTCCCCTCTACTACATCACCCCCTCCATCACATAACTCATCCTCCTCCATAAAAGCTCCTTCTTTCATCCTTCTTCCATCCAAACTCCACCAAACCAACCCTAAAAACTCTATTTTCTCCATCCAACCATCTAAAACCATTGCCAACTCCTCTAAACTCATCAAGAGAGGATTATCAAGCAAGGATAGCAATAAAGGTGGGAGCTTTAGCAAGGAGAAGCCTCCACAACCCAACTAGCAAGGACTTTTGGTAAGAAACCCTAATTTTTTTTATCTCAAACCTATGCAATAAATCTGTAGAAATTATGGTATTAGTTTTGTAGAAATAGTGTTTTGATGTCTCTTGGGTAGTATTTTCACCCATAAAAGTTTTATTAATTATGATAGCTATTTTCATGTTTCGGTAGAGCCAAAACTTACCACGTTGTGAAGGAACTATAAGTTTCTGTAAGAATTTTTCAAAACTAAATTTTATGTAGGTTAATATATTTAAATTAGGATTTTTAAACATTTTTTTACGAATTTATCAATTCAATTCTGTTCGGAAAAATTATAGGTCAAAATTAGTCATTTTCGGGTGACTTGTTGACCTAGAAGATTCAAAACCATTAGTACCATGAAATCCTTGCATAAAAATTTCATATTATAATATTTAGGGCATTTTAATTCTGTTTAAATTGTATTTTTGAGGATTTTTATAATTTAGATAATTAAGGAAGTTCTAGACAAATTTTGGGTAGACCAGTCGACCCGGTAGACAACTAGTAGTATAATTCTTTAGAAATATAAATTCTGAGATAAATCTATAGAAAATTAGTTTAAATAATATTTTTATTATTTTTATATGATTTTAAGTATATGATTGAAGTAGCAACATAACTGACTAATTGGGAGTTGGAAACCCAAAAACTGTGTTCGGTGTCTCGTAAAACCTGTGTGTGATTGTATGGGTCTAAATGGTTCCACTAGAAATTAAATATAACCTTAAAATATTATCTTGACTAATTAAGTCATATTATAAGTTCATGAGTAGTGGATTAATTTAGTTAATTAATTATCTAGGAGCGTCGGATTCCGGTAGCGTTGACGCGGGAGCGACATTTCAGATTCACAGCGCGACACCAGGCAAGTACACATTGCCAAAATTTACAGTATTTACATGCATATTCTATATTGTTATCTCTTCCTAGTTCTTTTCATTATCTGTCATTCATATTTATTATACTTCTTTTTTTTACGTGCACGTTTCTTATTTAGTCATCTTATGCCACTGTTGTTCCATGTGAGTCTTGTGACGATTTTGACTAGTCTTCTAATTTTGCCCTTGAGCTTGACTTGACCTGTAGTCATGATTGATTGAATAGACATTAGCCCTGATATCTCTAGGACTGGGAGCGTCCAATGGCGTTACGGTATTAGAGACTTCTTATCGACCTGTTATTCCATCTCTAGATCGTGAGCGTCCAATGGCGTTACGGTGTTAGAGACTTCTTATCGACCTGTTATCCCGTCTCTAGGACGGGGAGTGTCCCATGGCATTACGGTAGTAGAGACTTATCTTTTGTCTCGAGGTTGGGAGCGTCCCATGGCGTTATGATATTGAGACATCTTATTGATCCTTGTCTATTTTACATTTCTCTACTTCATTCTGTATATTATTTACTGTACAGTAGGCATGTATATTATGTGTCTTGCTAGTCCTCTGAGGACCTAGTGATCTCTCCAGGTATTAGCTGAAGATATGATACATTGATGGATGACGTTGCTACACCAAGACTGTAGGTATATTTAGTTGATGTTTTATTGTTCTCTTCCATAATTAGATTTTGTCCTATATTATATTACTTTGACATTGCTGCTGTTTAGCCTAGTTTTACAAGCTTTATCTTTTATTGGAAGCTTGTTCAAGATAATTGCATTAGAGTCTGGTCCACTTTATTGTATATTATCTTTTCTTGTTACTTGTAGTAACCGGTTTGCTAATGTCTGACCAGCATTAGTTTACTTGGTTTATACAAGATTTTATCTTCAGTGGATTGAGATATTTGTAGATTGCTTTAGGAAACCAGACAGCTTATACGTATTCGAGCTGGGCTGGAGTCCTCTCGATGCGTAGCTGGCATGTATACGTATTCTAGTCCTACGTATTTTGGGACTGGGGCGTTACAACCAGGATGTCATCTAGGAACACTATCACGAACTGATCCAAATAGGGCATAAAGATGCGATTCATGAGGTCCATGAATACAGTCGGCGCATTGGTTGCTTCAAATGGCATAACAAGGAACTCCCAATGCCCATATCGGGATCTGAAAGCTGTCTTCGGGATGTCCTGCTCTCTAACTCTGATCTGATGGTATCCTGACCGTAAGTCGATCTTCGAGAACACTGCTGCCCCCTTGAGTTGATCAAACAAGTCATCTATCCTCGGAAGAGGATATCTGTTCTTGATTGTCACTGAGTTCAAGGTACGATAATCTACACATAATCTGGACGTACCATCCTTCTTTTTCACAAGAAGCATCAGGGCTCGCCAAGGCGATCCACTAGCACGAATGAATCCCTTGGTTCTGAGTTCTTCAATCACCTTGTATAATATCTCTAATTCTGACGGCGCCATCCTGTAGACTCTCTTTGACACTGGGGCTGTTCCGAGAATCAAGTCGATGGTGAACTCGATCTCCCGTTCTGGCGGCATCCCTGGAAGCTCTTCTGGGAAAACGACTGGAAACTCTTCGACTATTCGAGGCAACTGCACTGCTGCTACTGCCATCCGCAATAATGGAGGAGAAGGTTCAATTTTGCCTCGGGAGAAGGAAAACTTCGGCTCGTCGGGAATGCTAAAAACAACCCTTCCAATGTGGCAGTCTATCCTAGCATATTGGTCCCTCAACCAATCCATCCCTAATACCACATCATAATCGGCCATCGGGAACTCTATCAATCTAGCGGAGAATTCTCTACCACTAACTACGATCCGACACGAGGAAAATACTCTATCTACTCCCACAAGTCCGTTACCAGTAAGTATATTGAGCCTTACTGATAATGTGTCACGCCCCAGAAACAAAATACTGGACGGAGGCGGACACAGCCAGCTACGCAATCCCAAAGTACGTTAATACTCTGAAATCACGTATAAGCTGTCAAGACATGGGGGTTACTTTACAAGCCATCAGTCCGTCCTAAGGTTTAACAATCCTAGGTATCTCAATCACAGGCAGTTATACAAGAGCAAAGAGTACGATCATCATACATACAATAGTAAGGCGTCCCGAACCATATATACATGAATGATCATGAAGCCAGTACCACCAAACTGATGACTAGCTAGAGTATTAGTCGTACATGATAAGGACTAGCTATAGTCTAGAATACACATATCATGTTTATGCCCGTAGGCTACAATATCATGGAAAATACCAAAACACGAGCTAAACACGTGCTCAGGGCTAAACGTTACAAGAGGAGAATTTACATATCAGTGGGAGAATGAAAAAGAAACCCACTGAGGCACTCTGGTGCTCCGGCTGGTCACCGTCGAATAAATGGTGCGGTAGATCCTTCGGGCTCTTCTATCATACCCTGGCCATGCAAAACCAGTGGGGTCAGACCCCAAATAGCAAGTACCACAAAGGAGGCCGAACTATGAACTTAAAACCAGCAATCATAGGCAATCAACAAGGAGAGAAAGCAATAAGTAAAGGAGGATCGAGATTCGTGCAGTACCAATGCACTCGTCCCGAACGTAGAGAGACAGTAAGTAAATCATCATTTACATAAAGTAAACTGGAGAACATGTTAAATATATAGAACTGGGAAGGTGATATACGATGAGATAACCATGGGACTATTCAGATAACCAGGTTACAACCCGAAAACCAAACAAGGACCGGGGTTGTAACCCTTCGTCTGAACGGAACTTGGTTTCTCCCACCATTTATCGGCAAGATAAAATAAGAAATCAGGACATGTAACAATCATGTACAAGATCAAGACAAGATTAGACGGATTGAACTCCATGCAACATTCACGGCCAAGCAATAAGTACGGCTTGATACTTTAACTAACTAGGATTATCACAGGCCTAATTACTAGCAAGATGCAATGAGATTATTCCACAGCCACAAGCCCTACAGACCATCCAGGCTATCCGGACGCAATTAAGGATTGAATTCAAGTGGGTACATCGTCCAGAAAATGCATGTACCCTTAGGTGACTTAGAGGGTGCAACACATGACAGTGTGCTGGAAATGTGCCCTACTCGACGGCAGGCTACAGATCCCAAGTGGGGCGCCCAGATAACGGGATTGCCTGTAGCTGGGAAATCTCTTCATGATTACTGGATTATTCTAGTGATTAGCCTTAGTCGATTTCAGTGGGTGCCCCTGACCGTGGTACTCAGGGATCTCCGTCCTAGACATGATGCAAGACAAGACGGGTTCATTTGTACAAGCACAATCATCCACGGTGTCCAAGTTACTCAATCTTGTCATGTCGTGTTAGCCGTCGCAACATCATTTTGAGAAATATCATGTCAGGTTTATCATGTCAAGAGTGCGCCACGACGGACCACTATTATTATCATTATTACTTATCAAAAGCGCGCCACGACGGGCCACTATCAAGAATTATCATGTCAAGTTATCACGTCAGTTATCATGGCAAGTTCATCATGTCAAGTTCATTGTCAAGAGTGCACCTCCACGGGTCACTGTCAGGTCATGTCATTATCAAGAAGGGGAGAAACTTGCACAGTTAAAATAATAATATAACATAATATATATATTCTTGAAGCCAAGGAGAAACTCTAAAACTTTTATGTTGGGAGTGGGAAGAAATTCGGACCTCAAATCACGCAAATAAGACATTTAAACAATCAAAATGGGACCCATGTGGTCCAAAAGTGGGAGAACCTTCATGCGGCCAAAGAGAGTGTGAGGCCACCCATGCGGCCAGGAAACAATAAATAGGTCATAAAATCAATTAAGACAAAAGATAGTGGGACTCTCATTAAATGCAAACTCCCACTCAAGCAAGCCAACTAAAAGAAGCTATGTGGGACCCCTCACAATTAATGCAATAAGAAAAGTAAGGTTCACGTGAACCACTTGATTAATGGTTCACGTGGCAAAGCAAGTGGAAGGGGCCATGCGGCTAAGCAACTATTAGAGGAGGGCATATGCGGCTAGGTACAACTTTCATGCGGTCAAGAAAGAATTAATGGCCAATAGCCTATGCGGCCACAATGATTTCCAAGCAAGAATGCATGTGCTAAAAAAATGCATATGCGGCTGACTCTTTCCCTTCCATGCATGTAACTAATATTAAGGCGAGCCAACTTACTTGCTCCCATATGCGGCTGGATGCATATAATATAATATAATAATATATTAGCAAGCCATGCGGCTCAATGACCAACTTGCATGTATTGCAAATGCAAGCAAGGCATTAAACCGACTATTACACATAATATATAATATAATAAATACACGAGGCCATGCGGCCATATAGTTAAAATTAATGCCATGCATGCAATCACAATAAAATAATGCATGGCTAAACATGCATTACGTATGCTTTCATCTAATGCATGGCTGAACATACATTAATATGCATTTAAATATGCATTAATCCAAGGCATAACATGCATTAATATGCATTTAAATATGCATTAATCCTAGGCTTAACATGCATTAATTCTTAAGGCATATACTGCTGATACATGCATTAGTAATTGGAAAGAACCCATGCGGCCATGTACATAAGCACACAATGCTTAAAGGCCCTGCGGCTCACTAATAGTAGCCATATGCGGCTCAATGTTGTGCCATATGCGGCTCAAGCTAACAAATATGTAGGTAAAGCAGGCTAGCAAAATACGCGGCAATTAAAGAATAGACCATACTAATGAATTATAAAAGCCAATGCAAGCTAGCTAATAAATGTGCATGGGCCAGCAACAAATGTTGTATGCGGCCAGGAGATACCAAAGGCCCTGCGGCCAATAAAATAATGTGCCAATGCAAGCAAGGCTAATTGCTAACAAATATACGCATGCATGCAAGCTAAGCTCATGCGGCCAGCAAGCAATGTTGCATGCGGCCAGCAATACAATTTATTGGCTTCCCACAGAGAACATGTCCATGAAAAATGCTATAGCTTCTCCACACCACCAAACTTCAATCCGGAGTCCAAATTTGGACTTCCATATGTCAAATTTGGGTAAAATAAAATTCTCTACAACATGGAACCATCAGTTTACAAAAATATACAAGTTTAACAGATCAAAACCTATAAAAACCGATAGTACCACAAAGCTAGATCTACAACAATCTACCCAGTAAAACCGAAAACTCCAAGTTCTAAAGATGCTCAGAATATAACAAGGAAGAGAATGAAAAAAAACGAAATTGAAATCGTCCAACATTCGGCAAGATGTACTTGCCTCTCTTCAATGGCTAGGGTTTGGTGGAAAAGAAATGAATGAGGGTGAATGAGGAGGGAGAGAGAAAAGTGGCTTATATAACAAGCTCAAGCAATCTCCACCATTCATCCCTCTCCACTAAATCTAAGCCATACACCTCATCTCATGAAAAACCAAACTAAACCAAACCAAGTCAAAGTGGAACCGAACCAAATAAAAAAACCAAATTCAAGTTAAACCAAGTCATGAAAATCCTATATCTTGGAAAAATTTAAAATATCATGCAAATCGAGAAATACGAAATACGACTCAATAAACACGTATCCGTATAAAATACCGATACAGTGAGACGGGTCTCACAACTCTCCACACCTTAGAAAAATTTTGTCCTCAGAATTTCCTGAGGCTAGTCGAGCAAAACAAAAGCTCCAGAAAACTCAACAATCTCAATAAATCGAGCATGGCATATAAGTAAAGTAAAACAATCAGTAATGTAAAATGCGTAAGCGGTAAATAAATGCAAAAGAATAAATACAATCATGATCAAGAAGGGCTGGAGGCATATGGATCAATATGACTCCTGAGTCAGTTGTGTAGAAACCAACGTCCTCGCTGGCCTAAGCTGACTCCCAAAAATGGATAAAAGTCAAGCCTCAAGGTAAGTCGGTACCAATGACTTAGTTTAAGACATGACTCTACCCAGGACGTGTCATCGTAGTTGAAATAGATACTTGAACTTTATCACCTGTCTCAAGATACGAAGACTGAAGCGACTGGCTGATCGGGATGGACTGACATCTCTACTTGCATGCTGAGTCTGATCCTCCATAACTGGCCTGGCTGAAGAATGCTGAGCTGTCCTCGGCAAAACACGAACAAGATAATCAGAAGGATCAAGAACAGTGTCCTTGAAGGTTGAAGGACACAAGATCAAATCAAGGGAATAGGAATGATCAATGATCAAAACAGATATCAAGTCAAATATCAGAGGTAGAGAATAATCCGAAGGAGATCAATAAGGATAATCGTGATTGAGATATCTAAACATGGTAACCCCCACAAATCTGAAAATCTAGACCTGCGTGGGCCACCACTAAAACCATGTCATGCCCAAGAACCAAAATACTGGACGGAGGCGGACACAGCCAGCTACGCAATCCCAAAGTACGTTAATACTCTGAAATCACGTATAAGCTGTCAAGACATGAGGGTTACTTTACAAGCCATCAGTCCGTCCTAAGGTTTAACAATCCTAGGTATCTCAATCACAGGCAGTTATACAAATGCAAAGAGTACGATCATCATACATACAATAGTAAGGCATCCCGAACCATATATACATGAATGATCATGAAGCCAGTACCACCAAACTGATGACTAGCTAGAGTATTAGTCGTACATGATAAGGACTAGCTATAGTCTAGAATACACATATCATGTTTATGCCCGTAGGCTACAATATCATAGAAAATACCAAAACACGAGCTAAACACGTGCTCGGGGCTAAACGTTACAAGAGGAGAATTTATATATCAGTGGAAGAATGAAGAAGAAACCCACTGAGGCACTCTGGTGCTCCGACTGGTCACCGTCGAATAGATGGTGCGGTAGATCCTTCGGGCTCTTCTATCAGAACCTGGCCATGCAAAACCAGTGGGGTCAGACCCCAAATAGCAAGTACCACAAAGGAGGCCGAACTATGAACTTAAAACCAGCAATTATAGGCAATCAACAAGGAGAGAAAGCAATAAGTAAAGGAGGATCGAGATTCGTGCAGTACCAATGCACTCGTCCCGAACGTAGAGAGACAGTAAGTAAATCATCATTGACATAAAGTAAACTGGAGAACATGTCAAATATATAGAACTGGGAAGGTGATATACGATGAGATAACCATGAGACTATTCAGATAACCAGGTTATAACCCGTAAACCAAACAAGGACCGGGGTTGTAACCCTTCGTCTGAACGGAACTTGGTTTCTTCCACCATTTATCGGCAAAATAAAATAAGAAATCAGGACATATAACAATCATGTACAAGATCAAGACAAGACTAGATGGATTGAACTCCATACAACATTCACGGCCAAGCAATAAGTACGGCTTGATACTTTAACTAACTAGGGTTATCACAGGCCTAGTTACTAGCAAGATGCAATAAGATTATTCCACAGCCACAAGCCCTACAGACCATCCAGGCTATCCGGACGCAATTAAGGATTGAATTCAAGTGGGTACATCGTCCAGGAAACGCATGTACCCTTAGGTGACTTAGAGGGTGCAATACATGACAGTGTGCTGGAAATGTGCCCTATTCGACGGCAGGCTACATATCCCAAGTGGGGCGCCCAGATAACGGGATTGCCTGTAGCTGGAAAATCTCTTCATGATTACTGGATTATTCTAGTGATTAGCCTTTGTCGATTTCAGTGGGTGCCCCTGACCGTGGTACTCAGGGATCCCCATCCTAGACATGATGCAAGACAAGACGAGTTCATTTGTTCAAGCACAATCGTCCATGGTGTCCAAGTTACTCAATCTTGTCATGTCGTGTTAGCCGTCGCAACCGCATTTCGAGAAATATCATGTCAGGTTTATCATGTCAAGAGTGCGCCACGGCGGACCACTATCATTATCATTATTACTTATCAAAAGCGTGCCATGACGGGCCACTATCAAGAATTATCATGTCAAGTTATCACTGTCAATTATCATGGCAAGTTCATCATGTCAAGTTCATTGTCAAGAGTGCACCTCCACGGGTCACTGTCAGGTCATGTCATTGTCAAGAAGGGAAGAAACTTGTACAGTTAAAATAATAATATAACATAATATATATATTCTTGAAGCCAAGGAGAAACTCTACAACTTTCATGTTGGGAGTGGGAAGAAATTCGGACCTCAAATCACACAAATAAGACATTTAAACAATCAAAGTGGGACCCATGTGGTCCAAAAGTGGAAGAACCTTCATGCAGCCAAAGAGAGTGGGAGGCCACCCATGCGGCCAGGAAACAATAAATAGGTTATGAAATCAATTAAGACAAAAGATAGTGGGACCCTCATTAAATGCAAACTTCCACTCAAGCAAGCCAACTAAAAGAAGTTATGTGGGACCCCCATAATTAATGCAATAAGAAAAGTAAGGTTCACGTGAACCACTTGATTAATGGTTCACGTGGCAAAGCAAGTGAAAGGGGCCATGCGGCTAAGCAACTATTAGAGGAGGGCATATGCGGCTAGGTACAACTTTCATGCGGTCAAGAAAGAATTAATGGCCAATAGCCTATGCGGCCACAATGATTTCCAAGCAAGAATGCATGTGCTAAAAAAAATGCATATGCGGCTGACTCTTTCCCTTCCATGCATGCAACTAATATTAAGGCGAGCCAACTTACTTGCTCCCATATGCGGCTGGATGCATATAATATAATATAATAATATATTAGCAAGCCATGCGGCTCAATGACCAACTTGCATGTATTGTAAATGCAAGCAAGGCATTAAACCGACTATTACACATAATATATAATATAATAAATACACGAGGCCATGCAGCCATATAGTTAAAACTAATGCCATGCATGCAATCACAATAAAATAATGCATGGCTAAACATGCATTACGTATGCTTTCATCTAATGCATGGCTGAACATGCATTAATATGCATTTAAATATGCATTAATCCAAGGCTTAACATGCATTAATATGTATTTAAATATGCATTAATCCAAGGCTTAACATGCATTAATTCTTAAGGCATATACTGCTGATACATGCATTAGTAATTGGAAAGAACCCATGCGGCCATGATACATAAGCACACAATGTTTAAAGGCCCTGTGGCTCACTAATAGTAGCCATATGCGGCTCAATTGTTGTGCCATATGCGGCTCAAGCTAACAAATATGTAGGTAAAGCAGGCTAGCAAAATATGCGGCAACTAAAGAATAGACCATACTAATGAATTATAAAAGCCAATGCAAGCTAGCTAATAAATGTGCATGGGCCAGCAACAAATGTTATATGCGGCCAGGAGATACCAAAGGCCCTGCGGCCAATAAAATAATGTGCCAATGCAAGCAAGGCTAATTGCTAACAAATATACTCATGCATGCAAGCTAAGCTCATGCGGCCAGCAAGCAATGTTGCATGCGGCCAGCAATACAATTTATTGGCTTCCCACAGAGAACATGTCCATGGAAAATGCCATAGCTTCTCCACACCACCAAACTTCAATCCGGAGTCCAAATTTGGACTTCCATATGTCAAATTTGGGTAAAATAAAATTCTCTACAACATGGAACCATCAGTTTACAAAAATATACAAGTTTAACAGATCAAAACCTATGAAAACCGATAGTACCACAAAGCTAGATCTACAACAATCCACCCGGTAAAACCGAAAACTCCAAGTTCTAAAGATGCTCAGAATATAACAAGGAAGAGAATGGAACAAACGAAATTGAAATCGTCCAACATTCGGCAAGATGTACTTGCCTCTCTCCAATGGCTAGGGTTTGGTGGAAAAGAAATGAATGAGGGTGAATGAGGAGGGAGAGAGAAAAGTGGCTTACATAACAAGCTCAAGCAATCTCCACCATTCATCCCTCTCCACTAAATCTAAGCCATACACCTCATCTCATGAGAAACCAAACTAAACCAAACCAAGTCAAAGTGGAATCGAACCAAATAAAAAAAACCAAATCTAAGTTAAACCAAGTCATAAAAATCCTATATCTTGGAAAATTTTAAAATATCACGTAAATCGAGAAATACAAAATACGACTCAATAAACACGTATCCGTATAAAATACCGATACAGTGAGACGGGTCTCACATAATAACTCGGGCTCCAATCCTATTCGTGTCGCAAATCGTGCAGACATAAATGAATGCGAGGCACCAGAATCAAATAATACTGAAGCTGGAAAGGTGTTGACGAGAATAGTACCTGCCACCACCTCACCTGATGCTATTCCTTCTTCTCCCATAGTCAAAGCCAGCACTTGACCATGTCCTCTGGGTGCGGGTCCCCTCTGCTGAAAATTCCTCTGTCTGCTCTGGATCAGGGCTTGGGCTTGGGCATACTGCTGCGGTCTCTGCTGCTGGAATGCTTGGGCCTGCGTCGGCAATGGCCTCAGGAACGGGTACTGCAGCTACTGCTGCGGCTGGACTGGTGCTGGTCCTCTTACTGAAGGACTAGAGAAATCCGATGACCTCCCCCTGTTTGGGCAGTTCCCAATCCTGTGGTCCGGGGCACCACAAACCAAGCACAAACCCTGTGCTCTGCGACACTCTGATACCGCATGTCCTGGCTTCCCGCAGTGTGAACATCCCACTGCGGAAGACTGCTTCTGCTTCTGCTGCTGAGGGTGCGACGAGGTGGAATGCTGAACCGACGTCACTGAGGCCGCTCGCCTCGAAGCTCCAATGGTCAAAGCCCTAGCTGCCGGGGCTGGTGCTGATGACTGATTCATCTGGCTATGAGATCGCTTCCAATCTCCGGTCCTATCCACGATCCTCTGGGAGGTATATTTATGCCTCCGGGCTGTCCTCAGTACTGCATCAAAAGTCTGATGCTCAAACTGCTCTACTGCCAATAGAATATCCAAATAAAGTCCCTGCTGGAACCGCTGGGCTCTATCGAACTCGGTCGCCGCCAAGGTAGAAGCAAACCGACTAAGTCTCGAAAACTCGGCCGCATATCCGTCGACTGTCCTGCCCATCTGCTTCAGATTGGTGAACCTTGTCTGTAGATCGTATCGAGCTACAGCATCAAAATACTTGGTCTGGAATCTTTCCCTGAATACTGCCCATGAAATAGAGGCCACTAATCCATCGGCCTGCGCTGTCCACCAGCTGCGGGCAAGATCTAGTAACTGCAGGCGCACTACGACCACCTTCTCATTCTCTGGAGTCCTGGCTGCTTCTAGAATCACCTCTGTGTCCTGAAGCCATGCATATGCAGTGATCGCATCTTCACTGCCGTCGTAGAAGAGAGGGTTCAAGCGCTTGAAGCTGTTGGCCGCGCTATTACCCTGATGACCTTCTCTGGTCAAAGCATCTGCCACAGCCTGGTGCAAGGCATCTCCGCGACGATCCTGGAAAGCTAATAGGGACCTGATGAGACCCACCAGAGTGCCATCCTCAGGCTCTACAGGTTGGACGGGCTGAACTGGTGACTCTTCTCCGGTAGGCACGACTCTGGAGACTACTCCGAAATGTTGGGCTTGATCTCCAGGTTGCTGCTGGTCAACGGGAGGTGCTCCGTCTTGCTGATCGGTAGGACCAGGAACAATGTCGCTGAAGAAGACGACATAGGGAACAATAAGGAAGGACCAGGACAGATCAAGACCAGGACAGATCAACGATACAAGCATGTGATCAGGTCAAGATTCTAGGGATTTAGAGAGCACGAGCAGAGATCAAGGGCGAGTACTGATTGAGACATCTATTCGGTAAACCCTCATATATCTTAATTTATAAGACCTGTATGGGCCACCACTAAAACCATGTCACGCCCCAGAACCAGAATACTGGAGAGCGGGGGCGTACATAGCCAGCTACGTATAATGAAGTGCAACCCACCTCGCTATACGGTCACGGCTGTCTAGATACATGAGGGTTTAACTACAATCCATTAATCACCTATGGTTATAAAAAAAAGCCTATTGTCTCAATCACAAACAAGTAGTAGCAGACACAAGATATTAGAACATCAAATATACAATAGTAAGGCATCCCATACATTACATATTGGATGATCATGAAGCTAGTCGTATAAAATGTCAGGACTAGCAAGAGTTCAGTCATACATGATCAACCCTAGGATTTGTCAATCATGTTACAGCCCGTAGACAGACAGTAAATAAGGTACAATACGAGCTAACACGTACTCGCCGGCTAAACGTCCCAAAAGAATAATTTTTACAATAAAGTAGAAGGACAAAAAGAAATCCACTCGTTGCCAGGGTTACGCCTGGTGGTCACCATCTGGCTGGAAGACATGTAGATCCTCTGGTGCTGCTCCGATATCTGGCCATACAAAACCAGCTGGGTCAGACCCCAGAAAGAGCAAGTACCACAAAGGAGGCTTCACTTAGGAACTAAAACCAGCATATCACAAATAAATAGTGAAGGTAATTAAAAGATACTGATAATAACTGAGATAACAATAATATATTGAGCACGGAAAAACCATTCAAGTAGCCAGACTGCAATCCTTAAACCAAACAAGGACCGGAGTTGCAGCCCTTCACCTGAATAGAAACCCGTCTCAAATACCATTGGTACAGTGAAGACAATAAACGAAGAGAGGACACAGAACTGCTCCGGGAGCCAGATTATAACTCTTAAACCAAACAAGGACCGGGGTTGTAACCCTTCGCCTGAACAGAACTGGACCCCTGATCTTTATTGTTAAGGCTAGTATAAATAATCATGGTATTGAAGTAAGGTAAAACATGGCGAGCATGACAGGGGATTATAACAGGACAATAAACGAAGAGAGGACACAAAACTGCTCCGGGAGCCAGGTTACAACCCTTAAACCAAACAAGGACCGGGGTTGTAACCCTTCGCCTGAACAGAACTGGACCCCTGATCTTTATTGTTAAGGCAGGTACAATAAGCAGGATAATATATGATAAGATAACCATGGAACTATTCAGATAGCCAAGTTACAACCCTTAAACCAAACAAGGACCGGGATTGTAACCCTTCATCTGAATAGAACTTGGTATCCCATCATTTATCGATACAAGAAATCAAGTCATGATACAAGCTTGTACGGGATCAGGATAAGACTAAGCTAGAATAAACTTCATCCAATCAATCACAGCCAAGCAATAAGTACGGCTTGATACTTTAACAAACTAGGGTTATCACAGGCCTAGTTACTAGCAAGATGCAATAAGATTATCCCAACAGCCACAAGCCCTGTAGACCCTCCGGTTATCCAGGTCGAATGTCCGTTTATGAAGAATGCAACACGTGACAGTGTGCTGAAAATATGCCCTACTCGTCGGTAGGCTACAAGTCCACTGAATGCGCCCAGATAACGGGATTGCCTGTAGCTGGAAATCTCTTCATGACTACTGAATCATTCTAGTTAATTAGCCTTAGTCAATTTCAGTAGGTATCCCTGACCGTGGTACTCAGGGATCCCTATCCTAGACATGATGCAAGACAGTACCAGTTTATTTGTATAAACACAATCACCCACGGTGTCCAGGTCTTTCATACTTGTCATGTCAGGCTAGCTGTCATAACAGCATGTCAAGATATATCATGTCAGTTTACTTGTTAAGAGTATGCCACGGCGGGCCACTATCGTGTTCTATTCTTACCTTATCGTGAATGAGAGAAACTTGCATAAAATAACTAGTGACATATTCTTGAAGCTAAGGAAAAGATCTACAACTTTTATGTTTTGAGTTTTTCAAGATTCTAGCTACAAAATAACTTAAACAGGCAAAAATAGCGAAATAGAGCAATTCCGGCGCATGGGATTCCTGCACAATCGGCGCATGGGATTCCTGCACAAATTGGTGCATGGTATTCCTGCACAATCGGTGTATGGAATTCCTGCACAAATCGGCCCATGGGATTTCTGCACCATCGGCGTATGGGATTCCTGCATGAATCGGCGTATGGGATTCCTACACAAATCGACGCATGGGATTCCTGTACAAATCGGCGCATGAAATTCCTGTACCATCGGCGCATGGGATTCCTGCACAATCGGCGTATGGGATTCCTGCACCGTCGGTGCATGGGATTCCTGCACCATCGACGCATGGAAAACTCACGTTGCGTCTTCAGTACATGCGCGTAGGGAACCTACGCGCATGACACGCTCGGAGTTAAGGGATGCGTTGCCGGGACTTCACGGCGCATGGCCTCCCGGTGCATGGCCTCCCGGGCGTATGGGGTTCCCGGCGCATGGGGTTCATCGTCCCCAAACAGCAAGTTCAGCCATAAAAGTCCTAAAAACTTGCTATGGCCATAACTTCCTCATTCGAAGTCGAAATCAAGCGAAACAAAAGCCAAAACTGCATGAAATTGAATTCTCTACAACATAGAACTAGTAGTTTTCGAAAATAACCAAGTTTTAGAGATCAAAACCAAGAAAAATAGAAAAGTTACAAACTTAGATCTACAAGAATCCATCCATCAAATCCAAAGATGCCAAGTTCTAAAGAGGCTTAGAATCAAGTAAAGAAGAGAATGGAACAATAAAACTTGAGATCCATCATGAAGCAAGTTGCACTTGCCTAGCTCTCTTCCCTGGTAGGTGGAAGAGTAAATGTGGAGAAGAAGAAGAATAATGAAGAGAGAGAATAAAGGAATGGGTTAATAAAGGATGATGGGGTGGTAGGTAGGGGTTCTCCCCTTGGTTCATGATGAACCAAGACAATCCAAGCCTAGCCGAACCAACCCAAAATAAATCGAGCCAAGCCAAGAGATATGCAATACAAGAGAAAATACGTACACGTATTCCAAGATACGTAATACGAACTACAGGCATTACAGGCACCTTTGGTAATGTCGCCTAGCGCCCCACCCACTCGATGCCATTGGTAATGTCACCTAGGTGCCCCCCCACCAAGGCTCCATTTGTGATGTCACCGAACAAAAAAATTTAAATTAGCGCCATTATTTATGTCGCCCACCAAGAATCAAATTTTGGTCGCCTAAAATTTTGATTTCTTATTTAAAATGCTTTCTTTTGATTGGTTAAGGCTTTGGGGTTCTGATTGGGATTCGAATTGAGAAAGAAATGAATGACTGTGATTGACTTAATAAATATGTGTGGTTTGGATTGTATGTGGTTTGGATTGTGGTCATTCGGTTGAAGCTATATATATGTTATAGAAGTTGAGATAAAATTCACCATGTTCACCACATTCACGCAAGTTTTCAAAGAAAGAAGAGAGAAAGAGGATGGATGCAAGAAATGATGGTCGTATTCCAGGCAGACCGACGACTGAAAGGGAGAGACAAGAACGAAAAAAATCACATATCTCGACTGGTATTTACAAGAGAGGTAAAAAAATTAAATTAATATCTATTTATTACATTATTATATTTTTTAACTGAGTTGATTTATATACTTCATTTATATTTGTAGTTATTTGATTATCAGCCCGATGTACGGTTATGTGAACGTGGACAATGGCGTTACGCATCAAACTAAGGCACATGGGAGTTAAATACGTACCAAAAGGGCATAGTTGATATATTTGGTTTTTGATATATAGATGAGCTACGATTCTTGGTACACGACCGAGATTTATTATTTTCATTGGCTGAGCATTGGTGGCCCCAATGTAACACTTTTCAGTTGCCGGTAGGAGAGATGATCGTTACTCTACTAGATGTAGCCAACCTTTTAGTTAAATACGGACCAAAAGGGCATAGTTGATATATTTGGTTAAATACGTACCAAAAGGGCACATGGGAGTTAAATACGTACCAAAAGGGCCCCAATGCATCAAACTAAGGCACATGGGAGTTAAATACGTACCAAAAGGGCATAGTTGATATATTTGGCTTTCGATATATAGATGAGCTACCATTTTTGGTACACGACAGGGATTTATTATTTTCATTGGCTGAGCGTTGTTGGCCCCAATGCAACAATTTTCAATTGCCGGTAGGAGAGATGATCGTTACTCTACTAGATGTAGCCAACCTTTTAGGATTACCTATTACAAGTAAAATAATTGCTTAAATATTATTTTGCTCAGAAAATTTTATATAGTTTATTTAGAAATCTAATTTAAAATTACAGGTGATCATATATTTTTTGAAAATCAATCAAGCGTTGTTGTTATAATTAGATGTTATCTCGGTATTGATCCGCCTGAAGATATAAACAGAAGATCCGACGTCAAGATAAACTGGCTGTACGAAAACTTCATGGATCTTGATCGTACTATTGACTGTCCAGTTTGTTAGGGTTATATACGAAAAGCATCACTTTTGTAGTAAACTTATTTTCTTAAATTTTGAATGAGAATCATATGGGCAAATATTTGCATATTGTATTTGTTGCAAGTGTTAATGCAAATGTCTGATATTCTATATTGTAGATAATATGGTATGTGGTGTCACACATAAGATCATGTTATCAGTTCCCTATGGAGTATATAAATAGTTCACAACCTAGATGGACTTGGACAATCTATTGGAAAGGTTGTAGTGTAATCTGGTATTAGTCTATCTTGACTATATGTTTACACTAGTACACTTTGTGTGTATTGAACAGGACCACTTGAGGTTGTTTTTTTTGTACTAACTACATAAGAGAAGAAACACCTCTGTTATCATGGATGCTTATGCTCTTAATCCGGATATAATAACGGACATGTATATGCAGTGTGCATTACTTTGACTCATAAAAGAGTGAGATTCATTATGGATCAACAACCTCTATGAATTGGGTAATAACATTGTATGTATGATGAGCTGTTGATTATAAATAGAATTCATGTCCCGATACATCGGGTTGATGATGTCCCCTTAAGGAGCTCATAAGGATTGTCATGTAAACCCTGCAGGTGGATTATATCCGACATGACAAATAAAGTTGAGCGGTACTACTTAAAGATAAAAGATGTCGAATCAATATAGTTGTCAGTAACTTAATTTGATCGACGAACATACGATATCTTAACATGGGGAGCCAAACGAGCATATAATAAAAGGAGCCCACAAACATAATTTAGGATTAGGGAGGTAGTGCAACAATAGCTCATTAGTGGACCGAGCTATTGTTAATGGGCCTGGATTGTGTGTTCGGGCTGAACACGAGATATTCAGATCCGTTAGGAGTCCTAACCCTAATTTCTCCTCATGGTCCCTGCCGTAGCCTATATATATATTCTCTATTCTCTGGCTGCCAGATTACTGATCAAAAATCTGAAACTTTCTCTAAATTCATGATTCACGTAAGGAAAGAAAGCGAGGGCTGCCAAGGAGAAGAAAAGGTTAGGAGATCGTCGCCCACATGACATCCAACTCGAGGAAGGAATACGTACAGAAGATCTTGGGGTCGTCCGCTCGAGAATGCCAGGAATTACTTGTCTCCTTTCCTCCGCAGGTATAATTCGTGAACCCTAGTTTCCACCTAAGAAGGGTTAGAACACGTATTAGATCTGTTTAACTTTCTATCGATCAATACGCACACCAAAGGAAGGGTCCTGGGAATCCCCAGTTCCATTACAGTTAACATAGATGAAGAGGGGTATTTAGTTTAACTCATTGATTTATCTATTTATATTTAGAATATAGATCTTATAGTACTGTACGTATTCAGATTATTTGTTGCATAAGGGTGTATCTACTCGCTCTATGTGGTTCAGTTCTCTTTTCAAACGCAACTGGATATAGGATTACTGTTCAGCTTCTTTTTTTGTTGTAAATTTGGGTCAACCGACACGCAATGCATGGGGAGCTGCAGTGTTGGCATATTTGTATTCTTCCCTGACAGAGTTTGTGTCTGCGATCTCTTTATAAAATATGAGCAATAGATGCATGTCACTCCTACATGTATTTTATCATTCTAAAGAGATATTGACGTTGCTTAATATGATTTAATTTTATAATATTGCTTTTACTTAGATTTGGGATTATAAGCATTTTGCGATCGGTTGACCGGTTTTAGCCGTAAAGTATGTGTCTTCCAGTAGGTAGATGTTGGACGACTGATGTGGTAAACTAGGCACATTATGGACATCCGGTTGTCTCTATTTATTGAACAAAATTTGACTCTCTAACACATTCAGAGGTAAGAATAATTCTATATTTCTATTTACTTTAACTTATGTTCCTTTATTGACTTGACAATATCTCAAATAGGTTACGTGGATGTCGTATATTATACGTTTTGATGCTCCCGACATTCAAAGGATGTCATATTCCAATAGTCATTATAATGTTATTATCTTATATGATTATCGGACCATGTACCACCCAGTGGATCGTGTTCTTCAACAGTTTGGGTTCATATAAATTATTCCTGATGCTGCTGCTAATATAAGTCAGAGCAAAAGTGGACGCGATTCTAGAATTCAAGGTTCTCTCCAAGAATCAGCTAGGAGATACGATCGACATAGTATATTGAATATGTCACGACAATTTCAATCCTCGAAAGACTGTAAGTTTAAGTTTTATGTCCTAGTTCTATTCAAGTTTGTAATTCTTTGGCTTATATATTAGGTTCAAATGATACATGGTTAGGTGATATTACTTACAGACGTTGGTGGGGAGCACCATGTATATGTAACAAAGCCTACGCATTTGAGGAGGTCCAGTTCACTAATAGAGACATGGATGACTGCAGTATGCGACGATTAATAAAGAACCTAAGTCAATTAGTAAGTATTTATTTATTTATCATGTTAGTACATTTTATGTCAGACCATTCATTAATTGGAACACTTCTAAATTTTAGCGCCCACAAATGGTTCAAGCAGTAAAAATAGAGATTATGCTAGTGGCCTTGATCTGATATGATGTATTTTAGAGGGTATGGAACGAGATTTTAAGTATGGTCCTGCACCCCATATACCTCATGTATATATTCCTCCAGATTATCCAACCGGCAACGTTACTCCAAGACAGAGCCGTAGGTCATCTTATCGTGCTGGAGACGAGGCACCTAATCAACCTTCTAAAAAACCGTCAATACATGCTTTGAAACAAATAAAAAAATCTTTCAAAGCTATTATTTTCAGTTGTCTTTATAGAAACTCTGCTACCTGGATTTGTCTTCATAATTCTTAAATCATACTCTTCAAGACTGGCTTACGCATCGGCTTAACTACCGTTTATTTCAGCTAATGTCATCTCTCGAGCTCTCCAAGCTTTAGCATAAAAAATTTATATCCGATGTTCTCTACGTATATTCTTTACTATATGTGATGGACTGTAGGAATGTTTATTCCTAATTATATCAATAATCTTATTTTTACTCCACTTAGCAGTAGCTAATGGATGACATCCTGTTGTCAGTCCACTTAAACAAGAATGTCGACTTTCTAATGTACTAATGACAAATATTTCTCCTATACCAAGGGGTTATCATATACTCTCCAATTACAAGTTATTTGATCACAAGTATAAATAACTCCCTTTGAATTGTTCATACCACTAGTTGAACATATAAAGTTGTGTTCAATAGATATATTACTTACGAAATTTCTAAACTCAAACCGGCTAGCAAATTGTTGTCCGACAAATAATTCATGTGTGGTAGTATTACTAGCTAACAACGTCATTAAAATAATCATCTATATTTTCAATTAAATCATCACCATTTTCAATCGTTTGAAAATCATCAAAATCATCATTACTAGCTACATCTACTGCATGTTCTTCTTCATGAGCTGGAAGTTGTCGAGAAGAACTAGAACCTACTTGGTAATTAGAAACATGTGGACGTTAAAATTTTTTAAGTGGTGGTGCAACTTGAGTAACAAAAATACTTATAAACGGTGATTGCAAATTAACTTCAAGAACAAAATTCCATGCTTGTTCAGAATCTATTAACAAACAATGAGAGGAAAAAACATGCCTTAATACAAATTCATATCGAATAGAAAAACTATCAATAATCAGAGTGCGTAAACTATCTAATGTAGTACTACGATGGTTATAAGAAGTTGCGTAAAACCTCCTTCATATGATAGTCCATTAACTTCACCTCCATGTGAGCATAATATTCTTAGACTTTGATCCATTTTGAAAAAAATGTAGAACTTCTATCTGGAGAATTAATGAATATGTAGAGTGAAGAAGAACAGAAAGTTTGAAGTAAAAATGAAACTATCTCACATATACCATTTATATAGGTTCACTCTCAAACGGATAGAAATATGATCGTTGTGAAAAAACGAACGTTGCGTTCTTGGACGCCATTTTTGATGGCATCGGGAAGAACATTCATTGGAAAAGAAAAAAAAATGAAGTTGGACAACATCACAATGGCGCCTTGGGGGGCGCTTGGCAACATTACCAATGGTACCGTGGGGGGGCTGCATTTTTTGGAATTTTTTGGTGTTGGGCGACATAACAGAGGGCGCCGGGCAGGAGGCGCACCTGGACGACATTACTAATGGCGCCAGGGGGTAGTTTTTTTTTTTGGACGACATCACTAATGGCGCCGCTTCCTCTCCTTTGTAATTTTACCAAACTTATCCCCTTTTGCGTAAATAAGACAAACTTCATCCCTCTGTGTAAAATTTTCGCATGTAGAACGGTATAAAAGCGTACCTATATAAGTAAATATTCTAAAAATAATAATAAAATATATGGGAACACTTTTTCTAATCCGGAACATTTTTGTTCAGCTCCAAAATCTAGGTACGAAAAATAAGCGTTCCAGATCGAAAAATGCTTAATGTTCCTAATTTATATCATTTTGGTGTAGCAAAAACGGCCATTGCAACATATCCTTGCCTTGATGGGATATCAATTGTTGTCTCTGTGGTAGATGGTCCTTATTTATTTATGCGATGATTGACTTTACCATATTGACTATATAGTTTGTATGTAGCATGCCCATAACTAAGCCGATATATGTTTCGCCCAAGGGAGCTAGCGACAGTGAGATTGCAAGAAAAGATGAAAGGACTTCTTTTGACATGTACGATATAATCTATATTATTTAAAAGCAAAGTTCAAACATCTTTGAAAATTTCAAACAGAACATCATCCTACACAAAAAAGCATGCGCATAAGGAGGTGGTCATGCGCAGACTCCTTCAAAGACGACTATATGTTGAAATTTTCAAATTGTGGAGTTTAAGACAACTTGCCCTCGCGCTTAATGTGACCGAGTTATGTGGATGCAAGTGCCTTGCATCTTCTATGCGACTGAAGTTAAGGCGTGCAATAGTTTAACTCTCGTCTATACAGAATGAGTAGAAGTGCACATACATAGATAGGTTTGCTGAAAACTCTGCATATGCACATGATGGGTGTTTAAGAGAGAGAGAGAGAGAGAGAGAGAGAGAGAGAGAGAGAGGGACATATGCATCCACGCGTGCGTATCGTGTTTCCATGTTCATGCATGTACAATATTTATGCGCATAAGAGAACTGCTTGTGTCTTTGTGTTCTGCGCATGTAGTGCTCATGCATACAAAATTTTCTATTTTTTCCTGCATATAGTGCATATGCGTATGGGGTTGTGTCTTCATCTTCTTTTTGGTTTTCTTTTATCTCTCTTTGTTACATCGAGTAAAGAGGATGAAGAATATGGAAAGAACAGCAAAATAAAAGTACAAAAAAAACAAAAAGGAAAAGAAGAAAAAGAAGAAGAAGAAAGGAGAATGTGTTCTCCACACTTTCGATCGCCGATTGGACTTCTTCACAAAGCAGCCGTTGAAAGTTGAGGAACAATGGAAAAAAAGAAATGTGAGGATTCCAATCTTGAATGATAGCAAAAAAGGAAATGAGAGGAACTCATTTAACCTTCATGCCACATAGACTGCCACATAGGCTGCCACGTAAGGAGGGACAAATTGGAGGGATAAATTGGAGGTACATATAGCATTACTCAAAGCTTTGAACAGAAAGCATAAAGCTTTATCTATCTTCTTTCTCATATTTATAGCTGAAGTTCATCGTTGATGGTGGCGCCCAATATGCGCACTGACAACACTTCGGTTATACACTAATACATTGACAACATCTCAAGTATCGTGCTTATGAGCTGGCAACACTTAACGAATCATACCCCTGCACTGATGAAGCTTCAAAAATCATAACTAACACCTAAAATCACGGGATACCAAACAATCAATACTAATTGTTTAGGATTTGTAGAACCAACATCTTGTACAAAAGCCCATTAGTGTTGTCATGCATTGAAGACAAAGTCTACAGGTTGGTAAAATCTTTGTACGCCCTAAATTACGCTCTAATGTTGCGACATGAGAAGTTAAGAAGGTAATCATGCTACAAAGTCAATGAGACGGACTAGTGTGGTGACACTAAGTTCACTGATAATAGAGGAGTCATCGTGTGTCTCTATGTGGATGATACGCTAATCCTCGGTATGAATTTAGAATGTGTTACAAAGACGAAGATGTTCCTCTAGTCCAAATTTAGTATGAAGGGCATGAGAGATGTGGATGTCATCCTGGAGATTAATATGATCCAAAGCTGGATTTGCTCTGTCACAAGCTCACTAAGTGAAAAAAAATGCTCACATGTTATGAATATCTGGATATTTCAGGGATCGATACTCTTTATAGGTGTGATATTAAACTAAAGTCAAATCCAGAGGAAAGCGTTAGACAAATGAAGTACTCTAGTGTCATCAGAAGCCTGATATATGCAACGAGTGTCACAAACTAAACATAGCCTTTGTTGTAGGGATGCTGGGTCGGTTCAGGAGCATTCCAGATGTTGAGCACTAAAAAGATGTGAAGAGAGTCATGAGATAATTCAAGGAACCCAGAGGTATACACTGCACTACAGGGGGCTCTCGACAACAGTAAAAGGTTTCGGTGATGCCATTTAGTGCTAACAAGAGAGCAAAAGGTTCACAAGAGAATACATCTTATCCATTGGAGGTGATGTTATATCGTAGAATTCGAAGAAGCAGACTTTTCTATCTTACTCATCAATGGAGTCTAAGTTCTACGCACTATTAGCTACAATAAATAAAGTGGAATGGATTCAGGAACTCAATGTATGATCTTCATGTGGTTGGTGCACAGATTCCGACGATGACGATGTATTACGACAACCATGGGACTGCAATGGTGGCATCAAATAACTTCAACTGTAAGAAAAGGATTGTACAACTTCATCACAGGGTACTGAATGAGTGCATCAAGTATGGGATCATTACAGTCATTGATATTCGGAGTCAGGATAATTTGCCAGATCCATTCAGAAAAGGCCTCAAACACCTGATGGTCGAGGTCACGGCAAGAAAAGTGGGCTTAAAAGATTTTTTATATTGTTTTTATAATCCTGCCATAAAGTTTTATGTTATTAGTTCAAAGAGAAATCTACTAGGCGTCTATTTTTTGTTCAAGGAGGATCATTAACTGGGAGAATAACAAGTGTAGAGGTTAGTCCTTGGGAATATTATTGGAATACATTTTCAGAACCTTTATGGTCTACTATATGCTTTTGATATAGAGCAAGTCGTATGAGGGGGTGACTTTGACACCTTAATGAGTTCTCAGGCCCCTATGGTGTCTAACGTGCTTTACATGAGGCACGGGTAGGTCAACACTACAAAGAAGGTCGTACTTTATGCTATAGTGGGGTGACACCACGATAAGGTAAAGTCTCGGCTTCGGGCCATGTCATAGCGGCGTAGCACCACACATAGCTAGGTAGCCTAATGTTGACGAATAGAGAGTAGTAGGCAGCACTATAAAGAGACTGGTGACATTATGCTACTATAGGATGATACCACATGAGGTTGAGATTTTGACTTTGGGCTATGTTATGGTGGCATAACACAGCAAGGAACCAAATGGCTTCATACTGGATAGTACAACACTACAAAGAGGCACATGCCCTCTTCAATAGTAGTATGACACCATAAGAGGTAGAGCCTCGGCTTTGTGCCATGTCATAATGGTGTAGCACCACAAGGAAGTGCAAGGCTTCATGCTAGAACAAAAGGAACCACCTAAGTTTATGGAAATATATGTAGGTCATCTCTTGAGGGTAAACTTGTAAACAACCAAGATATATATACTGAGACCAGATCAGCATAAGGCCTATAATGTGCGATTAGAGGCACAATTGATGCATTGTGTGAGTGAAAAGAATAACAACTATGGTAGTGAATTCAAGGAATAGTCCATTCAGTATTGTACTATTGTTTAACACATGCGTAGAGATTTTTTAGGTTTTTCACTTTCCTTTAGGAAATTTAGTCCCACATTAAAAAAGCAAGCTTATGTATATCTCAATATATAGCTTTGTTTATAATTGACATATGCATATGGGGTGTGGTAGTCCATGTGGGATATTTTCCTGGAAGGTCTAAGTTTAAACCTCAAAGGAACAATCTTTGTTTTTCACTCTCTTTGGAAAAATTTCTATAGGAGGTAAGCCACACAAGGGCTTAGCGACTCAGACTAGGACTCGGCCTCGGACTTGAGCGAAGGACACAAAGAGGTGCTTTAATGGCATACTTTGTAGGACCGTTGAGCACCTCTAAAGGGGGTGAATAGAGTGCGTGTGTGCAATTGAAAGATAGTCACCAAATTATAAATTATAGCAGTGTCACAGGTAGGAAGTACTAAACAGATGATAACAAACTATATAGAAATTAAATGCGTACAGTAAAGAGCATCAAAAAAGCAAACTCATGACACATCGATGTATACTGGTATCCCTCTGAGACTAGTCATGTCTCATGTACTCTTGCTCGATGTTAATCCACTACGGTACAAGCTTTAAACCGAGCGCTTGTAACTCCTTACAACACAAGTTTTCGTCCGAAGGACTTACAACTTCAAATAAGGCAAACTTTTAAAAACTAAAATGTTTTCGTAGAAAAGCCTTCTTTACAAACTCGAACCAAACTCTAGATCAAATCGAAAAGACATTTGGCTTAGCTAAGAGTTGCTAAAGGCTAGATATGAAAGTGTAGATCTCTAGAATGCTTTTGAATAGATAGAGAAGATAAGAATGATTGAGTGATTTGGAATGGAAACTTCTGCTCTATTTGTAACATTTTTGTGGAAAGAACTCGGCATGAGTTCAGGTCCATATTTTTTGTAATTTGAAAATTAGTTGCAGATCTTCAGGAAGACAAAAAATGATCAGAAACTAACTCGACTGAACTCGGACAGACTCAAACCAAACTCGTATTTAGAGTTCTCTGATCATTTATTGGTATTTCAATTGAAGATTGTATTTTGGTATTGGGCTTTTTGTTTATTGGATTTAGTATAGGCTAGTAAGGAATGTGGAGTAGATAGGTAGGCTATTTGGAAAGTGGAGTTCAGTAGAATAGCCAGTTGCCAATCCGATCGGCTTCACATTTTTTCTAGACTCAATAAAATAAAAAATACAGAATAAAGTATAAAGAACATGTCTTGATCAACATATGAAGTCTTTATATGATGAAGACGATGAGTTATAGCAATGTGGAAGTAGACATTCTGTTTTTATACCTGTAGCTGCGTATTATTTGCGTATCGACCAAAGTTTACGTTGATTATCAAAATCAGGTGTGACGATGACTATGGGCCAAAAATCTCCCCCATTTTGATAATTGGCATACCATATAATATCAAAAAATTGTAACTTAAATTTTTTATACCTTTTGACCATTCTCTTGATTTTGATTTTCTTGTTGTATATTTGGTATACTCTTCTCCCCCTTTTCAACTATAGAAAATGAATGCTCCTCCGTAAATAGTGAGCACAAACAACAAAGAAAGAAGACATAATCATACCAAGAAATAGAGAAATAAAAAATTATCATGGCCAATAATATATCAAACTGCATTAATAACGCAAGTAGATATCACTAAGCATCAGTAACAGTAGCATGCATGCACATAAAACAACTCACTAATAAACTATAGAAGTCTGAAAGAGACTTAACCATAACTATGCATAATGAAAGAAGTCAAAATAAATTCTAAAAAATTAGCATCATCAGTAGATGGAGTCACAAATATCCAAAGCCCAAACAATCTCATCAACTCTCATCATCACCAGTGTCAGCAGAACGAGTAGGATCAATGTAGGCTGCAGTGGGATCCAAGTATCATGAGCCTGACGATCATCAAATCTGGGTCCAGTAAAGTCCGAATGACGTAGCATAGGAGTGGGACGTCCAAAGGGGTGATGAGTTAAAGTCCATTGAAGATCAATAATACCGTTCTGCAGAGTCTGGAACTTGTAAGTGAGACGGTAGTCTGTGTCTCGCTGACGAATGCGCTCCGTCTAATAGCGATCATCCTCAAGAGTGCAACGAGCCTCAAATCCCTCGCTTTGGAGGGTCATCAAAGCATATGACTGGTCTATAGTGTGAATAGGAGAGACATCAACAGGAGCTGGTGCAGGCTGAGGGGCTGAGAAAAAGGTAGAATGCCTCCGGCACCAACTGCAGGAGGAATAGTATCACGCCCCGATTCTGCAGAACCGATCGTCCTCGCTAAGGCGTGATGCCGCGTGAGCCTAGGTTGCGCTCACATAAGACGGGTTCCATAACGGCCGATTTTAGCAGCTTGCGACGAGATCGTCATACAAAAGTCCCAAGTAGAGAAGTTGAATAACACCTAGACATATACAACATGATATAATTTATTGATGATATACTTTACTGATATTGAAACAAGATTACAAGTCACTTAAGCTCACTTTCTCTCTGATTACAATCACTCGGCACTCTCTCAGAATACAAGTCACTCTACTCTCTCTCATATTTTAATACAATATAACGAGCCAGTGGATGCTTTAGAAGGCGATGTCCATACATTATGTCCCGTATAGGTGAAGTCTTTAACGGAGTCGCACGCCCCAAAATGCCAAGGAACTCCATGCCTCAGCGCGTCCAAGAGAGCTCCGCCTCGACGAGTAAGTACTTGTAACCTGTATGTGAAAACTGTTGGGTGGTCAGTACAAAATCGTACTGGTGGTGTGAGACCCTCGCCCACCCAAACAAAACTAACATGTTCATTTAGTATGCGCAACTATTCCTTTTTAATTGTTTTTCTAATCTTGCCTTAGGATCAGTTTTAGGACATAGACTCCTGGCCTATTTTGTGTCTCTAAACCATTATCGTGCCTCGCACAGATAACTAAACGTATCGACTTACGCTTGTCTTTTTAGCTTATACTTTTGGATGCAACAACATGGTCGTGCCATAAGACCCATTTGTGTGACAAACATCAAGGTCGTGCCACGCAATATATGAAGAAGCTTTAAAAATACCAAAAAAATGTATTACGTCATTCACAGATGGCGTCAGGCCTTATTTATCAAATGGCGCCCAGCATCAAATAGCGCACATCATTAAATGGCGCTGGGCTGCCACGTGTGAGCTTCCTCGAGAAGCTAAGTCGTCAGTCATAATGACTGACAACACAACAGTCGAGAAAAATCCTTTCGAATCCCGAGCGCGCGATGCTCGAGAAGGAATGTGTCAGATCCATCATAATGATGTTTGTCAGTTACTCCATGCTATTTATCATTAGTACGAAGTAACCAACTCCTTACAGAATCAATGCTTAACATGTTTTACAATTGGCGCCTATCAACAGTATGCGCCATTCATCAACTGGCGCCAATTAATCAACTATCATCCAGAAGGAGTTAAAAATGACGTGGCACGTATGCCACTAATCTTAAAGAACGTTCACATGACACTGCCTACGACCAAGCACACTTCTCTCACAGAATGCCATACGTCTCATACAGTTAAGCTAATCATTCGCGCAAATGGATGAAACAGAATATGGTGCGCCAAACAGTGCACAATTAGCCTGTTTGTACTGTGCGCCAATCATTGTAACTGTCTGATAGTTATCCTAAAACTCTATAAATAGGGTTCAAAATCATATTTTAAGGCATCATTAATGATCATAGTCTTCTGACAAGGCTTCCACAGCACGCTCAAGAGCTTTTTTTTTCGATATCGTATCGTCCAAGGGATAAAGTGATCGTCTTTTGATCAGATTCCTAAAGTTGTACTTTTCCAAATCAAATTGTATTATTGTACTTTCTTTTCTTTGTAGTAAAGTTTTCTCGAAAACTTTTGTTCTTGCAAACAAAATGGCGACTCTGCTGGGGACAACTTTCTCCTCTGACGAGAAAGTGACAACTCAATATGATATTGCATCGGTCGGCACGACGCATAAGACTTTGGTCGTTGAGTTCGACCAAACTGCTTACGAGGAATTGATTGGCGTCGGGGGTGCCAAGTGCGCTGTTACGAAGTGTGCCACCACTGCTGCTGCCAAAGAGAAAGAGCACGCCATCTAAACTCCAAAGTCCACTGCCGTACCAATTGTTGTTGCTGCTACTCAAGACAAGGAAAAGCACCCAATGGCCACTCCCCACTCTTCCCAAGTCCTTGACTTGGTGGAAAACTCAATCGATTGTGCCTCTGAGCCAATCAGTGCCAGAACATCTCTGAACAAGAATTTTACTTCCAAGAAAATAGGTTCTGTTCAAAGTTTGCTTCCTTCTGCCTATAGGTGCCGTACCAAATACGATATGCCAGTGTGCGCAGAACACCAAGGCATCCTGTCTACTCTGCGCCAAACTGATTTGTGCTAGGCTGCTCTGCACCAATCAGACGAGCGCCGTAATCTTCCTACTCTACACATATAGAACGGGGGAAGCTAAGGGTGTCACAGACTAACAATTAAGTGGTGCCAAAGGCTGGCATGTGCGCCTATCTTAATAGATGCAAAACAGAACGTCTTCAAACAAGTCAGATGGCATGCCAAAAGACATTAATGCAGTCTGCGCCAACCACTAGCTCGCTTACAATGAGGGCTTCTAAGAGCCAGAACCCACTCACCTACGCCAATGAACTTAGCACTACCCTGTATACCCAAGGAACTCAAAAGTTTAGGAATAAACATCATATTCCTAATGTAATCAGGCAGAGTCTGCCTCCTCCTCCTCCTCCTTCTTTTTTCTGCTACTATACCAGATCTCTGCGAACTTATTGTATAAAAGCGAAACACTATGAGTTTATCTCATGTAGCAGTGACTCTACATCATGAGCAATACTTTAATCAGTATCATATGATTGTAATCAAGTATTGTTGCAAAATAGCCAAACGGTCGATGTTTGACCGCTTGAATTACCCTTGCTCTCCTGATGTGATTTTGATAGATAAAGATAACTCACTTCGTGCATCATCAACTGTATATGACAAACATCGTTGTCGCTTACATGAAGTTGATGTCAAGTGTTACTGCAAGACATTGAAACGGTCTGTGTTCAACCGTTTGAATTACTCTCAATCTCCCGATTACTCTCGATCTTCCAATATGATCTTAGTGGATGAAGATGAACTGCTATTCACTTTTGTCAATATGTCATCTCATAGCACTAGGGGTAGAAGACACCTGAAGCATAATTCATCACGACCTTCGAGCCGACAAATCTGCAATCAATCTCTTGACTCCTCTTAAGGAGTCTACCAAAATATACGATCAAGAAGCCGAGATTTCTTCGGTCAAAGGAATCTTCCCAATTCCAACCCTGGAGGTAGCAGTCTACTAGACTCCGATGCTGACAGCGAAGACTCTGATCGGACTATCCTATCTACTAGTTTATCTTCCGTATCAAGAGAAGTGTCCGCGTACGTGACAAACAAAAAGCAAGATGCTTTCACTTCTACTAACCAAAAGCAAAGAATCGCTACCTTGGAGGCTAACCTGAAGGCCATGGCTGAAATGGTTACAAGCATGTACACAGTAATCATGACACGATATGTTGTTCCACCGGTTATGAACCTAGTTCCAACGCAAGAACACGCAGTAGGTTCTATACCTATCAATACTGGCCCTGGAGCACAGCCTCCTCTAAACACCACCATCGCGGAGGTCATACACTTGCAAGCATAGGGTACTCCAAGTCATTTCGGTATTGGGGGTGGTTCTTACCATACGGTTCCTTATCCTAATCCTTCAAATCAATCGACTGCTCCTCAAATATCGGGAGACCCTCTTGAAGCAGCTAAGTTTCTGTGAAATCTGTTTGAAGCCTTCAAGCAGAAATAAGGATTGCAAAAGTTAGGGATCAAATAACCCTATCCGGCAGAGTGGAAGGAAGTCCCATTCCCACCTAAATATAAGCCGTCGACCATCATACTATTCGACGACAGCACATCTCCGAGTCGATACATCAATCACTTCAAAATGATGACTTATTACCTTCAGCAGAATGATGCTCTACTTACTAGAGTATTCGTTGGATGCTTAGCAGGTATTTCCTATAATTGGTATCAAAGTCTACTAGATGGGTGCATAACATCCTTTGTCGTATTAAGACAAATGTTCCTGGAACGATTCTATGAAGGAACCCATGATATGACTGTCCGCCCTTACCAAAATCAAACAGAAGCCCAATGAAACAGCTGAACGATTCATCGAACGCTTCCGATAAGAGGCCTTAAAAATGCCTCTAGGTACTCCTGACGCATTGACGATAGATACTTGCAAATCAAACTTGTTACCTATTGTCAGCATGTGGACGGGACCTACCCAATTTCAAGATTGAGGTTTCTTTATAGTTAGTACCAGAGCAGCCGAAGACATTACTGAGAAGTTCAAGCAACTAGGTATTCCGATGCCTAATTTCGATAAAGATAAGCACCCTACTACCAAAACTGGTAGTCACCAAAACAATCACAAAGGCAAAGAAGCCTTAGCCATCAATATAGGTCAGCCAGCACCTACAACAACAACACCTCTACAAAGGGTAGTATCGCGACCCAAGGAAGAGTATTCCTTTGACGACGACGACGTTATGAGCATCTTCGATTGCTTGATCAAAAGCAATAAAATTCAACTGTTAGAAATTAAACGACCAGATGAAGAAGGTAAAACTGACAATCCTAAATATTGCATGTATCACAGGTATCTGGGGTATCCAACCAGGACATACTATGTGCTCAAAGAAAAGATCCAAGAATTAATCAACGCCAAAGCAATCACTCTCCGAAAGGATGGAAAGACGATGACAGCTAATGTCGTCTCTCTACAATTTGGAGACTTTGCTCCACAACTAGTTCCTGACGGTGTCTGTCATGACCTGCACCCGGTGTAGGGACACGAATGCGTAACAGCGCCCAGCCTACGCCGTGGAATCAACGGTAGAACGTTGTTCTACGTCGCTAACTAACAACTTACGTAATGATATAATGTACCTGTCATAGATCTCAACTCCGAACGGAGGACAAGTACAGATATAGTAAACTCAATCACAGCCTAAGCACGATAAGATAACACAGAAGTCTAGATAACTACTAAGACTAAACAAACAACAACTAAAAATAAAATACTAAAATAATAATATCTCAAATAATCTCAAATACAAAGTCAAATATCTCAACTTATTACAGTTCAAGTTAAACATGAAAATCTAGAACAAGTCTACTATGCTAGTCGTCTGGTCACTCCTGAAGGTCGGGGCTTAATGTGGCTAATCCCTTATTAGGATCATAGCAAGGGCACGTATCTCCAGGACAACCATCTGAAAAATATATCCAGTCAGGATGGAACGAGCACACCTCATCTAGAAATCCCAAGTAAATGACAAAGAGTACTATAAAACAGTTATAGACAATTATACTTGATAAACATAGCAAGTCTGAGACATGAATCAAAATAGAATAACAGTTTAGAACAGAAAAGTAAATACAGTAAATCAAGAGATCATGGCAATAAAGACTGTAAAAATAGAGCTAACTGAACTAAAGTAATATGATATGAGTCCAGACAATTCGATGTGAGTCCAGGGTAAATCCAGTGTGAGTCTAGATAGTACAATATGAGTCAAGTGTGATTCCAGTGTGAGTCCAGTATAAGACTCTAACAGTGTGTTTTAAAATACCGAGTTTGACATATAAACGGCTAGGGGTAAATATGGCTCATCGCATACCTGGCAAGTATGGGACTGCTATCATTCCAGAATAGACCAGTAGGGGGTGATTCTAGTATTTGAAAATGCTTACATGTCTACTCGTGTATTTCTCCGTCCGATAAGTACAAGTGAATCCATAACCCGACACATAAATCGAGTACAAGTCCAGCCAGAACATGATGATGACAGTAGGTGATTCCAGTGGTGATTCCAGTAGTGATTCCAAAAATAGAGCCCAAACAAGTAAAATGTGAGTGTTGCATGCAATGAATCCAGAAATATCCATCTGTGTTGACAGAGAATCAATAGAACTAACTAGAACTGAAATACAGTAATCAGCAAGTAGATAAAAGAACTATCAGAGAATGTACTCGCCTAATACCATGTGCGACTGATGAATACAGATGTCCGAACCGGAGTAACAATGTCCTATTTAGAGCAATACAAGTTAAAATGTATTCAAAAGGTAATAATTGAATTTTATAATGCAATCTACATGATTTTAGGTCAATCTAGGTCAAAGTCAACTCTTGGTCAACCTTTAGTCGATTAGGTAAATATCTAGGTCAAATTTGGTCAACTATAGCTATTGGTCATTTCCACAGTCAAAGGGTTAATACTAGACTATGGTCAAAGTCTAGGTCAACTTTGGACTTATGGTCAACTCTATCTAAGCTAATCTCTTATTTCTAACCATATACCCCTATTACATATACCTATAATGTATAACCTATTCCTTACTTATACTATCTTACCCTCAACTCAACCTAGTATACTATAACACTTATCTCTCAAACATGTCAAAGCCTTAACCAACATCCTTAGCATATTCTATCTTAGATACCTACACTAAAAGGGATACCTTAGTCTAGTAGGTGACCCTCATTTAGATGTCTAGGTAATAGTCTATTACCCTAGTTAGTAGGATACCAAGTAGTTACTTATATCTTAACTCTCCCAATACTAAGACTTGGATACTTAAGGTAATAAGTATACTAACTCTAATATCTAACTAAATTGATACAAATCACATCTAGTTCAGAACAGAATGGACTGAACCCTGTCCTTTCCTTCCTCTCTTAAGCCTAGAAATAACCAACTAAAATATCCTAACATAAACTAACTAATCCTATATGATATACACATCACTGCCACATCTAATACAACCTAACATATGAACTAACTCACTCACTCCTAACTGATATACTGCCTCCAGATTTGACTCCCCCAATCTGAGCATAAACTTTGATACCCAAGGCCAGACCTCTGTTGCTCCTACTGCTGCAATACCAACCCCACAAACATATACAACCTAACATAATCTATATATCATAACTACATCTATCTAATCCCTCAAACATGTTAATACTCACATACATATATATGATACTCATATATCTACCATATAACTTAATCTCAGAAAATAAAACAACTACAAGCAAGAACATATTTGTATATATGTAAGGATCTATATTAGGGTAGTGTCTAAAATAGTAAGAGCATGGCAGTGAAGAACATGTATTTTAGGATATGAAGTAGTAGTCTACAGTGATGAATGAGTGAATGCAGTATAGGGGAAATGAAATCTGTAATGCAATGAGCTCTGTTTGTTGGGAATGTAATGAGTTATTTAGCATGCAGAGGATGCAAATAGGCAGTGTAGGGTCTGAACTGCAAACAAAACCTGGACTTATAATAGGTGATAGACTGAAGCAAAGGAAACTCCAACTGCTGCAATCAATTTGAGCTCTGAACATCTATAGAGAACTAAACAGGGAATGCATCACCATGAATTGATATGAAGAATGAGGACTGCACTTAGGTCTGATACCATTAAGGATAGATACATGGTTCTGATACAAGTCCAAATCAAGGACTGGTACTCCAAGTTCGAAAGGAACTGAACATCAGGGAATTAACCAAAATATAAAGGGACTGAACCAACATAGGATGGATACTAAGTAAGCCAACTGTATACATCAAGGGGGGTCTGATCTAATGTGTGTTGTGTCATTACAGAGCAGTGTGTGTTCGAGTGTCAATAGGTGAAGGTGAGCATGTGTCAACATGTGTGCAGTTAGTGAAGTGTAAAGAAAAATAAATAAGTGTAATTGCAAGTGTCAAGCCAATATATGAAATGGTGTCCAACAACCAATGTCAGGTGTCCATGAAGTGTGTAAATGAAATATCAATACATGTATGTGCCAGTGTCCATATAGGTGTCACAGAGTCCAGGTATCATAACATGAATCAAAGTAGTGTCGAGGAGTGCATGTGCTCGACCCTGTGTCAAGTTTCAAGAGGTGGAGGTGTGTCAGGTGTCAGGGTGTCCATAGAGTCAGCAAGGTCGTGTCCAAGTGTGTCCAAGCTGTGTCGAACTAGCCGTATCAGTAATCAGGTATGGTGACAGTGGTGCGTGCTCGATAGACCACTGCGGGCCAATTATCTCTTCGAATACCCAACAAAACCAAGCCAAACTTCATACGTGGCCTAACAGTCATTGCCCCTACCTTACCAACCAGTAGCACCGAGTATCTTGTCATGTCCAGCATATTTGGCAGCGTATTTGGACACCCGAGTAGCATGACAGCTACAGTATTTGTAACGCCCCAGCCCCAAATACATAGGACTGAGTACGTGAACATGCCAGCTGCACATATACGAAGAATACTCCAATATATGAAATCTTTGCATATGTACATAAGCTGTATAATAAATCATCATAGGCCAGAATAATATAATCTAATCTCATCACGCTTAACACAGAAGATAATAAAGTCTCGATATAAATAAGGGTATCAAAAGATAGCCGGGTGAACATACTCACTCCAAATAGCTATAAAATAGTCTCATAAGATCGGAGTCCAACCTCCGCAAAATACAAAGAAAAGAGATGTAGAAATATCTACTAATGTCTCAAATAAGGAATAAACTAGAAATCAGTAGGAACTGCCTCATCATCAAGGTATGCAGGATCCAAAGCCGCTCCGTACTCCAGCAGAAAGTCATCTAATCCTGGAGAAATAACCAGGTCCTCAGCAGAACGTAACAAGATACAAGAAAACACCATGCCATATAAACTGTGATAATATAATAGAAAGAAAGGATGCATGCATTCGGGCTCCTGACCAGTCTAATGTAAATATGCAACTGAGATACAATCCTTCGACGCATGAGCCTGGCTGAATATAGGATCCGGTATAGTCCCCTCTTGGGCACCAGTGACCAAGCGCATAACGTTCAAAAACGTCAGTGGCCAACCTGAGAGGATAATCATACCCGTATCTCCAGCGGAGCTTCCGAGTTACAGGGGTAGTGTAATCGAAGCCCATATGTTAGGTATTGTTCTCTCCAACCAATGTCTAGTATCATCATCTCCATGACTGATATGAACCTCTAGTAACCACCTAGTATTCTAGCATACAATTCTATTGGTAGTTACTCCTATCCGTCGCGCTCCATACGTATCGGTGGTCAGCCGACTACGCGGGTACGTGTCCTACATGTGACTCACAACACGTGGTAGAGAAAGTGTTAAGGCCGTACGTGATATACCAATACCTCATCAACAATGGATGGACACTATACTAAGTCAATGCAAGAGAAATAAATAAAAGCAAGAAAACGAACGATAGAGTCGCTTGCACCCAAGTGTGACTTGGACGCACAGTTTTATAATATCAACAAATAAGAAATGCTGAAAATAACAACTGAAAATAAGAATATAATAATCACAAAGTAAGGTGTCAAGGTATCTTGCCAGGTGGTACGAAGGTGGCAAGTCCAAGAATCACAATATCAGCAAAAGAAATGTCACAATCTCCAAACAACTCCGGATGCTGAAACAAACATCAAGAACGTGTTCAGAATAAATGATATACCTAGGAAATGTCTGTCCAAAAGTCTAATTCTGGAACAGAGACAAAATCGTAATTTTGGGTCAAAATAATATCCGCCGTTGGTTCCGTTTTGTACCAAAACGCGTGTCAATGTCTACGGTCTCTAAAGTCGTCAAACTACATGTCCACAGATCCGGTTTGAGGAAATGAACCCAACGATATGTCTAATTTAGGATTCCGATGAGCCGTGCACAAAATCGCCCGTTGGATCGGGTTGCAGGCCCGCCAAATTAGCGTTCTGATCAACCTTCTCAGAATCGGACCAAACTTGGCATACAGGACCACAAAAACGATATGGTTCTGTTGGCACAAGTTTTGCGTCGATTCGACGAACGTGCATGAAGTTATGGCCAAGTTTGCAAAACATCAATACGGGGTATCTCGACGGATACACACTGATTTCGTCGTACAAACGCAACGAAATCGGGTTCCGTCAGTTCCCACACGTCAACAACATCCATACGTGCCTTTCGATGTGTATAGTGTGCGACCACGTCACTCGGTTTATCGGGGCGCACGCCGTATCGAAAAGTTTTTCTAAAGTTTTTAGTATTTTGACACAGTTTTTCGCACATGTTTAACATCATGTAACTTTCTGTACAGTAAACGAAATAAAAATCTATGAAGTGCATTTTGATCTCGGTTATGTTGTTTATGAATATTTTTAATTAGTTTATTAAAAATCCTAATGTGCTGATCAAAAGATGGCTTCCAAGTTAGGTTACTGGGCTGCCCAATACTCTGTTTCGATTCCAATTCTTACTCGACTTTGCATCGAGTTTTCAATCAATCTAGGGGGTGAAGTCAACATCCTTCTGATGGAATTCGAAGAGGGTTATATGGCTTTCTATAGGACTTCGTAGGTCCGAAAACGAATTAGTATACGCAGAGAAATCGGAGGCAAAACTTGGGTACCTAGCGGGTTTCAAAACAGGGTAACTCGGTTGGCGTTCAGGATGGTGTGCTCCGGCGGCAGTCCGGTCGACGGCGACGGCACTCAGGTGGTCAGGGTGGTTCGCCTGCTTGCTGGGGAGGTTGGGAATCGGTGAGTTTTTGAGTCCTTCTGATAATCTCAAATTGCTCTCGAAAGTTTTATAGGTGTTGTTTACGAGTCCTACTGGTACTCGAGTTTTTGATCGGGTTCTGATAGGATTTGCAGGATTTAGGATAGAATTTCATTTAGATATAGAGGATAAACTTAAGATTGGGTTGGCGAAGGATTGGGAGATCTCAGAATATAATCGATTTAAAGGATGGGGCTGTGCTTTTAAAGCTTGGCTTTACTAAAAGGTCGGGCTATTTTTAATTACTGTAGCGCAGCTACAGTACTCACTACATTTTTTTGTATATATATATATATATATATATATATATATATATATATATATGTGTGTGTGTGTGTGTGTGTGTGTATAAGCTAGTGAAATTAATAGATTAAAAATGCCAAAAAATATATAAAAATTATATCTAAAATTCCCAACTATATTGCGGACTCTTTTTATGATAGTATTATATACAAGCATATATACATATATATTAACAAAAACTAATGATTTAATGTAGAAATAGGTATAACAAAAATTTTAATTAAAATAAAATATGGGGGTTTACATCCTACCCAACTTAAAGAAATTTCGTCCTCGAAATTAATCTAAGGTAGGGGGTCGAATGCGATGGAATGCAAAAAACTATAAAGAACTAACATATTCAAGACATATCTTGGTTGTCAAACAAATGAGCGTAGCGATTTTGAATGTCATCCTCGCGCTCCCAAGTAGACTCTCCTGGCGAGTGATGCTTCCAAGCCACGCGAACCAACGGTATAGATTGATTCAGCAATACCTTCACTCGACGATCAAGGATGCCTACTGGTTGCTCTTGGTACGATAAACTCGGTCCAACTGTGATCTCGGAGTGATGAAGCACATGACTGCTGTCTCCCACGTATCGCCTCAGCTGCGACATATGGAATACGTCATGTACTCCTTCTAATGATGGTGGCAATGCCAACTTGTAGGCAACTTCTCCGACAAGTTCCAAGACATCAAAAGGGTCGATGTATCTTGGACTCAATTTGCCACGTCCTCCGAATCGAATTGTGCCTCTATTGGGGGATATCTTTAAGAACACATGGTCGCCTTCCTTGAACTCCAAAGGTCGATGACGATTATCTGCCCACTGCTTCTGACGATCCTGCGCTGCCCGCAGGTGGTCTTGTATCTTCTTAACCTTCTCCACTGTGCTCAACACCAACTCGGGTCCCAATATCTGTCGCTCTCCAATGTCGCTCCAACAGACAGGAGATCGACACTTTCGACCATGCAATGCTTCAAACGGAGCCATCTGATTGCTCTCTTGATAGCTATTATTGTAAGAAAATTCCACAAGATGGAGGTGGTCTTCCCATGATCCGCCAAAGTCAAGCATACACGCTCTCAGCATATCCTCTAGCAACTGAATAGTACGCTCTGATTGGCCGTTTATCTGTGGATGGTACAATATGCTAAACTTCAAATGCGTACCCAAACTGTCCTGCATACTTCTCCAAAAGTGTGAGGTAAACCTCGAGTCACGATCTGACACGATGCTAACTGGTACACCGTGTAGCTTCACTATTTGCTTCACATACATATCCGCCAAAACTTCTGTAGACTGTCCCACTCTAAAAGGTAAGAAGTGGGTCAATTTGGTAAGTCTACCAACAATCACCCATACCGTATCACGTCCACTAGTACTCCGAAGAAATTCCGTGACGAAGTCTATAGTAATGTGCTTCCATTTCCACTCAGGGATGGGTAGCGGCTGCAATAATCTGGCCGTCCTCTGGTGCTCAGCCTTCACTTGTTGGCATACCAAAATACTTGGCCACGAAATGAGCTATCTCCTGCTTCATTCCGTGCCACCAATAATACTGCCTTAAGTCCCGATACATCTTAGTTCCTTCGGAATGAATAGAGTAAGTCGAACTGTGTGCTTCTGCCATCAATTCCTGTCATAACTCTCCATTAGGAACATAAATACGATCATCGCATCTCAATGTCCCATCGGGATGAATCCTCACTTCTCTCCTACTTCAGTCCTTTCTCTAAGCCGTCAAAATCTAGCATCCGTAGGCAATGTCGCCTTGATCCTTTCTACTAATGATGATTGCACTTGGAGATTGGCTAACATGCCATCTGCTCTAGGCAATACTACCCCAATGCAAAGCTTCTGCAAGCCTTCTATCAATTCCTTCTGTGTGGTCAAGAAGTGAGCCATAGGCTTACGGCTTAATGCGTCTGTCACGACATTAGCTTTGCCCGGATGATAATGTAGCTCGATCTCGTAATCCTTCATCAACTCCAACCAACGTCGCTATCTCATATTCAATGCTTTTTTGTGTGAAAAAATACTTGAGGCTCTTATGATCAATATAGATATCAACCTTCTCTCCGTACAAGTAGTGTCTCCATAGCTTAAAAGCAAAGATAACCGCTGCGAGCTCTAGATCGTGGGTTGGATAGTTTTTCTCGTACACTCTCAACTGTCTCGATGCGTACGCTACCACACGACTGTGCTGTATTAATACGCATCTTAATCCCTTTCCGGATGCATCGCTGTAAATCACAAATCCTTCTGGGCCCGATGGTAATGTCAAAATGGGTGCCGTGGTCAAGCGCTTCTTCAACTCGTCGAAAGCGGCTTGACACTCATCTGTCCATACGAACTCCTGATCTTTGCAAGTGAGTCGAGTCATAGGACCTGCTATTCGAGAGAAATCTTCTACGAACCTTCGGTAATAACCCGCAAGTCCAAGAAAATTTCTCACCTCCGAAGCTGATGTGGGAGCGGGCCATGCCTTGACTACTGTGATCTTCTCAGGATCCACTGATATGCCATCTCCAGTAACAATGTGTCCAAGAAATGATACCTCCTTGAGAAAGAACTCACACTTGCTAAGCTTCACAAAGAGTCGTTCATTCCTCAACGTCCCCAAAACAATCCGTAGATGCTGCTCATGCTCCTCTTGGCTCTTAGAGTAAATCAAGATATCATTTATAAAGATGACTACAAATTTGTCCAAGTACTGGTGAAAGATCTTGTTTATTAAATTCATGAAGACTGTGGGAGCATTGGTCAAACCGAAAGGCATGACCAAGAACTCGTAGTGTCCATACCTCGATCGAAAAGCCGTCTTCGCAATGTCTTCCTTCTGAACCTTTAGTTGGTGATAGCCGGATCGTAAGTCAATTTTGGAGAATACTTTTGCTCTACTTAGCTGATCGAATAGATCATCTATACGCGGCAATGGATACTTGTTCTTCACCGTCACTGCATTCAAGGCTCTGTAGTCGATGCACATGCGCACTGTCCCGTCTTTCTTAGGCACAAAAAGAATGGGCGCTCCCCATGGTGACGTACTTGTATGAACGAAATCATAAAGCAGAATACTCTAGAGGGGGTGAATAGAGTAGGCAGCGGAATATTGCTAATTAAAAATCTTGTTAGCAGTTAGCTCACAGATATAAAAATAATCACAAAGTAAATGACAGAAATTAAAAGTGATTAGAAGGCAAACGTAAACACCGAGATTTATACTAGTTTCCCTCTTGTGAGGACTAGTCCAGTCGGAAGAACTCTAGCTTCCAGTTGAATCCACTATTGAAAAATTCCGTAAGTTTTTATACGAAGTCCTTGCAACTTCTACAGATGCGAGCTTTGATATGAAGAGCTCGACCAACTTTAATTGTGAAGAGTTGTATCTTCTATCAAGCCTCTGATTACAATCGCTCTGAAACTTCTAGACCGCACCGCACTGGCAAATTGACTAGAGGATTGTAACTGGCTTAGGATTTGAAAATGAAAGCTTTTTAGAACTCTTTGGAAGAATGTAAGATTAAGAAGAGAAGTGATTGAAAGTGAATTGGTGATTTGAAATGATCGAAATACTTCTCTATTTATAGTTTTTCTACAGACAGAACTCTGACAGAATTCGGGTAGAATTCGGACAGAACTCTTTGTAACAAACCGCAACTGAAGGGTGACCAAGTTCAAAAATCAAACGTCACTAACGTTCCACTTGGCCGAACTCTGGCCGAACTCTGACCAAGTTCTGCTAGGGTTCTGCCAGTTCATTTTTGAGAAAAATCAATTTGGCTTTTTGAAAAGTTCTTCAGAAGCTTTTTGTAAAAAGGATGTTTTTCAAAAACATAGGTCATTTGTAAAAGGATAGAGTGGTTTTGAAAAACTATTTTGGATAGCCTATTTGCCAGTACGACTCGGTGTACAATGTATTCCTAGACTCAATAAAATGAAAAATTATATTGCTTTGAAGGAAATACATTCTGAATGGCAAACGACTTCAGTCTTGAACATAGTTGATATCCATTGTTGAGCAGTGTCCAAAACGTCGTAGGTAAACATCTGAATTGACTTGCATTTATATCGAGACAGATTTTGATCAATTATTAAATCAGTTTTGACCATGACTAATGGGCCAACAATCTCTCCCATTTTGATAATTGACAAACCTTGCCGATATAACATCTAAGTATGAATCAATTCAAAAATGTATCAAAAGAAATTATTTATAACATGTATGTATGAAGATGTTAGATCTATTTCTCCCCCGTTGTCACTTAGCAAAATAATTGCAAAAGAGGAAGCTCCCCCGCAATAAATGCATAAGTAAAAAATAGTGAAGAAACACAAAAAAATAATAAAACATTCATCATAGGCATGGTAGAAATAGTTAAAAAAATTGTATAACTAACACAAACATGTTATTTGTCACAGGTAGTTTTAATATGAAGCAGAAAGAAAGATATTGCTACAATAAAACTGAAACAAATAAAATGCTGAATAATAAACTAATATGCCAAACTGAGGCATAATAAAAACCATGTCTATGAAAAGTCACAAATAATAACTAAAAGAGTGCGGATAATAACAAAAATAAGAGTACTGATAAAATCTTGGAATGTCAGAGCATTTCCAAGTAAACATAAGACATAAGATCAGTCTTAAAAATCATAACATCCCAAAAATCATCATCCTTGTCATCATCGTCAGCGGCTGCAGCTCCAGCTCCAGCATATCCAGAAGGACCAGCTCCAGAAGTACCAGCTCCAGAAGTATGAGGAGTGGCACCAGTAGTATGATACCAATCGTAGGCATTTCCTGGCTGGAACAGAGAGTGGATCGCCTCATCATCAACACAGTATCCAGAAACAGAAGGATCTCGAGGTAGAGAGCTAGCAGAGTGACCCGTCTGCGCAAATCTCAGATCGACGAAGGAGTTGGCAATAGCCTGGAACCGAGTCACGTCATGAAACTCACGTTCCCTGGAAGTGTCAACATAAAATGACTGCAGATCTGAAAGGTGCTGATGAATACCCTCAAATGTCATAGGGTAGGACTGAGGAGGACCAGGTGATGTGGGAGTAGGTGCAGAACGAGCAGGTGCAGTAGGTGGAGTAACAGTGGCAATGCTGCGACGAGAGAGTTTGAGGAACTTGGGTTCAGGGTCAACATCACAAGTGGATAGGTCAATGTCAAATCTCTGAAAGATGCGAGGGATGATCATCGTATAAGAGAGGTTACGGTCTCTTCCGTGGCATCTTTCCATCATCTGAATGATAGTCTTAGGGGCAGAAAAAGGAATCCCCTTAAAAATGTGATAAAGAGCAGAGAGCTCAAGTGCAGTGACATCATCTTTGAAAGTAGATTTTGAAAGTAAAGTGGAATAGATGATGCGATGTAATTCGTAGTTAGACAAGTTCAAGTTATTAGCCTTAAAATTTCCAGTATGAGCGCGTGCGGGAGCACAAAGCTCATTCTTGAAACTAACGAGAGTCATACCATCGGGGAAATCAAAATCAGTGATGTCATCGAGCGGGGCACCTTCGTTTGGAATACCAAGGATTTTTGCTAACATTTCATCAGTGAATTCGATATCGATCCCTCCGACACGTGTTCTCGCGGTGAAAGTATCTAACACGAAATTACAATAGAATAATCTAATGGCATTAGTAGCAATAGGAAATTGTAAGGTGACAAAGTGTTGTAACCCTAATACCTCAAAGTAAGGGCGGTGATCCGGAAAGACCGTCCATTTGATCGGTGAACCAGTGCAAATAGTACGCATAATGAAATCGGTATACCATAACAAAGCTTGGTCGAAAGTTTTAAAGTAAAACTCGTCCGATTGGACCAGAGAAAAGAGGTAATCCGTATGCGGATCCGAAGACGATGCCTCTTCACTGGCATTGGTCTTCTTCCTCTTGAAGGGATTGAACTTAGGCATTCTTTCCTAAAATTCTAGAAACCCTAAGAATTGAAAAGTGGAGGAGAGAAAGAATTATACCTTCCAAGAATTGGATATGCTGTTGAGGATGAAATTCTTCGCATGAATCCAAAGTTTGGACGAAAATCTCCACACGGATTGAAAGAACAAGGGTGGAGAAGAGCTAGGGTTTGGAGGCACGACTGCTGCTGTTTGAGGATGTTTAGAAGAATGAAGAAGATGGGGGCCTCGGGTTCTGGCTGGTACATATATATACCCAGCCGAACTCTAGCCAAATTCGAACCGAACTCGGGCCAAATTCGCCAAGGGTTGCCTGGCTATATATATATATATAAAATAATAGAAATAGGGCTACATCTTTTTTATTAATTTGTTTCAAATGTTTAATTCAGAGTTTAGTAATTTTAAATCTCAAAATAATATAATTAATATTATTTTATAAATTAATATTCTTTACTCAGCATCTGTCTCAGATTAGCTGTAGGAGTACTGTCCCAGCTAACGGAGGTTCACCGGAGAACTCTTAAGTACCGCTTCGCTTCGACCATAGTCGTGGTGACATACAAACTCTTTTTAGGCTTGTCTCGAAAACAGTTTTTGAGTATCGAATAAATAATTAATAAAACAAAATTAATTAATATTATTGATATCTAAAATACCTAATTCTCGACGTAAATAATTGAAACGGTCTTCCGCTAGAGGTTTTGTGAGTATGTCAGCTAATTGATTCTGAGTTTCTATGTATACAAGGTCTATATCTCCATTTTGTTGATGATCTCTAAGAAAGTGATGTCAAATCTCGATATATTTAGTACGAGAGTGACATACTGGATTCTTAGTCAAATCAATAGAACTAGTGTTGTCACATAAAATGGGTATGTGTGTAAAATATAATCCATAGTCTTCTAAAGTTTGTTTCATCCATAAAATTTGTGCAAAATAACGTCCTACTGCGATATATTCAGCCTCGGTTGTTGATAATGCAACAGAATTTTGCTTTTTGCTAAACCAAGAGACTAGAGCTTTTCCTAGGAAATGACATGTGCTGCTAGTGCTTTTTCTATCTACTTTGCATCCGGCAAAATCAGCACCAGAATAACCGGTTTGATCAAATGATACGATTTTAGGATACCATAAGCCGACAGAAGAAGTGCCTTTAAGGTATCGGAAGATACGCTTAACTGCGCACAGATGTGATTCCTTAGGATTAGCTTGAAAACGTGCACATAAGCAAACACTAAACATAATGTCTGGTCTACTGGCAGTTAAATATAGTAAGCTACCGATCATACCTCGATACTTACGTATGTCGACAGATTTGCCTTGTTCATCAATATCAAGCTTGGTTGAAGTCGCCATTGGAGTGCTAAGTGGCTTTGCTGCTTCCATGTCGAACTTCTTTAATAGATCCTTTATGTACTTTGCTTGATTTATGAACGTCCCATTGTTGGTTTGTTTGATTTGCAGTCCGAGAAAGAATTTCAGCTCTCCCATCATGCTCATCTCAAACTCATTCTGCATACACTTTGAAAATTCTTGACAAAGAGATTCATCAGTAGATCCAAAGATAATATCATCTACATAGACTTGAATCAAAAGAATATTGTTATTCAAAGATTTTATAAACAAAGTAGTGTCAACTTTTCCGTTTAAAAAACCGTTATCGAGTAGAAAAGAGCTTAGACGATCGCACCAAGCACGAGGGGCTTGTTTCAAACCGTATAAGGCTTTTTTCAACTTGAAAACATATTCAGGAAATTTGAAATCAGTAAAACCAGGAGGTTGAGCTACATAAACTTCTTCTTTTATAAAACCATTTAAAAATACGCTTTTGACATCCATTTGAAATAACTTAAAATTATGAAAACATGCAAATGCACATAACATGCGAATGGATTCTAATCTTGCAACTGGGGCATAAGTCTTATCGTAGTCGATACCTTCTTCTTGATTGTATCCTTGAGCTACGAGTCGAGCCTTATTACGAGTCACTAAACCATTCTCGTTCAGTTTATTTCGGAATACCCATCGGATGCCAATGACCGGATGATCAATGGGCTTGAAAACAAGTTCCCAAACTTGATTCCGTTCAAATTGGTTTAATTCCTCTTGCATAGCATCTAACCAAAAATTATCACTACATGCTTTATCAATATTTTTGGGTTCAAACTACGCGACAAAAGTAACACAAGAAGCTATATCTTTATTAGAGGAACGAGTACTTACACCCTTGGTAATCTCACCAATTACCAAGTCCTTTGGATGATTAGACAAGAATCTCATTTTTTTGGGTGTAGTCTCAAGATTGCTAGTTCCAGCTTCTTTGCTTGGAGGTTCATCTGATGCCTGATGTGATGGTTCTGCATCTTTGTGTAAAGGTTTTGCAGTAGCTGTACTTGATGCCATTATGTCTTATTTGTCATTATCGTCTAAGTGTTGATTTAGCTCATCAAACTTGACATTGATAGATTCTTCAATGATCATGGTTCTTTTGTTGAAGACTCTATATCCTTTGCTCTTTGCTGCATAACCTAAAAATATACCTTCATCGACGTTTTTATCAAATTTACTCAAATTATCTTTAGTATTAAGAATAAAATATTTACAACCAAAGTTTTTGAAATAAGAAACATTTGGTGTTCTATCAAACCATAGTTCATAGGAAGTCTTCTTCGATATAGGTCGAATTAGAACCCTATTAAGAATATAGCATGCTGTATTTACAGCTTCAGCCCATAAGTATCTAGGTAGACTAAACTGGTTTAACATAACTCTAGCCATTTCAGATAGAGTTCTGTTCTTACGTTCCACAACTCCATTTTGTTGCGGAGTCCTAGGGCAAGAGAATTCATACAAATAACCGTGTGTGTCACAAAATTGCTTGAATTCTGTATTCTCAAATTTGCCGCCATGATCACTACGAAAACGAGTAATCATGAACCCTTTTTCATTCTGTACTTTCTTGTAAAAGGTGACAAATTCTGATAATGCATCGTTCTTGCGTGCAAGAAAATAAACCTATGTATATCTAGAAAAATCATCTATAATAACAAATGCATATAACTTACCACCTAGACTAGCAATTCTGCTGGGTCCAAATAAGTCCATATGCAACAATTGTAAAGTTCTAGTGGTACTTACAGCGTTCTTGGATTTGAATGTAGATTTGGTAGCTTTGTTCTTTTCACATTCACTGCATACCGTATCCTTCTTGAAAGAAATATCCGGTAAGCCGCGTACCAACTTTTTTGTAGATAATCTTGAAGTTGTGTCCATGTTTGTATGACCGAGTCTCATATGCCATAGTTGACTCCCATAGTTGACTCTCAACGCTTTTGGCCATCAAATATCTACCTGTTGTGTTAGCATCTTCCAACAAATAGAATGCATATATATTATCTTCCCTAATACCTTCAAATATAGTACTACCAGTTAAACTATAAACTATATACATTTATCTTTTACGAAGTTAATACCATAACCATGATCAGCTAAATGGCTTATACTGAGCAGATTATGTTTTAACTCGGTAACTAGACAAACATCTTTAATTACTGGATAGGGAGCCTTACCAATGTCACCGATACCGATTATGTACCCTCTTAAATTATTATCGAAGGAGACATATCCTTCTTTATTCCTCTTCGACAGTGTTGCAAATAATGAAGCGTCACCGGTCATATGCCGTGAGCAACCGCTGTCGAGGATCCATTTGCTCCTAGCATGTGAAGGGGGTCCCACCTGATCGCAAGCCATCAAGCACACATTTGCAGCGTCATCTGATTGTTCGTCTTCTGAGTCGTTGGCTTCACTTTCATGCCATATGCTTGTGTTGGCGTACTTCTTTGATGTAGATTTCTTCAGATAGCCTTTGTCATATTTGCTTTTTTCTTTGACGATGATGCTGTAGGACAGTCTTTCTTCATGTGTCCTTTCTTCTTGCATCCGTAGCAAATAGGATCTTTCTCGTTGTTGTTGTTGTTGTTGTTGTCGTTGTCGTTGTTGTTGTTGTTGCTGTCTTTTGTTCTCCTATTGAATCTCATGAACTTCTTGAATTTTCTTACCAGAAGGGCTTGATCTTCAGAGTCGGAGTCGCTGTCGTCAGAATCATCTTCGATGGTTCTTCTATGTTGAGCCTTGAGAGCGATCGTCTTCTCTGACTTCTCCTTTGGTATAGCATCTTCAAAGTCTTGAAGTTCTAACTTGTGAGTGAGTAGCTTACCCATGAGTATTTCTAGAGACATTGTTGAGAGGTTGTTCCCTTCAATGATTGCAGTAGCCTTTGGAATCCAGTTCTTTGTAAGGGCTCGAAGAAGTTTGTGAATCTTCTCATGGTTACTGTAATCCTTGCCTAGTGAAGACAGAGGATTTACAATATCCAAAAATCTTGTAAACATTTGGGTGACTGATTCACTTGGCTTCATTTTGAACGCCTCGTACTCCTGAGTAAGTCTGCTGATCTTTGACTCCTTGACTTGTGTTGTTCCTTCGTGGGTTACTTCGAGAAGTTTCCACACTTCGTTTGATGTTGTGCAAGTAGACACCCTGTTGAATTCAGTTCTGTCTAAAGTACAAAATAAATCGTTAATAGCACGTGCGTCAAGACTGGCCTTTTTTTTTTCTTCCTCTGTATATTTGTCATGGGGTTTTTCAACTAAAACACCATCAACATTAATACGAGGTGGCTTTTTATAGCCATCAATAACTACAGACCATAAGTCAAAATCAAGATATTTCAGAAAGAAACTCATACGTGTTTTCCAATGAGTGTAGTTTGTTCCGTCAAATAGTGGAGGTCTATTTTTGGCTTGGCCTTCACTTGTGAATTTCACAGTTGCCATGTGTAATGCTGTGATCTATATAAAAATTGAATATAACTGCAATTTTACCTTGCTTTACCTGTATAACCCGTTCTGATACCAATTGTAGGAACAATTGGATCAGAATAAAATACCTCTAGATGTAGAACCTGCTCTGATACCAATTGTAGGAACGAAATCGTAAAGCAGAATACTCTAGAGGGGGGTGAATAGAGTACGCAGCGGAATATTGCTAATTAAAAATCTTGTTAGCAGTTAGATCACAGATATAAAAATAATCACAAAGTAAATGAAAGAAATTAAAAGTGATCAGAAGGCAAACGCAAACACCGAGATTTATACTGGTTTTCCTCTTGTGAGGACTAGTCCAGTCGGAAGAACTCTAGCTTCCAGTTGAATCCACTATTGGAAAATCCTACAAGTTTTCATACGAAGTCCTTGCAACTTCTACAGACGGAAGCTTTGATACGAAGAACTCGACCAACTTTAATTGTGAAGAGTTGTATCTTCTATCAAGCCTCTGGTTACAATTGCCCTGAAACTTCTAGACCGTACCGCACTGGCAAATTGACTAGAGGATTGTAACTGGCTTAGGATTTGAAAATGAAAGCTTTTTAGAACTCTTTGGAAGAATGTAAGCTTAAGAAGAGAAGAGATTGAAAGTGAATTGGTATTTAAAATGATCGAAATACTTCTCTATTTATAGTTTTTCCAAAGACAGAACTCTGACAGAATTCGGGCAGAATTCTGACAGAACTCTTTGTAACAAACCGCAACTGAAGGGTGATCAAGTTCAAAAATCAAACGTTCACTAATGTTCCACTTGGCCGAACTCTGACCGAACTCTAGCCGAACTCTGGCCGAACTCTGGCCGAGTTCTTCTAGGGTTCTGCTAGTTCATTTTTGAGAAAAATCAATTCGGCTTTTTGAAAAGTCCTTCAGAAGCTTTTTGTAAAAATAATATTTTTTAAAAACATAGGTCATTTGTAAAAGGATAGAGTGGTTTTGAAAAACTATTTCGAATAGCCTATTTGCCAGTACGACTCGGTGTACAATGTATTCCTAGACTCAATAAAATAAAAAATTACATTGCTTTGAAGGAAATACATTCTGAATGGCAAACGACTTCAGTCTGGAACATAGTTGATATCTATTGTTGAGCAGTGTTCAAAACGTTGTTGGTAAACATCTGAATTGACTTACATTTATATCGAGACAGAGTTTGATCAATTATTAAAATCAGGTTTGACCATGACCAATGGGCTAACAACACTGGCACGAATAAAGCCTTTCTCCAACAAGTCGTCAATCTGCGTCTTCATCTCTTTCGACTCCTTAGGTGCCAGACGATACACTCGTGATGAAATAGGCTCGGCTCCGGGAATAAGCTCAATAGAAAACTCAATGTCTCGATCAGGTGGCAGTCCTGGCAAATCCTCGGGGAATACATCCTCGAACTCGGTGATGATAGGGTACTGAGGGGTATCCTGCATCATCATATGAGTCCCCAATGTGGGTGCATCACAACTCTCTCCTTCTTCTTTGGTGAGCTCAAACTCTGTCGTATTCGGTGGTCTAAAGACAATACTGCCCCTATGGCAGTCTATGAGGGCGAAATACTGGCTCAACCAGTCCATTCCGAAAACCACGTCGAATGTAGGCATAGGAAATACAAGAAGTCGTGCTTTTATCTCTTTACCATGTATCACTACAGGACAAGGTCTACAAACTCCACTAACAGGTACAACTCATCCTCCAGTGAGGATTCTAACATTTTTAGGTAAGGGTGTGATGGGAATACTATGTCTGGTGGCAAAACTAGTGGCTATGAATGAATGAGTGGCTCAAGTGTCAAACAACGTAATAGCAGGAAATGAAGCGACTAAAACCATACCTGCTATGACCTTTGCCTCTGTCTCTATATCCTCCACAGCAAGCGAGAATGCCAGCCCAAAATTTTATCCTTTACTCTGAGCTCTGGCCTTGTTGTACTGTACGCCTTGGGAAGGCAACAGTGGGCGAGGTGCTCCTGCTGCTGGTCGGGGAGCTGGGGGTGCTGAAGCTGTAGGCCTCAAGGCCTGATGCGCATGTACTAGTGCTCGCTGCTTGGGGCAATCTCTGGCCAAGTGTTGTTCTGATCCACATCTCATACATAATCCCAAACGAAGTCAGCAGTCATCTCTAATATGGCCTTGTTTTCCATAAAAGTGGCAAGTAGGCTTCTGGTAGGGTATAGTTGTAACGCCCCAGTCCTAAAATATGTAGGACCGAGTACGTGAACATGCCAGCTGTACACATACGAAGAATACTCCAATATATAGAATCCTCGTATATGCGCATAAGCTATAAATAAAATAATCACAGGCCAGAATAACATACCTAATCTCATCACAGCTCAACACAGAAGATAATAGAGTCTAAATAAATAAAGTAGAGTATCAAAAGATAGCCGGGTGAACATACTCACTCGAAACAGCTATGATAAATAATCTCACAAGATCGGAGTCCAACCTCCGCAAAAATAGAAAATGAAAGAGATATAAAATAATGTCCACTAATGTCTCAAATATAGAATAGATTAGAAATCAGTAGTGACTGCCTCGTCATCGATGTAAGATAGCTCCAATGCTGCTCCGTACTCCTGTGGAAAATTGTCTAAACCTGGAGAGATAACCAGGTCCTCAGGGGACATAGCAAGATACAAGAAAACACCATGCCATATAAACTGTGATAATATAATAAAAGAAAAGGTATGCATGCAATCGGGTTCCTGACCATTCTACTGTGAATATGCAGTTGAGATACAATCCTTCGACGCATGAGCCCTGGCTGTAAATGGGATCGGCATAGTTTCCATAGAGGGCACCAGGGGCCTACGTCTATAACGCTTAGGAAGCGTCTGAGGGCACCATGTGCAAGGGCTACGTCCATAACGCTCTGGGAAATGTCAGAGGGCGCCTGGAGCCTGCGTCTCCGGAGGAGCGCACAGGTAATCAGGGAAGTGCAAAGAATCCCATACGTCAGTTATTGTTCTCCCCACCCAATGCCAAGTATCATCATCTCCATGACTGATATGAACCTCTAGTAACCGCCAAGTCTTCTAACATGCAATACTATTGGCAGTTACTCCTATCCGTCGCATGCTCCATACGTATTGGTGGCCAGCCGACTACGCGGATACGTGTCCTACATGTGACTCACATCACATGATACAACAAGTGTCAAGGCTGTATGAGATATACCAATACCTCAACATCAATGGGGAGGTCACTAAGCTAAGTCAATGCAAGAGAATAAATAAGGCGAGGTAAACGACCGATAGAGTCGCTTGCACCCAAGTGTGACTTGGACGTACAGTTTAAATATCAAAAAACAAAATGATGATAATAACAACTGAAAATAAGAAATATAATAATCACAGAGTAAGGTGACAAGGTATCTTGTCTGATGGTGCAAAGTGACAAGTCCAAGTAATCAAAATGTCAGCCAAGAAACGTCACAATCTCCAAACAACTCTGGATGCTAAAACAAACATAAAAAATACACTCGGTGTAAAAGATATACCTAGAAAACGCCTGTCCAAAAGTCAAATTCTGGAACAGGGGCAAAATCATAATTTTGGGTCAAAACGATGTCCACCGTTGGATCCGCTTTGCACCGAAACGCGTGCCAAAGTCTATGGTCTCTAAAGTTGTCAGACTATATGTCTACGGATTCAGTTTGAGGAGAGGATCTCAATGGTATGTCCAGTTTTGGATTCCGATGAGCCGTGCACAAAATTGCCCGTTTGAGTGGGTCGCGGGCCCGCCAAAAAGGGGTTCCGATTCGACCTTCTCAGAATCGAACCAAACTTGGCATGCAGGACCAAAATTTCGATCCGGACCTGTTGGCGCAAGTTTTATCTTGAATCGACGACTGTACACGAAGTTATGGGCAAGTTTGCAAAACGCCGATAAGGGGTATCTCGACGGATACGCGTTGGTTTCGTCGCGCACACGCGACGAAACTGAGTTCCGTCAGTTCCCACATGTCCGCAACGTCCATACGCGTCTTTTGATGCGTATAGTGCGCAACCACGTTGCTCGGTTTGTCGGGCGCACACCGTATCGGGAAGTTTTCTAAAATTTCTAGTTTTGAGCAATACAGTTTTTCGCTAAAATTTGAAAGTAATTTACTAACAAATTAATCTAGTAAAAATAAAAATACAAGTTGGGTTTCCTTATGGTATATGTTGTTATCAAACCTGGCCACACAAATTTACAATACAGTCGAGGAGTCGGCAAAATTTTGCCTTCCACAGGAGGGTATTGCATTGGTTTTATGTGTCGTTTCAGTCTGTTTTTCTTCAACTTTACGCCGATTTCTCGGACTGGTTGCGCAATACTATATGAATCCTCTTGATGGGAATTTGAGATGGTTACGTAGGGTTTCTAGGGGATCCGACGGAATCCAAAACGATTTAGTATGCGAGAAGAAAAGGATTCAGAAAGGTGGGTACCTCGCAGTTCGCAAAACTGGGAACCTTCGAAAGTGTGGTCGGCCCGGGGCTCTCCGGCGGTGTTTGCGCGATGGTGCGGCCCCGTTAACGGCCAGGTAGTTCGCCTGGGGTCGAGGTGAAGAGGAGATATGAAGGATGAAGAATTTTTGGAGGGTTAGAGTTTCGGTTTGATGTTCGTTGTATAAATACTGCCGACTACAACTAATAGTATTAGGACTCAATGGGGGCTCGGTTTTGGGAGTATAGCAGCTGATGCTGCTGTGTTGGTTTGGGGGGTATTAGGAGTAGGTGGGGTTGGGTTGCTGGCTAAGGCGTGGGGCTCGGGTGCATTACAATTGCAGCTGCTAGCTGCAATTCTTGGTGGTTCGGTTTTAGGGTGTGGGGTCGGGCCCCCGCAGCTTTAGCTGCTGTTGGTGGGGTTCGGCCACCACTAAAGCTTTTATATTATTTTTTTTCTCAACAATATATATATATATATATATATATATATATATATATATATATATATATATATATATATATATATATATATATATATATATATATATATATATATATATTTTTTTTTTTTTTTTTTTCACATACATATACATATGAATACAATCACGAAGAAAAATCCTATAAGTTGTAAATAAGTAACAAAATGTTTATAATAATGATAGACTATAATTAAAAATACGTCCAGCACACTATCATCCATATTATATATATATATTTATAAGTACACACATATATACTAATTATCTCTTAAATTCTAATTAATATAGCAAAATAATTTTTAAATCACTAAATTAGTTAGAAAATATTGGGGGTTTACATCATACCCAACTTAAAGAAAATTTCGTCCTCGAAATTAAACTAAGGTCGGGAGATCAAATGCAATGCAAGGAAATATAATAGCACTTAATTTACAAGACATACCTTTGTTTTCGAACAAATGCGGGTAGCGATTTCGGATGTCGTCCTCGCGCTCCCAAGTAGACTCCCCTGGCGAGTGATGCTTCCATGCCACGCGAACCAATGGAATAGATTGATTCCGCAACACCTTCACTCGGCGATCGAGGATACCTACTGGTTGCTCTTCGTACGACAAACTCGGTCCAACTGTGATCTCGGAGTGATCAAGCACATGATTATTGTCCGCCACGTACCTCCTCAGCTGAGATACGTGGAACACGTCATGCACTCCCTCTAGCGACGGTGGCAATGCCAATATGTAGGCAACCTCTCCAATACGTTCCAAGACATCGAAAGGCCCGATGTACCTTGGACTCAACTTGCCACGTCCTCCGAATCGAATCGTGCCTCTAGTGGGGGATATCTTCAAGAACACATGGTCACCCTCTTTGAACTCCAAGGGTCGACGACGATTATCTGCCCACTGCTTCTGACGATCCTGTGCTGCTCGCAGGTGGTCATGAATTTTCTTCACTGTCTCCACTGTGCTCAAGACCAACTCGGGACCCAATAGCTGTCGCTCTCCTATGTCGCTCCAACAAACAGGGGACCGACACTTCCTACCATACAACGCTTCAAACAGAGCCATCTGAATGCTCGCTTGATAGCTATTGTTGTAGGAAAACTCCACAAGATGAAGATGGTCCTCCCATGAACTGCCAAAATCAAGCATGTACGCTCTCAACATATCCTCTAGCGTCTGAATGGTACGCTCCGACTGGCCGTCTGTCTGAGGATGGTATGCCGTGCTAAACTTCAATCAGGTGCCCAAACTCTCTTGCATGCTCCTCCAAAAGTGCGAGGTGAATCTCGAGTCACGATCCGACACAATACTAACAGGCACACCGTACAGTCTCACAATCTGCTCCATATACATCTCTGCCAATACCTCTGTCGACTGGCCCACTCTAAAAGGTCAGAAATATGCTGACTTCGTAAGTCTATCAACAATCTGCTACACTGCGTCACGTCCCCTAGGACTCCGAGGAAAACCCGTGACAAAATCCATAGTAATGTGCTCCCACTTCCACTCGGGAATGGGTAGCGGCTGCAATAATCCGGCCATCCTCTGGTGCTCCTTCTTAACTTGTTGACATACCAAGCACTTGGCAACGAAACGAGCTATCTCCCGCTTCATTCCATGCCACCAATAATACTGTCGTAAGTCACGATACATCTTGGTCCCTCCGGAATGAATAGAGTAAGTCGAACTGTGAGCCTCTGCCATAAGCTCCTGACGTAGCTCTCCATTGGGTACATAAATACGATCACCATATCGCAATATCCCATCTGAGTGGATCCTCAAATCGGTCTGCTCTCCAGCTTCAGTCCTCTCTTTTAGCCGTCGAAATCTAGCATCATTAGGTAATGCTGCCTTGATGAGCTCTACCAATGATGATTGCACTTGAAGGTTGGCTAATACGCCGTCTGCTCCAGGCAATACTACTTCAATACCAAGCTGCTCCAAGTCTCTAATCAACTCCTTCTGCGTAGTCAAAAAGTGTGTCATGGGCTTGCGGCTTAATGCGTCTGCCACGACATTAGCCTTGTCCGGATGATAATGTAGCTCAATCTCATAATCCTTCATCAACTCCAACCAACATCGCTATCGCATATTCAACTCCTTTTGTGTGAACACGTACTTGAGGCTCTTATGATCAGTGTAGATATCAACCTTCTTGCCGTATAAGTAGTGTCTCCATAGCTTCAAAGCAAAGATAACCGCTACGAGCTCTAGATCGTGGGTAGGATAATTCTTTTCGTGCACTCTCAACTGTCGCGATGCATAAGCTACTACTCGACCGTGCTGCATCAATACGCATCCTAATCCTTTTCCGGATACGTCGGTGTAGATCACAAATCCTCCTGGGCCCGATGGTAGATGGCCATCTGACTCGATCGCTAAGCTTGGTAAACGTTAACGACTTGCAGCATCGATTCAAATCAATTTGGACGGAAGTTACGAGAATCGATCCAACTAATGGAATGACTTCTGTTGGAATAAGTCCTAGATGCAGCGGGCTGCATCTCGACGAGTGAGCTCTCTATAAGAGTCCCTTCGACGGGACCGGACCGATGTATGGTTTTCTTGGAGCATTGCCGCTGGGCTTGATTGAAGTGCTTTCGCGTCGTTTTCATGGATACAATTACAATTTCGATGCAAGGGGAAAAGAAGGAATTCTAACAAAGCGTTGGTGCCATTGCAGGAGCTCGCGTAACTAAGGATTAACGTTGCGTAGTGATTGGACGATCGGCACGAAGCAAAGTAATCGGTGGGTGATTTGACCCTTCTTTTCTACTCTGTCCCACAAACTTATTCCTTGCTTCGAATTCATTCAAATCGAACGATGCCAAGTTAATTGCATGCCAATCCACTAAGGTCAAGAACTCGGGAAAAATGTATTGATTTTGAGTAATCTACTCTGAAAAATACAAGTTTCTCACATAAACAGAAAAGTTTAAGGTTCTAGTAAAAAGATAGACTATTTCACATGCTACAAAATATTATGAAACGTCGATCGTGGGTTATGATGCCTCGGATAATTTGGTGCCTACGGGCCGCTAAATCGGGAGTACGACTTGGGGAAAAAATAAATCGTTGCATAAGTTGGGGGAAATGATAATGCCGTTCAATACTGTTCGTGCTATATAAAACTGTTGCATATGTTAAACTGTTCACGCATTGGCATGGTCATGGACAGCTTGTGCACAAGTTGATATTTTCCTCGAATCGATATCCGGGGCATCGGAATCGAATCGACCTAGGGGAATGAATAATCGTGCTTCGGCACTGATGCATTTCGGGACCGTCAGTCAGGCTTGCAACCTAGACTGAGCGGGCCAAAATGCCGTTGAAATAGTCCCACGTGATGTGTAACATCAATGACCGCAAATAAGATAGTAGCATGCTCACCTATTGTCTTATGCAGGTGTAAATATTATCTCTATTTTCATGCAGGGACGAGCACGACCGTGGTAAGAAATATGATAAACTGCTATGGTTCATTGTATGCTTTATTACGCAAAGATGGCTATCGAATATGAACTGAATTCATTTAGTTCTAATAGAAAGACAACTCTAAAGCATGCCTATCCTAACAATCAGAGTCGGTTTAGATGAGTGGGTTCGTCTCGTCCACTTAGCAAGTGTGCTAATCCCATTCCCCCAATTTTTGCAGGTGCGACGGGCGCGTCCAACTAAACTGGAGCTGAAGTACGGAGAGGCGTTTTGAATCTCTTCCTATGCTGAAGTTTTTGAAGCCAATTCAAGTCGACGGCTTATGTATAAAGGGGCAAATGTATGGGACGGCAAGCGTAGTTCAGGAAACTTGTCGAATGTATTTTTCTTTCTATTTTCAATCAATGTAGCCATAATGGCATCCAATATAATTACGACTTGCACTTCGTTGCAAGCTATGAATGAAAAGCATTTCTATCTTCCTATACTGCGTCTTAAATTCTGATGTGATTTGTGAAGTTTTAACTTGGCGTATTAATACAAAAAGCAACGTAACGTTTTTGCCTTGTACGAGTGCAATTCCAGACTCGTACGACATCACGCCTTAGTGAGGACGATCGAATCGACAAAGTAACACCGGGGACGAACGGTTTGTCGACTCGGGGCGTGAAGATTGGTGCTATGGTCAATCGCTTCTTTAACTCATCAAATGCGGCTTGACACTCAGCTGTCCATACAAACTCCTGGTCTTTGCAAGTTAATAGAGTCATAGGCCCTGCTATTCGAAAGAAATCTTCTACGAACCGTCGGTAGTAACCCGCAAGTCCGAGAAAACTTCTCACCTCAGAAGCTGACGAGGGAACGGGCCATGATTCGACTGCTGTGATCTCTGGGTACTCCGTCGTCGGTGTCGTAGTAGGTTGCGACAGTCCTGGCTGGTAGGGTGTCGCTGGAGTCATGGGAGGATTCTGTCCCTCCGAAGTAGTCTCCTCACCAGATGTGAGGGCCAAGGCAGAAGTGCGTCCGCTTCGTAGATTCATACTATTGGTACGAGGAAGATAAGTTGATATTAGAAAAGATTAGATATGAGATAAATCAATTAATCAAGGAAGTTTCAAAAAGATTGGAAGTCAAGGGATAGTAGTAGTTCCGGATGAGATATTCCTATTACTATATGCAGGTTTGTTGGGCACAGTCATGTAACCCAACAATATTATCGTAGACCTGCATGGGCCACCACAAAAACATGTAACGGCCCAGTCCCAAAATACGTAGGACCAAGTACGTGAACATGCCAGCTGTACACATACGAAGAATACTCCAATATATAGAATCCTCGTATATGCACGTAAGCTATAAATAAAATAATCACAGGCCAGAATAACATATCTAATCTTATCACAGCTCAACACAGAAGATAATAGAGTCCAAATAAATAAAGTAGAGTATCAAAAGATAGCCGGGTGAACATACTCACTCCAAACAGCTATGATAAATAATCTCACAAGATCGGAGTCCAACCTCCGCAAAAATAGAAAATGAAAGAGATGTAAAATAATGTCCACTAATGTCTCAAATATAGAATAGACTAGAAATCAGTAGTGACTGCCTCGTCATCGATGTAAGATAGCTCCAATGCCGCTCCGTACTCCTGTGGAAAATCGTCTATACCTGGAGAGATAACTAGGTCCTCAGGGGACATAGCAAGATACAAGAAAACACTATGCCATATAAACTATGATAATATAATAAGAGAAAAGGTATGCATGCAATCGGGTTCCTGACCATTCTACTGTGAATATGTAGTTGAAATACAATCCTTCGACGCATGAGCCCTGGCTGTAAATGGGATCGACATAGTTCCCATAGAGGGCACCAGGGGCCTATTTCCATAACGCTCAGGAAGCATCAGAGGGCACCATATGCAAGGGCTACGTCCATAACGCTTTGGGAAACGTCAGAGGGCGCCTGGAGCCTGCGTCTCCGGAGGAGCGCACAGGTAATCAGGGAAGTGCAAAGAAGCCCATACGTCAGATATTTTTCTCCCCACCCAATGCCTAGTATCATCATCTCCATGACTGATATGAACCTCTAGTAACCGCCAAGTCTTCTAACATGCAATACTATTGGTAGTTACTCCTATCCGTCGCACGCTCCATACGTATCGGTGGCCAGCCGACTATGCGAATACGTGTCCTACATGTGACTCATATTACGTGATACAACAAGTGTCAAGGCCGTATAAGATATACCAATACCTCAACATCAATGGGGAGGTCACTAAGCTAAGTCAATGCAAGAGAATAAATAAGGCGAGGTAAACGACCGATAGAGTCGCTTGCACCCAAGTGTGACTTGGACGCACAGTTTAAATATCAAGAAACAAAATGCTGATAATAACAACTGAAAATAAGAAATATAATAATCACAGAGTAAGGTGGCAAGGTATCTTGCCTGATGGTGCAAAGTGGCAAGTCCAAGTAATCACAATGTCAGCCAAGAAACGTCACAATCTCCAAACAACTCCGGACGTTGAAACAAACATCAAAAATACACTCGGTGTAAAATATATACCTAAAAAATGCCTGTCCAAAAGTTAAATTCTGGAATAGGGGCAAAATTGTAATTTCGGGTCAAAACGATGTCCGCCGTTGGACCCACTTTGCACCAAAATATGTGCCAAAGTATGTGGTCTCTAAAGTTGTCAGATTACATGTCCATGGATTCAGTTTGAGGAGAGGATCTCAATGGTATGTCCAGTTTTGGATTTCGATGAGCCGTGCACAAAATCGCCCGTTTGAGTGGGTCGTGGGCCCGCCAAAAAGGGGTTCCGATTCGACCTTCTCAGAATCGAACCAAACTTGGCATGCAGGACCAAAATTTCGATCCGGACCTGTTGGCACAAGTTTCATCTCGAATCGACGACTGTACACAAAGTTATGGGCAAGTTTGCAAAACGCCAATACGGGGTATCTCGACGGATACGTGTTGGTTTCGTCGCGCACACGCGACGAAACCGAGTTCCGTCAGTTCCCACACTTCCGCAACGTCCATACGCGCCTTTCGATACGTATAGTGCACGACCACGTTGTCCGATTTGTCGGGCGCACACCGTATCGGGAAGTTTTCTAAAATTTCTAGTTTTGAGCAATACAGTTTTTCGCTAAAATTTGAAAGTAATTTACTAACAGATTAATCTAGTAAAAATAAAAATACAAGTTGGGTTTCCTTATGGTATATGTTGTTATCAAACCTGGCCATACAAATTTACAATATAGTCGAGCAGTCGACAAAATTTTGCCTTCCACAGGAGGGTATTGCATTAGTTTTTAGGTGTCGTTTCAGTCTGTTTTTCTTCAACTTTATGCCGATTTCTCGGACTGGTCGCACAATACTATATGAATCCTCTTGATGGGAATTCGAGATGGTTACGTAGGGTTTCTAGGGGATTCGACGGAATCGAAAACGATTTAGTACGCGAGAAGAAAAGGATTCGGAAAGGTGGGTACCTCGCAGTTCGCAAGACTGGGAACCTTCGGAAGTGTGGTCGGCCCGGGGCTCTCCGGCGGTGTTTGTGCGGTGGTACGGTGCCGTTAACAGCCAGGTAGTTTGCCTGGGGTCGAGGTGAAGAGGAGATATGAAGGATGAATAATTTTTGGAGGGTTAGGGTTTCGGTTTGATGTTCGTTGTATAAATACTACCGACTACAACTAATAGTATTAGGACTCAATGGGGGCTCGGTTTTGGGAGTATAGCAGCTGACGCTGCTGTGTTGGTTTGGGGGGTATTAGAAGTAGGTGGGGTCGGGTTGGGACTCGGGTGCATTACAGTTGCAGCTGCTAGCTGCAATTCTTGGTGGTTCGGTTTTAGGGTGTGGGGTCGGGCTATATATATATATATATATATATATATATATATATATATATATATATATATATATATATACACATACATATACATATGAATACAATCACAAAGAAAAATCCTATAAGTTGTAAATAAGTAACAAAATGATTATAATAATCATAGACTATAATTAAAAATACGTCAAGCACACTATCATCCATATTATATATATATATATATATATATATTTTATATATATATATATATATATATATATATATATATATTTATAAGTACACACATATATACTAATTATCTCTTAAATTCTAATTAATATAGCAAAATAATTTTTAAATTACTAAATTAGTTAGAAAATATTGGGGGTTTACAATAGTCCTCTGCTGGCATTGTCTTGTGGTCCTCCTGACAGGTCCTTCCTGAGTAGCTCGGGCTGGTGTAACTGCTGGAGTATGGCGCTTCGATGTTTGCTGCTGCTCTTTGCGAAGAATCTCCTGAGCACGAGCTTCTTCCAAAGCTGAATGGGAGACTCGAGACTGGGTAGTCGTAAAAGACTTGAGCTCTGGTGCAAGCCCCTGATGAAACCTTCTTGCCTTCTCTAACTCTATCGGGATCAATCCCGTACCAAATCTACTCAGGCTATTGAACTCTGAGTCATACTCATCAACTGTCATATTTTCTTGCTTCAGATGAAGGAACTGGTCGTAGAGACCATCTCGAACATGGATGGGGAAGAATCTCTCATAGAATAGATTATAAAACTCCTTCCAAGTGATTCCAGTGCCTAATCGTCTCTCTTCTGCTTTCCACCAGTGGTGAGCATTATCTTCTAACAGTAGGTCCACTGTTGTCATCCAATCCTGAGCTGGCAACTGGGATGCCTTTAGTAGCTTCTCTGTACTAATAAGCCATTGTGACACCTTAAGTGGCTTATTCGTTCCTCTGAAGGCCTTGGGGTTCATGTCTATAAAATTCTTGATAGAGCCTTCATAAGGATGCAGAGCCGGTGCTCGTGCTGGTACTGGAGGTGGTGGTGGAGGTCTAGCCAAGGCTGTCATTATAGTCTGTCTGTCACGACCCGTACCCTAGAGTTAGGGCACGAGAACGTAACAACGCCCAGCCTACGTCGCAGTGTCGACGGTAGAACGTTGTCCTAGGTCACAACATCTAACAATAATATGCTAAGCAGTTTATACTCCCCGAATGGGGGTGACATAGCAGATACAGTCTCAATCACATCTAAGGTAGAGCATAATGGAAGATAGATAAAACATAAAATCCAAAAGGGATACAGCAGATAGAAGCCTAAGTGTCTAAGAAATACATCTCAAAGCTCAAATACAGTAATCCATAAAATAAATACAACTCCAGATAACTAAAATAACTATCTAAACAACCTCTAATGTGTCTCCTCTAGGCTAGCAGGCAACCTCCAAGCTATCTGTAAAATTTATCAACAGGTCCAGTCAGGACAGGAGCGAGCACAATACATCTCAACAAGTCATAACAGGATAGGAAATGTAATCATGCTAGAGAATAAAATACAAGATCTGAAGAAATAGCATAATGTAAAAGATAGACTGTAAGTAAATATCTACGATATATATAAAGAGAGACAGTGCTAGTGATTCAGAGTACTGGATAAACATGTGAATGGCTAAGGACTGATTCATGATTACACTACTTGGAATTGATTCATGATTACACTACTTGGATTTATTCACATGTTCATTTATACTCCCCCATCCCCAATTAATACACAAGGATCCATTCAAGTTACGTTAAGATTCATGATTATACTACGTTGTCCATAAAGGATGATTCATGAATTGATTCGTGAAGGCTAGGTGATCATGAGGGTACATGAGTCACTAGCTGATTCCCGAAGATTCATGATGATAGAAGCATATGATACGTGATATAAGTGAAACACACATGACAAAAGTATCTGATGCTCCCGAGAGGGATAACATCTCATGAAGGGATCCATATAGTACCAATCCGTGTTACCAACGTGTCAGCATCAAGTAAGATAGTCTAAAGCAGGAAATATAATCCTAAACATGATATAAAATGATCAGAGAATGTACTCGCCTGCTATCTAAATGTTCAAAGGAAATGTACTGTCCGAGGAGAGGTGTCTGGCTCCTATTTAGAACAACACAAGTCACAACAAGTCCAAAATGGTAAAATAAAGCTCTACTATGCATTCTACATGATTCTAGGTCATTCTAGGTCAAAGTCAACTCTTGGTCAACTCTGGTCAACCGTACTAGTCAAATTAGGTTAACTAGACAGTACTAGGTCTAAACCTAGACTAACAAGTCTCATTAGGCCTAACCAAGCCTAGACTAACACTCACACAAAATCACAAAGCTACACAAGTTATCAAACACACATTACATATATATTCATATATATTTTTATTACAAGCAAGGTGCATAAAGATAAGGAGTGAGTGATACATGAATGTGGATATGGCAATGTGTACATAGCAGTACAATGTGTTCAAGTGTGAGGGTATTAGGTTAGAAGGATAACATTTAGCAAGGGTTCATTGTGTCACATAGAAGAAATAATATGTAAAGCATAGGTTTAGCATGTGTGTGTGTGGGTGTTAATCATAACAAAAGGGTTTATTTATACATCAAAGTGTTTACTCATAACAGTAAGTAGGTTTTATGTGTATTCATGCTTGGGGTTACTGTCAACATGTAGAAGGGGGTTTTAACATATGAACATGGTGCTAAGTGCTAATATGGCATCATACATTCCTATCATGTTGGCATTCATATATAGCATACATTCATACTTGATTACGTTACTTACTTACATATGGATACTTGCATACATGTTTCAATACCTTGCATTACCCACATGCTTGTATTTCATCCATTCATTCATGCATTGCATTCATTCATTCATTCATTCATGCACCTATACATACATATTTGAATACATTATATACTTTCATACATTATATCATTTATGCATACTCTATATTATATTACATTCTCTTAACACACACACACACACATATATATACACATGTATACATACATATTTGTACATACAAGGATACACAAAATGCATATGTCGTATAGTAATCTTCTACTTAAAATCAATGCTGTACAAATTAACCATTCATTAAATTCTAGAATTAAAGTATGTTATAGATCTTTGTGTTAGCTTTTCGAAACTTTAAACGGATCGTATTTTCGTGTCCGGAAGCTCCCGAAATTGCAAAAACACCGAAACGCGTTCGTCTTTCATAGAGCTGACACTCAAATAATTTTACAGAAAGTTTCAAAACGAATTTGGCTTATTAAAATATATATTTGGAAAGCTAACTTCGATACGGTTCTTTTAAAAAAATAGAAGATAAATCAGAATTTTAAGCTAAAAGTTATGACATTTCTAAGTTGCTATTGCTACTAAAAACGTGGATAAATATTATGACGAATTTAGGTAGTTTGAGACAAAAGAAACACAAGTATATAACATAATATATCAAGAACTCACTCTCTACACTAATATATATATATATGAGACACTATAGAACACATCTACAATACAAAAATATGAGATTAAACATGTAATAATTCATTCATACATAACAACAACACATAGTGTGTCCAAATTTGGGATTTTTCCACATGGACACAACCACAACACAAAGGACACTCCTATGACCTCCAAATGGACACAAATGGAGATACAACCATGGAGGTCATTCCTATGGGTTCAAAATATTTCTATATGCATGTAGGGATGGATTAGAGGAAAGATTTTACCTTCCGAAAGAGAGATTCAAAGAAAAATTCTTCCGACATGACACCGACACGTAGAGATTCTAAAAGGACACGAACGAGCTCCGAATCCTCCCAAACTTGGCTAGCACCCTCTAACCATGGAGTAGAGGAGAAATGAAAAAGATTTGGTGGAAGAAGGGGTTGATTTGGAGATGAAATCAATGGAGGTTCATCTCTAAATTAATTTGGGGAAGAACAAGAGAGAGAAAGTGGATGAAAACAAATGAATGAAGGAGTGACTCACTCCTTATCCCCTCCATAGATGGCTGCCCAAAAAGGGTGAGATGTTCCCTATTTGAATGTCCAAAATGTCCTCCACTAATCTATTTGATTTAAATTAGGAATGGGTTAAAGGTTGAGGTCAATTAGTCTAGTTTTAAGTCTCTAATTAAACTAAACCTATCCATAAATAATTAGTCTAACTACTAACTAAAATTAATATCATGTGGACAAAAATTAATATCATGTGGGCCATGCCTAACTAGTGTGTGGGTCCCATTAGAGTCAAACTACCCTCCGGGTCCCCGTTTCAAGTCGGATTAAGTTGAAATTCGAACCCGACTCAAATAACCCGAAAACAATATCATAAATAATAAAATAAATTTCAACCCCAAAATAATATCATAAATAATAAAATAAATTTCAAAAATATTCAAAAATGTAAAATGACAAAAATATTCCTATTTCTGAAAACTGGGGATGACAAATCTATCCAGCTTAAAAAAATTTCGTCCTCGAAATTAAAACAAAGCAATCACAAGAAACACATACAGAAAACAATCTCATTCAAATACTTTTCAAAAAAATTAGCAATAATAAAAAATCTCTTTGAGGCACATCAAACATTTGTAAATAAAAACTGATACGTGTCCGCTACGGACACAAAACCATCACAAAATCACACCTATCAAAGGTCAAAATCAACAATCACCAACGCAATAAATATTAAAATAATTCAAAGAGGTCAAATACAAAATATCCTTAGGCCAGAAATGACATTAAAATATCCTAATCATATGGTTAGGTTCTAGGTCAAATAGTCTCTAGGGTTTCACTAGCAAAACATCAAAATTACAAGTCATGATTTTAAATAGTTTTAAAATGATTTAAAAATTACCAAAAATCATATCATGATTTAAATATCAAATCAATAAATGATTAAAATTACAAAATTACCCTTATTTTAGAAAACTAGGTGTTACACTGTCTCATCAGCTCAGTTTGCTGCTACTGAGCCTGTATCATGGCGTACATAAACTGGAAAGTAGGGCTCCCATCAGTCGGTGGTGGAGGCATCTGAGGTCCCGACTGTGGTAGAAACTGCTGGGAGAATGGTGGTAGTGGAGGCAGTGGTACATTCCCTTCCGAGGGCATGGTAGTGGTCTGTCCAGCCTGGCTGACTGGGGGTGCCGTAATCTCTGAAGGCACCGTGGTCGGTGTCGTAGTAGGCTACGACTGTCCTGGCTGGTATGGTGTCACTAGAGTGAGGATTCTGTCCCTCCGCGGTAGTCTTTTCACCAAATGTGAGGGCCAAGGCTGATGTGCGCCCGTTTCTTAGATCCATACTGTTGGCACGAAGAAGAATAGGACGATATTAGGAAGGGTTAGGTATGAGGTAATTCAAGTAATCAAAGGAATTTAAAAAGATTGGATGTCAAGGGAAGTAGTAGTTCTGGATGAGATATTCCTATTCCTATATGCAGGCTT